>OX392516.1:9317011-9853747 GCA_947623375.1 Apotomis capreana
ATAAAAAGGACAAGTTGGTATTGTAGACGAGTTGGGTGTATCGTCGAGTTGGGAATATGGACGAGTTGGAAATGGGGATGAATTGGCAATGTGGATGAGTTGGTAAAATTGACAAGTTGGGAAAATGGACAAGTGGGCACTATGGACGAGTTCGCATTATGGACGAGTTGGCAGTGAAGACGAGTTGGTAATACGGATAAGTTGGCAATGAAGACGACTTGGTAATACGGACGAGTTGGTGATATGGAAGATTTGGCAATAAAGACGAGCTGATAATAAGGACAAGTTGGTATTGTAGACAAGTTGGGTGTATCGTCGAGTTGGGAATATGGACGAGTTGGAAATGTGGATGAGTTGGCAATATGAATGAGTTGGTAAAATTGACAAGTTGAGAACATGGACAAGGGGGCAATGTGGACGAGTTCGTATTATGGACGAGTTGGCAATGAAGACGAGTTGGTAATACGGACAAGTTGGTATTATGGACGAGTTGTGAATATGGACGAGTTGGGAATGTGGATGAGTTGGCATGAACAAGTTGGGAACACGGACGAGTGGGCAATGAAGACGACTTGGTAATACGGACGAGTTGTCAACGTGGACAAGTTAAGAATATGGACGAGTTGGAAATGTGGATGAGTTGGCAAAATGAACAAGTTGGGAATATGGACGAGTTGGCAATAAAGACGAGCTGATAATAAGGACGAGTTTGTATTGTAGACGAGTTGGGTGTATCATCGAGTTGGGAATATGGACGAGTTAGAAATGTGGATGAGTTGGCAATGTGGACGACTTGGAATTGTGGACGAGGTGGGAATATGGACGAGTTGGAAATGTGGACGAGTTGTATTTGTGGACGAGTTGGCATTGTGGACGAGCAAGTAATATGGACGCGTTGGCATTGTGGATGAGTTGGGAATATAAACGAGTTGGCAATGAAGACGAGTTGCTAATACGGACGAGTTAATAATATGGACGAGATTGGCAATAAAGATGAGTTAATAATAAGGACGAGTTGGTATTGTAGACGAGTTGGGTGTATGGACGAGTTGGAAATGTGGACGAGTTAGCAATATGGATGAGTTGGCATTGTGGACGAGTTGGGAATATAGATGAGTTGGCAATAAAGACGAGTTGGTAATATGAACGAGTTGGCAATGTAGATGAGTTGGGTGTATGGGCGAGTGGGCAATATGAACGATTTGGCATTGTGTACGAGTTGAGAATGTGGACGAGTTGTATTTGTGGACGAGTTGGCATTGTGGACGAGTAAGCAATATGGACGCGTTGGAATTGTGGACGAGTTGGTAATATGGACGAGGTGGCATTATGGACGAATTGGGAATATGGACGAGTTGCCAATGGAGACGAATTGGTAATATAGACGAGTTTGCAATGCAGATGAGTTGGGTGTATGAACGAGTTGGCAATGTAGACGTGTTGGGTGTATGGACAAGTTGGCATTGTGACCCAGATGGGAATATAGACGAGCTGACATTGTGGACGAGTTGGCAATGTGGAATAATTAACATGTTACGCTAACATGCGAAACTTGATGGAGAAATAACCTACATATGATGCAAATTTCAAAAAATCGACGCGCTCAAGAATAAATCATATTTGAATTAATGACGTCTGGCTGATCATTCTTATTCTCATTCAAAATAAAAATTGACAAATTCTGCGGTCAACAAAACAAATTGATTTTATAAGGTTTCCGTTTTTACCGAATATGGTAAGGAACCCTAAAATTAGGTTTATATTATAGGCTTGAGAGTCTTTAGCATCTCCCTCACTCTTCTGTCAGACACAATTTCAATGAGAGGAAAGACACGAAAGTTTGAATTATTCTTTTTTCAAACATGTTTAGCTGTTTATATATTGTTTTTTCTTATTACACATATTTGACACATTCTTTTTTTTATGGTGGAGTATTGTTGGTCAGTAATTTATTTAGATTAGTAAGTAGGGTTTGATTAAGTATAACTAGCGTAAGAATTTCAAACACAATGTGTAATTGTTATTGAATAAATGATTGATGATGATGACATGGCAGCACCCATATTAAGAAAACTTGCACGATCTAATGAATTTCATAAAAAAAAACAAGCATTGATAATAGTGGTTTTTCGTGTATCTATAAACGTTTTTTACTCTCTATTTCATACAATTGAGTTTTTGTAACATTTTTTATTATTAATATTGTGAAATATTTACGATTATAAATGAATACATAAACAGTTACGCACTCCATGATTTCCTGTTTCCTCAAATCTGTCGTTTCGATTCATGTGCTATTTCTGGAAATTGATAGAAATCGATCAAATCGATAAATTTATGTCCTGAAGAAAGAACAACAAATTAAAATTCTACCAATCTTATGTTCGGTCCTATGAAAATATGTCAATTATATTTTTAAGATATGGGACTATTGTCATGAATATATTTTTCCATAAATCGAATAATATGCATTTTATTTGTGAAACAGATCAGCAGATCACATGTCATGCACAAGTTATTTTTACAAAAGAGTTGAATAAATTGTCACGATGAAGCTGGCAGTTGGCTATCAGGCCTGCCTCTAGCCTGGCATGTTTTAACGTTTTTAAAACATAATTTTAATAATTTTATTAAAACTTTCGTGAGACATATTTAATTATTGTATTAAGCGGTTTACACTCACGTGAAATTGTCAGGAACGGCCCGACATGTTTCATCATGTCGGGCCGTTCCTGACAATTTCACGTGAGTGTAAACCGCTTAATACATAATTTTAATGTGTTTTTTTACAGTATTAATTTATTCTTCATTCCCCAAAAACTTCTTATCGATAAAGTAGTTATTTTCTGTAACACTACCGGATTTCCATATTCTAGCGGCGGTTCGACGCCGCAACGGGTCTCTAGTAATAATTTATTAAGCAAGAAATAATATGTATTTCAGATGAATTTTCTATACCTGAGATATTATTCTTTTCTCTTCGAATGCTGTCCTTCTGTATAGGCCCTAAAAGCCATTTGCCGACGACCTCCCGAGTAAGGCTTCCCATAAACTTATAATTTCTGTTGCTTCATATTTCAATAATAAATTAATTGTGAAATAAAATTTCACATTTAAAATATTTAAATGTGAAGGGGGAAGCCAGGGCATGGTCTTGGTGGGAATCGCTGTAAGTGAGAACAGCATTGCCTACAAAATGCCAAGAAACCATCTGCTGTGTTAGTGGCGGAACACCGAATTTAAGCAGAGCCCTGGCCAGGCCGAGTAACCGCACGTCCCCGTCGTCCCTCCTGGGAACTGCTGCAACCGCGCAACCATGCGGTCGCCACCTCGATATGCAGCTGAGCTGAGGGTGCAGGGCGAAAGGCGAAATGCTACGATACAAGTTGCAATTACTCGGTCTCAGTGAAGTGCGCAGAAATGGATTCGGGGAACTGAGAACGTCCAAGGGCCTTACTTTTCTTTACTCCGGGAAGGAAGATGAAGAAGGCGTGCGTGAAAACGGCGTAGGATTCCTCCTTTCTGACGCTGCGAAGAAGAGCCTGCTGGACTGGAAACCCACCTCAGAGTGAATTATTACAGCCCGGGTTAACAGCAAAGCCCGCAAGATAACCGTCGTTCAGTGCTACGCGCCCACAAATCTGGCATCCGAGGAAGACAAGGACAATTTCTATATTGCACTCAACATGACTCTAAGGAACATCCACAAGCAGGATATAGTTATCGTCATGGGGGACCTGAATGCCAAGGTTGGCATGGACAACGACGGTCGTCAAAGACACATGGGCACACACGGGCTGGGAGTCCGGAACGAGAACGGAGAGAGATTTTTGGAGTTCTGCCAGGACAACGACCTTGCCATCGGAGGCACTTTATTTATACATGGAGACCACCACAAGTACACATGGACCTCACCCAATGGAGCCACCAAAACCAAATCGACCACTTTGCTATTAGCTCCAAATGGCGCTCATCACTGCTCGACGTCCGCAACCGTCGAGGCGCGGATATCGACAGCGATCATCACCTAGTCGTAGCTGAGGTGCGGCTCAAAGTAGCTGTAGCTCGAGCTGCCAGCGCGACCACCAGGGTATGCAAACGATTTGAGACCAACAAACTGCAGGATCGAGACGTAGGCAACGCCTTTAGACTCGAGTTGCTAAATCGCTTCTCCGCCCTCGAAATACACTCGACCAATTCTGTTGACGCGGATTGGAACCACATCAAAATGGCCTATACTGAGACCAGCTCCGTCGTCCCCGGACACAAGTCATCCACACGTGAAGACTGGATGACACAGACAACTTGGAACCTCATTGAAGAAAGGCGCCAGCTCCATCTTCAACTCCTTGCAACCAGCGATGTGGCAGTGCGCGAAGACCGGAAGCTGCAATACCGACAGATTCGCAAAAAAATCTACAGCAGCACCCGTCATGACCGTCGAGTATGGGCTGATAGTGTTGCGGATTGCACCCAACGCGCTGCCAATTACGGCAATCTCAAGGAGATGTACAAGGCGACGAAGGTATTGGCCGGAAATTGGAACCAGAGGAAGAAGAAACCCGTGAAAGACAAGAGAGGCCAGCTGATTGTGACATCGGAGGGACAGCTTCAGCGCTGGCGGGAGCACTTTGAGGAGATCTTCCGAGTCCCCAACGACCCAGTTGCTACGGCTACAACTGCTGCCAACTTGCCCGCACAAAGCCTGGCCATTGATGTGTCTCCCCCTACAGTAGAAGAAGTAGTGAAGGCCATCAAATCACTGAAGAACGGGAAAACCCCAGGAGTGGACTTCATCATAGCAGAAATGTTAAAAGCTGACATCCCCAGCGCTACGAACACGCTGACGCACCTTTTGAGGAGCCCATCTGGTCAGCCGAAGAGTTGCCCGACGACTGGAACAAAGGCCTTCTTATCACAGTACCCAAGAAGAGAAAAGGAGACAAGCTCTTTGCCGTTGCTCATCGGCACAGAGGGGGTGGAGAGAATCCACAAGTTTACCTACCTCGGTAGTGTAGTGTCGGAAACAGGAGAGACCGAAGAGTACACCGCTTCGAGAATCGCCAAGGGGAAGGCAACCTTCGCACAGCTCCGTCCTGTTTGGCAATCGCCGAAACTGACTGGGAGAGTTAAGCTCAAGATATTCCGGTCCAACGTGAAACCCGTGTCGCTGTACGGATGTGACACGTGGAAGGTCACTAAAGACATCACGCGCCGGTTCCAGGTCTTCATCAACCGCTGTCTTCGCCTAATTCTCGGTGTATACTGGCCCGAGAAAATTTCCAACGTAGACCTGTGGGAACGCTGTGGTGAGACTCCGATCGACCAGCAGATAAAACGCCGCAAGTGGAACTGGATCGGCCACACGCTCAGAAGGGACCCTGATCACATTCCAAAGCAAGCCGTAGACTGGAATCCCCAAGGAAAGCCCTAAACAGACCTGGTGGCGAACGATCACTGCAGAAGCGAAGGCGATAGGAATGACCTGGAGCGAAGTGAAGCGCGAAGCCCAAGACCGTTCGGGATGGCGACGTACTGTGGACGCCTTCTGCCCCATCCAGGGGACATAGGACATTAAGTCAAGTCATATAATGGTAATTTATCGATATCGATAAATCTATTTGGGCGTCACTAACAACAAAAATTGAACACATGGGCTCTTACGTCTTTGAAGTCGACGTATTGACAAATACACTGTCGTCTCCTTTTTTCTTGAGGAAACTTGACGTGCTTTACAGAGATAGCAATACAGCCGTAGGTTTCTACTAAGTAACACGAACTCTATTGAATCGTCCTAACCCTAATTCCGAAAGTGTCAGCTGAAAGGTGTTGAATTCGTGGCGCTAGTGTTGCAAGAGAGCTAGACTAGTTTCCTGTTCCTCACAGATCAAATCAGCAATTTTTTATAAAAGTCAATACGCTGGAATAGTTAGCACTAACGACCCACCCCGGCTTCGCACGGGTGCAATGCTGATACTAAATATACTATGCATGAATTATACTTACATATCTTTCTCTTGAATCACTCTATTTATTAAAAAAACGCAGCTAAATCCGTTGCGCAGTTTTAAAGATCTAAGCATACATAGGGACAGATAGACACCAGGAACGACATTGTTTTGTGGGTGTCCCCTTGTTTTGCAGATAGAAATGTCACAGAATTTCGTTTCGCAGAAAATGTTTCAAATAAATTTTTTTTTTTTTTTTTTTTTATTTTTTTTTTTTTATTTTATTTATAAAAACATTTTTATGACATTACAGTTATAAACCTATGCATCACAAAACTTAAATTAACAATAAAAGGTTCACAATAATATAAACAAACAGCTTAATTTGGAACAGAAGCGCCTAGTATCCATCGCCTCACAGAATCTCAGGCATTCACTACACACTGCCGCCCATCGCCACGCAAACAAGTCACACTCGGGTGTCGATGTCAGGAGCGCATTGAGAAGTGAGAGGGCGCGGGGCAACGGCGAATTCCTGAGCGACACGGTCCTCGACGACGGCACAGCCAACAATATGTGGTTCATGTATTTTCAGTTAGAATATTATTGTTTTACAGAGTATTTACTTGAAAGAAACATATTTCACAGAAACACAAATCAATGAATTTTATTATCTCTTTTTTTATTAACAGACTCATCAACTGATAGAAATATTTTTTTATGTATTCTTGATTCGCTGCTAGATTTTTTTAGAATATTGCTTCAAAGAAACTGTTTCATATAATATTTAGTCCCAGTATTTTTTTTTTCGAATATTATTGTTTCAGCACCGTTTTACTATTGTAGCACTTATTTCGAGGAAACATAATTCAAATAAAAATAACAAACAGTCCAATTATGTTTTAATGAACATTCAACATTGAACGATATATTACGCTGCGAAAGTCTGAATTTAAGGCTCTCGCTGGTAAGGACGCGTGCCAACACAGAGCAGTCAGAGCACCCTGGAGTGTTTTTGCAAACCCGGAGGCGTAGAGGGAGGGCAGCCCCCGCCCGCTGTAGGAAAGTGCGGGCACCGCGCTAATAGGTTAGGTTAGGTTTGTTTTATGACCATGGATAGCGGAGCGAGCGAAGCCTCAGAATGCTTGCTTGCATGAAAGTATATCAAAATTTAGCAGTAAGTAGGTTAGGTTAAGGACCGAGAACTGTAGATTAATTTTCTTTGCAAATAAATTCTAATATTAAAATGTTTATAAAGTAAGTTTTTTGTTAATTGATCGTTTCATAGAATATATTCTATGAAACGATAATATGAGATTTTTAAATTATAAGAAACATATTTCTATAAATAAGTAATCTAGGTAATAAGTTTTACATGAATTGAATATTATAAGGATCAATAATATATGATGTGAAATTCTATGACACGAATATCGAAATAATAAATTTTCTTTGCAATAATAATTTACGATTTAATTTTCTAGTTTTCTAGTGTAAGTAATCTGCGGTTTGAGCATTCTATGAAATGATAATATGAGAAACATTTTATTTGAAACAAAATTCTATAAAACTGTAGTATATTAAACAACGTACAACCGGATCGTAGACACTCAATTACTTCGGCGTCGCTTGTGGAGCCTATTGGAACTATTTTAATTTTAACTATTATTTACTGATTACCACTACTTAGATACTTTCAAATATTCTCCTATGAAAGATGCTGCTCCTTCCCTTCTACACGTCATACAGTTCGCTCCGTCCGCCGCGCCGCCGCCCGCCCTGCACCGCATTTATAGAGACCCGGGTCACACCAGGTGCATATGCAGCGCGAATTCATATAATATGTGCACCGTTGTCGGGTGGATTTCACAAATCGCTAGTTTTTTACACGTTCGGCATTAAATAAAATCGGTCGAGCCGCTTTTGAGTTGTCGCAAAATTACATAATTTTTTTCTTTAAAATTACGTAAGGGCCGCGCGGTGTCTTTCTTTATACTTCGAACGTTACACATATTAGTCAAGTGCCATACTGCATTAAACATTCCTCTCAATCTGGCGCGTATAATCGATAACTTCCAGAAGGTAATAAGTAATTACGGTTACTTTGGCGTTTACGACCTTTTAATAGAGCTTGAAATGTTTCTCGTTATTTAAATCGTCTATTGTGAAGGATGGGCAACTACGGAACCCTACACTGAGCGTGGCCCGACATGCTCTTGGCCGCTTTTTTATTTTAATGAGAGGTAGGTACATATTTTACTAAAAAAATATTCTTTAACGAAATACTTACATACCTACCTTTGAACAAGCTTTTCGTAAATTGTGTAGTAAAATCTCGTCATATGATAATTATATTCTTGTGTTTACTCCTAAAGAAGTTCAGGTTGTAAATTGCTAACGATTAGGGTCATCAAGCACTAGAAAATTTACTTACACTCATAAGAGAAATAAAATGATACGTTTGTGATAGCTATATTTTTATTAAACAATACATAATAGCAACCCAATATTATATTATACCAACACAAGAAAACAAGTCTAAATCTAACGCCATTGAGGTTCATAATGTAAATACCTAAGTAGTATATAAGCAAATAACAATAGCCCAAAAATATTTCGATAAATTAAAGAACAGCTTCATTAATATTTTCCTTTGTATTGAAATATGTAGTCGCAAACCATTTCCGAAGTGATTATTCCTAATGGTTTGAAGATTTCTGAAACAATATTATTAACATTATCTTCTGGTTGAAGAAGTGCCTACAACAATCTAACAAGTTATTGTTTGAAAATAGGTAGAGCTTTTGTAATTAAGTCCTTACAAATCGTAACTATCAATCGGGACTATACTTATTGGGTAGTCGGAAGTTGATCAGAATACTATTTACAGGTACATGTACCAGTGTACATAACATAAGTACCTGTAAAAATAACATATGGAATGGCCCATTTATGGATGTATTCATTCATAAATGGGCCATGCATTTGTGCAGCCCATAGTATATTGTATTGTACCTATTTATATCTGCACCGTAAATGGCCGAATCCTCGAGCGTTTGAACCGCGCGATTTTATTTCGTCATTCTGGTCTTATGATTATTACGTGATTATTACCATGTTATTATACCACAATGGAAGGACAACACATTATAACTGTTATCAAACTAGAATAAGACTACAGAGTGTCTATCAGATTCATAAGAATATTAAGACTTTAACATGACTTTAATCTGGCCCATAAAAATAACAAAAAATAACCGAAAAACGCTGAAGATTCATCCAAATGTTTTAAGTTAGTCTCATGTCAAAAATACATTTAAAAAGTACAATATCTGTTCTACCTGGGTGTTCAGAGACCCTTTGAAGTACAACGACGAACGGAGCTATGTCCATAGTTCGAGAGACTAGTCCAACAATCGGGGGATTCATGGGATCATTCGTTGTCAATTTAGGGCAGTCGTGAATCAGGTGTCGACTAATCGGTTCATCCGGTTTCAATTCATCTTCCCTGTTGGTGGCGGCCGACCGCAACTGATTTTTGGAAATCACACCTTTGTATATACTGAAACATAATTAGCAGTGTTATTATATGACAGGAAAAATACCTACTGGAGTAGATAAAACGATGTAAGTAAGTCGTACACACCCCTCTTCCCCTGTAGTACCAACAACAATCACCACGTCGTACTTGGAACCCATAAGTTCAATAGCAGCTTTACAAGTTCCGGTCCCGGCGATCGTGGGAACCACCAAAGGTGCCAATGTTCCGTGTGGAGGGTTTGTCTCGAGGTTCACGAGTTGGTTATACCAACTGGAAATACAAAGTAAAAAATGTAACTATTACTTTATTATTTGTTTAAAATAAACGAATAATATGCCATAAACTCATTTGTTTGAGTTTCCGACGTTACGGAGGGTTTCTGTGCTTTCTAGACCAATTTTGATGGCACCCATATATTGTTGATCGCCGAGGAGATCACTATCTCCAAGGGCTTCAAGGTATGCTATGAGTTTGGTGTCCAATACAACACACGTTGCATAATCTTGCAATCGAGCAAACGAGCAAACAGAACGCCTGATGGAAAGCGATTACCGTCTCCCATAGACACCTGCAACACCAGAGGAGTCATAAGTGCGTTGCCGGCCTTTACAAGACTTAAAGATTGCGACACCGAGTAAGGCGCTCTATGTGTCGCGCTTGCATCACTCCGCCGTGGCTGACGATGTGGTGGAGTACGTCCGCGTGAAGACTGGCTTCTCGCTGAGGGTGCACTAGCTGCAGTCCCGGCACTACGTGTAGTTCAGCTTGTTTGTGGTGCGCGTGCCGCGACCGCTGCAGGGCACCATCGCAAGTGCAGACTTCTGGCCGAAGGGTGTTGCATTTCGGCAGTTCCGGGGCAATCTGCCGAATCCTGCGCCAGATCAGACGACGTAACGGAGCCACGCGCTGTTACGTCGCCTAAATCAAACTAGATTTAAGTTCTGTTTTATGTTTATGTTTTTCATTCGGTTGCTCTATGATAATATTGTACTAATAATGTAAGTTTCATGGCGCATTAGTTAAGAAACTGTAATGTCATGTAAACGTGTTTAAATAAATAAATAAATATTCCTACCCAAATGTTCGTGTTGGTGGTTCTTTAAACAGATGAGCCTCCATCCATTGGTCGCAGACAAACTTAGACATGTAGTTGCGGATGCCGTCGGGAATGATTACTACGACGTTCTTGTCCTTATCCAGCTGCCTAGCCGCTATCACCAGTGCCGCCAACGCTGCTCCACTGCTGCCACCTGTTGCGAATTAAGGATACTCTATTAGGTTATTCTTGCCTTCCACAAAATGTAACGCCCAGCTAAATAATTTTTACAAACTGACAGGACAAGAGACCAGTTGCACAGCTAGGTGCCTACCTACTCATCCGCTGTTCCGAGCGCCCGCGCGCGAATGCATCCCACACGTGGTGCCGAGGTTTATGCTGCGGCTAGCCTGCCACCACACCTGGCGACTTACGATACCAGCCCAAGGGCAAACCAAATCAGCATCAAAATAATGGTTATTGTACCCTCTATTTATTATTTGTTGCTACTGTCTATACATTTTTGAAACTTTACTGTACATTTATGTTATAATGTTGACCCATGAAAAACATAAATGTCTAAGAATGGCAAGTTCCTAAACGTTTTAGCTTTTAAAAGCTTTGAGACCTAATTGGAAACCAGGTTCTTCCAAAGCTCCTTAGATTACAGCTCCACACAGGGTCTTAAAGGGAGAAAATCCTTCAGCCAATAAAATTGCAAACTGCAAATGTTTTGTAAAAACTATGGTAAGGAAAAATTAAAGAGGTGTAGTTTGTAGATCTAGCAAGGAGTATCGATAAAATAATAATTGAATAGGCGTCAAAAAAATTACCCTGCATTGGCAGGGTCCCTGCCTATTCTGGTATTTCAGTCTAAAATAATAGACTTACCACAGAGTATTCCCTCGGTTTGGATAAGGTCTCTAGCCATATTAAAGGACTCCTTGTCTTTAGTACGCACCACCACATCAACATGTTTCTTATCCAGAACTTTTGGAACGAAATCGCCTCCAATGCCTTCTACCTGCATCGAAAAGACACTAGAAGTAAAAATCACCATCAGTAAAAATCACGCGTTCTGTTTGAATAAAAACCGGCCAAGTGCGAGTCAGACTCGCACACAAAGAGTTCCGTACCATTAAATAAAAACGGCAAAAAAAAACGCGTTTTGTGTATGGGAGCCCCACTTAAATATTTATTTTATTCTGTTTTTAGCATTTGTTGTCATAGCGGCAACAGAAATAAATCATCTGAGAAAATTTCAACTGTCTAGCTATCACGGTCATCACTGTTCATGAGATAAAGCCAGTGGAGTCTTAGTAATGGATTCTCGTTTTTACCATTTGGGTACGGAACCCTAAAAATGTAGCAGTCACTACGAAGGGAATTTATAGTCAGCAGAGGCGAGTGAGTTATAGAGTGAAAGATAAAGTATGTTGGTATGTATAGAACGACATAAAATATTAGAAATTAAAAAGTAGCAATACTGTAGTGTCGTCCCTTTGAAATTAAATCAATCTAAAAAAGACACTATAATGTTGCAAATTTTTAATTCTACACTTTCTTGTCGGACTCTATTTAGCTTAGAGCAATGAGCATGCACTACTGGAGACTTAAATTGTCGCTTGCGGTAAGTAGGTATTTCCGGACCGATACGACCTTCAAATATTCAAGAAAAGAGCGTAGTCAAGGGCGTCGCCAGCCGAAGGTCCAGGGGGGGGCAAGTTGATATAAATGCAGGATGAGGAAAAAAAGGAAGGAAGGTATAGCCTTGCTAGAGGATAGGAAGCAGCACCTAGCACATAAAAATAGAAGTGGATTTCGGTTTGCATTCATAATCATAATTGTCATAATATACGGAGATGGAAACGCGAGTGTAGCGAGCGCGAAATTTTTTGGAAGGGGACTGTTAATAACACTTTTAGTCAGATAAAACACGAGCGTAGCGAGCGCGACATTTTTTGTAAGGGGACAATTAATTATACTTATAGACAGATAAAACGCGAGCGTAGCGAGCGCGACAATTTTTTGGAAGGGGACGGTTATTAATACTTATGAACGCGAGCATGAAACGTGACATTTTTCGAGAGGAAGGGTCAAAATAAATGTAAATGAAAATTAACGCGAGCGCAGCGAGCGCGAAAATTTTCGTTAGCAATAACGTAAATTGAAAGTCAATAATTCAATAAGTACATTTTGATGCAAGTGTGGAAAATCGCGAGTCATGGGACCGAGAGATCTTGCCACGGAACGAAGATCCACTGGACGCGACGAGTAAAGACTCAAAGTTGCCCAATAGACCGCAAAATCACCAAGCTTCATCAACCGAGCTAGTGAAGCATTTCCGTTACAACTTGGCCAAACATTCTTTCGTATTTTCGTATGTTCTCGCCTACCGGTCGCATTTCTGGTCAAAATGACGGGTAGTAATGGGACTGGGAACGTAAAAATAAACAAATTTCAGTAATTTCGGAACAAACTCGCGAGGTATTCAGCTCACAGAACCACTAGAGTAGTTCTATTATTTTATTTTAGTAGGTACCTACGCTATGTTTTATAGACCAGTTCTTCTTCGGTACTCTCTACAAAGTGTAACCTGTCAGTGTGAGAGCAGTTTACGTACGTCGCCACTCGTTTCGTAGAGTCACTTTCCGTGAGCTTTACTGACGGTAGCCCAACGATCTTCCTTTAACCCCTGACCTGGCCGGGTACTGAATTCATTTGAGTTTCGATGTGCAAGAATGATCGATCAGACAAGTCAAGTGACTGGACATATTTTTGGATCTCTAGGGGGGGGCAGCTGCCCCCCCCTGCCCCCCCTTGGCGACGCCCATGAGCGTAGTCCCGCCTAAAAGGCCGGTGACTCCTCTGGTGTTGCAGGTATCTATTGGCATTGGCGTATATAGGGGGGTGGCCGGACGGGCCGTGCCCACCCCAGTTTGGTCTAGTGCCCACCCCAGGATTTTGGGTTACCGATAGAAATTCATGGCTTCATCTCATAGGTCATGGCCAGGCCCCCCAGGCCCCCTTTGAAAAATAATGTTAGATACGCCAATGTCTATTGGCGACGGTAATCGCTTTCTTTCAGGCGATCCCATAGGCGAGCCATAAAAAAACCGGCCTCAGCATGTCGGGCGACGCTCAGTGTAGGGTTCCGTTCCGATAGTAGTAGTTGCCCATCCTTCACAATAGACGAGGTTTAAATTACGAGAAAGATTTCAAGCTCTATGAAAAGGTCGTAAACGCCAAAGTAACTGTAATTACTTATTACCTTCTAGAAGTAATCGATTGTACGCGCCAGATTGAGCGGAATGTTTTAATACAGTATGGCACGTAACTAATATGTGTTACGTTCGAAGTACAAGGACACCGCGCGGCACTTACGTCATTTTAAAGAAAATTATGATATTTTGCGATAACTCAAACAAAACGGCTCGTCGATTTTATTCAATATACTTTTCTTTGAAAGTATATATAAGGCCTCCTTTCCATGATTTTTTCCATAAATTTTTGACGTTAGAGGGAGGTGGACACTCTTTTTTGGATTTCCGGAGCGAATATTTACAAAAGCACTGACTTTATCAAAAAATAATGGTTGGAGACTCCTATTATTATACCTTATTATTATAGGGTCGGGTTGCTAACAGTGGCTCGGTCGGGTACACTGACTCGCGGCTATATTTCCTAGATAGAGCAACAATATCTATCTGTCTCCTTCATTAGCCGAGAGCGTTCGACACCCAAACACGTACAAACCAGTTATTTGCCCGCTCCCGCGCAGTTTACATGTGTAGGAAAGTGTTTCGTGTGGCCGAGGGTGCAAGATTACATTTTAAGGTAAGTTACACTTGTTTTTATGTAGAGAAATTTGAGCATTAAGACAAGTATTGTTGTTTTGATGCAAAGTGACGTTATTATGCTAGGCAATGATACAGATTCGCATGTCCTTCGGCAAGCCACGTGATAGTTATGCGCCGGTGAATTCAAAATGGCTGCGGCGTGGTCAGTGGCTCAAATTTAAGAAGTACACAGTGACTCATGAGTCACTATGTACTTTCTTGTGCCACTGTGTACCTACTTATATTATTTCTATTGGATAATGTTATGTTATGCTACTGTTCAATGCCAACTAATTAATAAAATAAAAAAAAAAAACATAAAAACAAAACTGTATTTTTTTTATAAGAATAAACCTATATGCATGAAACACTTTTGCACTCGAGTGTAACCTATCCTAGTGTAGAACCTACTTTTTTTTTGTTATTTTTCTGGTTTTTTTATCCTTTTAATGTATCTTGACAACTGTTATGTTATTTGCTTAGACTAAGAATAAAAATTAAACTCGTTTTTAATTTTTAGATCTCTAACGACAAAGAAACAAAGTCAGAAAAGAGGTTGATCTCAAATATCCTAAGAGATTTGATTTTATAATTTTTATGTGTCTGATATTGATAGATATGAGGCTTAGAGTATATTTCTACTCAAACAAATAAATGAAACTGAATGTAAATTATAGTTTTAGTTAAATATTATATACTTGAGCCACTGTATACTGTTAGAGTCTCTGTGTACTACAGGGGCGAGTCACCCAATAGCCCAGTACCCGTACACAGTAGCTCATTTCCCATTTTTTTAAAAACATTGTCTGACTACTTTATTGTTGCCTTGATTTAAAAACTGATAATTCTGGGAAAAAGTTTAATAACCAAAGCACGTTGAGTGTGAATTTCAGCCCGCTACCACGACTTTTTCTTCACAATTTGAGCGTTCGAAAAAATCCGAGCCACTGTTGGCGACCCGACCCTACTTATTTCAGCTTTCTAGTATTAATGATCACGGAGCTAAGCCGCGGACGGACAGACAGACGGACAAACGGACAGACGGACATGGCGAAACTATAAGGGTTCCTAGTTGACTACAGAACACTAAAAATACGCCTTTCGTACTATTTCCCCTCTGCCAATTTCATGAATTTCCTTTATGATAAATATCATGTCGGTTTATATAAACTATGTTACCTACACGCATTTTATTGGTCATTGTTTTCTTAATTTGTTTTATTTTTATTTGTCTATTACCTATTGTCTTGTAAGCCTACAGTTCCTTGAAGCTGTAAAAAGAAACAAACTTCTAAGTTAACGTAAAAAAAGATACGGCCGTTTATGCCGCAAAAGACATATATTCCGCCCTATTCCGATACTCACAGGGGAATCAAAATTTATAGGGTACTAGCTTTTGCCCGCGACTACGTCCGCGTGGAACTTGGAAGTATGGAAGCAACCTCATACAACACGATAGATATCCACCATCCACCTAATCACCTTAATTAATAAAAGGGATTATTATAAGCGCCTAAGCAAATGTAAGAGCAATTGTGCTTTTGGTCTAATAATGACTTTTCCTACAGGGTCACCGCACCCCAACAGAAATGTTCACTCACTTTTCAATCTTTTTAGGTATAATTTCCAGGATCAAAACTATCCTATGCCCTTCCTCGGATCTTAAACTATCTCTATGCTAAATTTCATCACAATCGATTCAGCGGTTTAAGCGTGAAGAGGTAACAGATAGACAGACAGACAGACACACGTTCGCATTTATAATAATATAATAATAATAATAATATATAATAATATAATAATAATAATAATAAGTCACCACCCGCCAGAGGTAACAGTCGTACCGATGGTTACGGCGGGTGACATTTTACTATCGCAATAGCCCAAATAAAGAGTCCACCCATACTCCATTTTAATAGCGCAGTTTTTTCTTTTCCATATCAATG
The DNA here is from genome assembly GCA_947623375.1 of Apotomis capreana. Lineage (NCBI taxonomy): Eukaryota > Metazoa > Arthropoda > Insecta > Lepidoptera > Tortricidae > Apotomis > Apotomis capreana. Next base: position 9,333,322 of record OX392516.1, read on the forward strand.
CAATAGTTCAATCACCTGCTGGGACCTGTTCATGGATGTATCATCCTATTGATATGATCAGGAACGGGTCCCAGCAGGGCTACAGCCACAGCAAATTTCTCCAAGGGGCCTCTACGTGTTGGATCCATATCCCCACGCAAGCCTTTCAAAAGACCGGGACGTATGAGCCCGAGACTATGAGTCGAGAAACAAATAATAATAATAATAATAACATTTTTCTTTTGCAATAGCCCAAATAAATAGTCCATCCAAACTCCATTTTAATAGCCCGGTTTTTTCTTTTTCATACCAATGCAATAGTACAATCACCTGCTGGGACCTGTTCATGGATGTATCATCTTATTGATATGAGGAAACCAGGATATAGACCAGGAGATATGATATCAGGAACGGGTCCCAGCAGGGCTACAACCACAGCAAATTTCTCCAAGGGGGCCTCTACGTGTTGGATCCATATCCCCACGCAAGCCTTCCAAAAGACCGGGACGTATGAGCCCGAGACTCTATGACGAGAAACAAATAATAATAATATGGACACGGCGCGCATCGTCAGGAGGTTCCTCTCTCTGTAGCCCTAACCACCGGTAGCCTGGGCCCTGCCCCGCTGCTGGCGGCACCCTAGGTTAGGTTTTTTATAATGTATTTATATTTTGTAATTACTTTATTGTATTTTACTTTTTATATAAATTTATTGTAAAAACCCTAGCCTAAGATACAAGAGAAATAAAGGAATAATAATAATAATATAATATAGTATATAATAAATAATAAAATTGTTCAAGTTGGGGTTAAGGGATAAACAATTTCCAAAATAATATTATATATATGTCACGTCGTTGTGTGCACGTACCTGATATGAGGTCCAGGAGAATTCCCGCGGGATAACGGCACGGCACAGGTTTCCAGGATTCACAATTAAGTAGGCACCTCACTCGCGTGTTAATAGGAGTGCACATCAAATCCGTCTGTCCATGTCATCATAAGAGGGAACAAGGGCGCGGGGTGGCGCGGGTGGGGGGGTCAACGAATACTATAATGAACATACCCCCGCCCTAAACATTACTATGTTTACGATAAACAAGAGAAAATAAGTTAATTTGAGCAGTCATCACAAGGGAGGCGAATTATCCTATTCGTAGGTCTAGTTAGAACACCCGTAGCGGTCTTAACTTGTACAACACGCACGACGCCGTCATTCCCGGGAAGTACGGACACGATGCGGCCGCGCCGCCATTCTAAGGGAGGAACATTATCTTCTCTAAGAAGAACTAGATCGCCTACTTCGGGAGGTTGCGAGGAATGGGATGCCCATTTGGGCCTTGTTTGCAATGTCGATAAGTATTCTGTGTGCCACCGTGACCAAAAGTGTTGTAACATTTGCTGCACTAATTGAAAACGTGTGAGTCGATTAGTTTTAACTTCCTGCAAAGGATACTCGGGGACCGCAGTCAAAGGTTCTCCTATGATAAAGTGACCGGGCGTAAGTACTTCAAGGTCGTTAGGATCCGGCGACAAGGGACACAAAGGACGTGAATTAAGGACCGCCTCAATTTTGGTAAACACTGTTGTCAGCTCTTCGTAGGTGAGTGGTGTGTCACCAACAACTCGTTTTAGATGGGACTTGGCTGATTTCACCGCCGCTTCAAATAGGCCGCCCCAATGGGGGGTGGTGGGAGGATCAAAAATCCAGGTGATATGGCGTTTTGCCATCTCGGAGGCTAAGGTGCATTTATTTAAATTAAGGAAATTATGTACCTCCAGGAGGTGGTTATCCGCACCCACGTAGTTCCTACCACAGTCCGATCGGATAAGAGAGGGAAGTCCACGACGGGAAGTAAAGCGCGTGAGCGCAGCCAGAAATGCTTCTGTGGTGAGATCCGACACTATTTCGAGGTGAACCGCCTTTGTCGAAAGGCACACAAAAACACAAAGGTAAGTTTTGATCAGGGTCCTATTGCGAGCTGCCTGTACCTTTGTAAAGAAAGGTCCCGCGAAATCGGTGCCCACACCTTTAAACGCTCGGGTCGCCGTTACTCTGTCTTTAGGTAAGTCACCCATAAGAGGTTGTTTCGCGACACAGTTCAACCGGTAACAAGGTAAACATTTAAACACCACGCTATTGATTAACCTACGCACGGAAATAATCCAGAACTCGCGAGATAATATGGCGTGCAAAGCGCCGGGTGGAGCATGTGAATTCTCGGTGAGGTAGTGGGCAATCAGTAATTTCACAAAGTTGCCGTTTTTAGGGAGGATTAAGGGGTGCCTAGCATCAAAGGGTAACTCGGAGTGCCTTATACGGCCACCAACTCTCAGCAGACCTGCTGTGTCCAGGAAAGGATTTAATTTTCGAATGGGAGACCGAACCATTTGCCCACGTTTAAGGAGGTCAATTTCTGTGGAAAACGAGATTGACTGAACTTGTCTAACAAGAAGGTGAAGGGCCGCTTTTCGTTCAGCTACCGATAGAAAAGGAGATGTAACGCGTTGATCAGGAAAACGGGAATTATTAACAAACCGTAACATGAAACCGGTGACGCCTATTAGTTTTTGAAAAGAGCTAAACCGGTCAAGTAGGAAGTCGGGATTAGGGATGCAACTTGCACTGCTGACTAAGAGACAACGTAGTCCAGGAAGTTGGGAAATCTGAGATGATTTTTCTGGTGGCCAACACGTGGGATGCTGTAACAGCCAAGGTGGGCCCCACCAAAGCGGGTGGCTTAGTAGCGCCTGGGGGGACAACCCACGTGAGGCACAGTCTGCGGGATTGAGATTGCTAGGGACATGACGGAAAGTAGAGGGGATTTCAGCATTTTTAATTTGTGAAACTCGGTTGGCTTCAAAGGTTTGAAGATCGTAAGGTGAAGTATTGAGCCAGGCTAGAACAATTTGGCTATCTGTCCAGGAGTAGATGGCGTCCAGCACTATAGTCTTCTGCAGACAGAGGGCGACGTGTTGGACTAATTTTGAGAGGAGTGTGGCTCCTTGCAGTTCCATTTTTGGAATTGTCAAACGGGTCCGAACGGGTGCAACCTTGGTTTTGGACATTAATAAGTGAACGGAACAATTGTTCTGCTGATCGAGTACTCGGAGATAAACTACTGCAGCAAATCCTGCCTCTGAGGCGTCACTAAATCCGTGTAAGGTATAAGACTTAGGTTCTTGGGGAAAGATATGTCTAGGAATAGAAATCTTACTAATTGTAATTTTTAGGTCATTGGTAAAGGCCATCCACTCGGATATTAAATCTGAACTGAGTGGCTCATCCCAATCTAGGCCAGAAAGCCAGAGTCGCTGAATAAACACTTTGGCTTTGAACACTATAGGTGATATCCATCCGCTTGGGTCAAAGGTTCGAGCTATAAGGGACAATACCTTCCGTTTGGTGGGACACTCATCATTGTTCACACGAGTAGTATAGGTGAAGGCGTCAGTCACGGGGTTAAACTGAACTCCCAGTACCGCTACAGTTTGAGGATTATCCACATCTTGTATTGTATGCAGCGGCTGCAGGTGATGTTGGGGAACATTTTCTAGAAGTTCTGGTTTATTGGACAACCACTTTCTCAATTCGTAGCCGCCCGCTCGCATTAGGGATTCTAGCTCCGTTTTGAGTTGATGAGCCTCCTCAAGGTTAGAGGCTCCTGTTAAACAGTCATCAACATACACGTCTGATTCGATGACAGCGGCGGCCCTAGGATATTTAGAGCGCTCTTGTTCAGCTAACTCCAGCAGTACGCGTATAGCGATATAGGGAGAAGATCGTAACCCATAGGTATTCGTGTTAAGCTCATAGGCTAGGAGGGGTTCAGAAGGGGATTCACGCCACAAGATTAACTGGTACCGCCTGTCATCAGGATGCACCCAAGACATACGAAACATCATGCGTATATCTGCCACAAATACGATAGCGTGTCTACGAAAATTAAGAAGGATATGTGTGATGTCTCTCTGCAACTTAGGACCCGTATGCAGGCACTGGTTTAGAGAAACGCCATTTGAAGTTTTGCTACTACCATCAAAGACAACCCTGATTTTCTCACTATCACCAGCTTTAAACACGCCATGATGAGGGATAAAATAATGTTCCACGGATTGGAGATTTACTAAGGAGACCGACATATGATTAAGGGTTTGATATTCGCGCATAAACTCTATGTACTTAGTTTTAAGGAGGGGGTCACTTTGTAATCGCTTTTCTAAATTCATAAACCTTCTTTCCGCTATAGCCCGCGAAGCTCCAAGAGGAGGACGATCATCTAAAAAGGGTAGTTTGGTCACGAAGGTACCGTCCGCGTTTCTTAAGGTAGAGGCTTTAAAAAACGCCTCGCAAATAGCATCTAATGGATTAGGTGGTGGTATTTCAGGAGGTTCTTCTAACTTCCAAAACCGTTCGACTACTTGAGATAAAGAAACACCAGTTAAAGGGAGCTCTGGAGTACAAAAGTTTGTAATTGGCCCAAACACAATATAACCAAAAACTGTAGATACGGCACTTAACCCAGATGATTTGAGATCTATTACCTTGCCGCGTAAAAGAGGACCTAAGACATCAGCACCTAGAAGCACTTCAATGTAATTCGGTTTGTGGAATGAAGGGTCGGCCAAGGGCAAAGAATTCGCAATAGACTGAACAGATAGAGGCAACTCCATTTCCGGGTGTATACCAGCAATGTCATCTACCACCATTACTGATGTTGTAATGACTGGATCCAGGGAATGAATAGGCTTGAAATTAAGGGAAACACAACCGCGTACTGGCACAGAAGGAATATTTCCAATACCTCGGACAAGCATTGGTGATATTGGGTGGGACAAGTGCATATTGAGTTTAGATACAGCAAGGTTACTGGTAATTAGGCAGCCTTGTGCACCAGTGTCACACAAAGCCCGCGCTTCAACATAATACCCACTAGATGTCTTCACATGAATAATTGCTGTAGGGAGTACGACGAGATCCGAATTCATTAAAGTGCGTGTAGGATGGGGTTTGGGGGGAGGGGGGCTGTCTAGTTATTGCTGATTCTCATGATGAGAACCATTATAAGGCACTGGCCGCGAGAGATAAGGTGATGCTGCACGTCTACCTCTACTAGTGGTAGGGGTAGGTGAGCGTTCATTCCGATGGGGAGGAGGTGAGGTGTACCGAGTAGGCGAACGGTTAGGGGGGCGATACCATGTCCGAGTTGAAGACGGTGGAGGCGTTCCGCGTGGTGAGGCTGGAGGAGACGGTCGGGGTGAAGCGCGAGTCGCAGTGTAATAGCGTGAACCCCCGCCCGTGCGAGAATGGGGGGAGCTAGGGCGCATTAGTTCCGGTGAACGGCGGAAAGAAACCGCACGAGCCGCTGGAGAGGAAGAAGTGGGGTAGACTGGATTGCGAGGGTCATTAAAACACAAAAGAGTATGATGTGTCGGACGCCGACAGGTGCCACACCGATAATCTCGAGCACATGATGTGATCAAGTGATTGTCCAAACATCGATAACACAGTCTACTTGCTTTCACAAACGCCGCACGATCGCGGTGGGACATATTCAAGAAATCTCGACACTCGCGCAGATAGTGTGATTGACTGGAACACATGGCACACTTAGGGGACCGCGTGTCCGGCTCAGCAATTGAAAACTGACGCATAGGGCGTGCAACAGGCTGGGCTCTAGAATGGGAAGGTGGAGTGTCAACAACCGCAGTGCTTCCGACATTGTCATGGTGACGACATTCCTCTTCCAGAAAATTTATCAGTTGGTCGAATGTAGGCAGGTTCTTTTGATCGTCACCATAACGCCGCTCAAACCGCGACCTTAAATCCGTAGGGAGCTTGACCAAACAAATATGTACCAAAATGTAGGACCACTGCTTCACCGGCAATTCTAACCGCTCTAAGCAACGATAAGAGGTAAGCAGTGGATTAAGAAAGGAGGCACGAAGTCCGGTAAGTCGGGAACTTATGTCCGGCAAGGACAAGATCTGAGAGAGGTATGTGTCAGCAAGGATTCTTGTATTGTGGTACCGCCTCTTTAGGAGGTCTCGGGCTAAGGTGTAATTTCCGCTTTCAATCCGCAAGTGCTGCACTAAACGTTTGGGCTCTTCGGATAACGCACTCATTAGGTAGCTCATTTTATGAGTTGGGAGCAAATCAGTGCGGGCGTCCACAACACTATCGAACTGATCAAGAAAACTTATCCACGCATCAGGCCGGCCATTAAAACGCGGTATCGGTAGGTCAGGTAGTTTCTGAGGGCGTACACGGTCAAAGTCACAGGGCACCATAGTAAATCGATCAGCAGTGGGCCGCGTCGGGGTACTAGCTGCACCAGGATTCATTTCATTCCGTTTTATTTTGATATCCACTACTTTATCACCGATTATCCTAATTTGATTTTGCACGTAAGCATATTCTTCAGTATCAATTGTCTGATCTAAACCACCTAATAGGTAAGCACCGGATTCGCGAAACTCCTTATATTGATCATCTAATTCGCCGAAATACACGAAAAGACGGGCGCGTTCCGCAGTGGTTATGTTCTGGTGGGCGCTAGTGATCCAATCTCCCGTTAATCTAAAAGTTCCTACGGACTTTCTATACTCCAAGGTTTCAGTAAACAAAGTAGACCTCAATGTATCATTATGCTCGTTTTCAGACATTTTTATTTTATATTCTTATGTGGTAATAAACGTGCAAAAGGAATTTAGGTTGACGAATTTCCAAAATTTTAATGATACCTACTTTAATTTATCGATAAGGTTCGCTAAACAATTTGAAAAGATTGGTTGTACGGGATAAGCAAATTAACGCCACGGTAATACTACGATAAAAGGTTATGTCCGCAATAATGTGAAAAATTAACATTTACTATTTTACTTCTTATATACTTTTACTTTTACTATTAACCAACACCTACTAACGAATATTCAAATAATATTCGGCTAACACTAAACTAAAGGGAAAATCTTATTATAAAAGATCAATTATTATTGACAAAGTTACAATTACATATACCAAAGATCACAGCAGTTAAACACTTAGAATTAGGATCAAGCCTATGTCGTTGCAAACAAGGCACAGTTTCCCGCACACAGTAATGGTTCAAGTTAATCGAGTCACAGGTAAATAGTTTTGCAGCGCCAAGGAGATAACGAGTTAAGACCGCGTGTTCGATGAAGTTGATGCAATTTTACTAGTTAAAACTTTAGGTAAATATCTACGAATCGCTACGAAATTATAGAAACAAGGGATATTTGCACTATGGGGGGTTTTTTATTCGTTATTATGGACTATAAGAAGTGAATCTAACCACGCTATGCTACCAAAAGTGTTCAAGTTGGGGTTAAGGGATAAACAATTTCCAAAATAATATTATATATATGTCACGTCGTTGTGTGCACGTACCTGATATGAGGTCCAGGAGAATTCCCGCGGGATAACGGCACGGCACAGGTTTCCAGGATTCACAATTAAGTAGGCACCTCACTCGCGTGTTAATAGGAGTGCACATCAAATCCGTCTGTCCATGTCATCATAAGAGGGAACAAGGGCGCGGGGTGGCGCGGGTGGGGGGGTCAACGAATACTATAATGAACAAAAATTATTATAATATTATAATAAATAATAAAATAATATAATAAATATAATATAATATAATATAATATAATATAATATAATATAATATAATATAATATAATATAATATAATATAATATAATATAATATAATATAATATAATATAATATAATATAATATAATATAATATAATATAATATAATATAATATAATATAATATAATATAATATAATATAATATAATATAATATAATATAATATAATATAATATAATATAATATAATATAATATAATATAATATAATATAATATAATATAATATAATATAATATAATATAATATAATATAATATAATATAATATAATATAATATAATATAATATAATAAAATATAATATAATCCAATAATATATTATAAGTATATAAGTATAAGTATATAAGGATATAAGTATATAAGTATAAGTATATAAGTATGGATTTTCCGTTGACCTAGTCACCTAAAACTGTCTTATACTACAAACATAACATCATTTTGAAAACTATACGTGACTATACCTACATTTAAACCATTACTAGTACATTACTGCAGAGGCAGGGAAAAGTCAGACCGTGGATGAGTATGATTTTGAAGGACGAGGCGTAGCCGAGTCCTTGAATAATACGAATCTGCGAACTGACATTCCCGCCGAGGCTTGTATAGTGCTTTTCTCCAAATATGCTAGGAAATAATCACCAATCTACATTTTTAATTTAATATGTCAGTTCATTTGGTACTTATTTTTTTTAGGAATAGGAATAAAATTTCGAAATTTTTAATAAATTAAAATTATATGAAAACACAATAATAAAAAATATGGACATAATTTTTAATTTTAGTTAAATTAACAACTTCAAAATGAACAGATTTTTTTTTTGAAACTAGGTATATTTATCATTCGGAGAAGATCATAAGTTCAAAAAACTTTTATATTGATTTGGACGCAATCATTCATGTTTTATTTTTTATTTGTTTTTCATTTAGTAAACTTATTAATTGTCGACTCACTCATTAAATACCATCATATTATTAAAATTAAAACATTCGTGCGAAATCTCTTATAGTAGAGTTGCTAAGCCGCGAAATTGTGCGCATCGGGTTACAAGCATGAAATTTCTACCACACATAGAGCGTTCCACGGTGATAATTTTCAGATGTGGAGGGAAGTCAGATTCGTCCCCTGTGTGGTGGGAGAGCGGGGTGAAGAGGACCAAATACTGCTCTTTTTCTTTTTTTTATTACTGATCAGTTAAGGCTATTAGGGCTTGTGCGACATCGTTTTCGTGTAAAATAGATATCAGCTATTAATTTTTCATGTTATTTAGGAATAGTTTCATATAAAAATTTGGGTTTATTGCCGAAAAGGTAATAATCACAACAAGTTTTTTTTATTCAGAACGATAAATTAGTTATCTATCCTGAATATTTACAATTTGAAAAAATATTGCTAAATAGAAATACAATTTGAAAGAATTTTATCTTGTTCTTAAAAATGTATACATATTGGGCACATCTGATACAAAAAGTACCTAGAAAAAAATGTTGATGTTAATCTTAGCCTGCGTGTTCTAGTACATTTCGCTATCTCGCGAAATTGTGTACATCGGGATACAACCACGAAATTTCTACCACAGATAGAATATTCTCTAGTGATTATTTTCAGATGTGGAGGGAAGTCAGATTTGTCCCCTGTGCGGCGGGAGAGCGGGGTGAATAGGACAAAGGAGTCCTCTTTTTAACCGACTTCAAAAAAAGGAGGCTAGCTTAAAATTAAATTTGAACCACATGACAAACTTTTATCCCCCTTTTAACCCTCTTAGGGATTACATTTTTAATAACGTTCAATTAATGTTATTTTGTAATTCTTATCTATGACTTTATGAGAAGTTTCAAAGAATTTGTAATGGATTTAAACTTTCAACCCCTTTTTAACCCTTTTAGGGGATGAATTTTTGAAAACGCTGAAATTACTTTTCTTGTATTCTAATAATATACCTTTATACAAAGTTTAAAGCCCCGCGCTCAGAAAAAGGTTTGATTTCCATACAAACTTTCAACCCCTTTTTAACCCTTGTAGGGGACGAATTTTTGAAAACGCTGAAATCACTTTTCTTGTATTCTAATAGTATGTTATTACACAAAGATTCAAGTCCCGCGCTCAAAAAAATATTTGATCCCCATACAAATTCTCAACCCCTTTTTTAACCACCTTAGGGGATGAATTTTGTGAACATGTTAAACGTGTGATGTTGGTCTCACTCCTACTCCTACTACAAGTGGAGTAAACGATGGGTAAACCAGTACTTCTAACGCAACTGTGACACGACTCATTCTCGTGCGAGATAATTGCCTGTCTCTTTCGATGCTCTTTCGTGAGATTCATACTTGTGCTAGATGCGCAGGTGTCTAGACATGCCGGTTAATGCAGCCCTTCAACAGGCAACCCATCGAGCGTAATGGACAGGAATACTCGCTAAACTACGTCGGCAGAGTCACGATCTTCAGCGTTGAGGCACCAATTGTGAATGAGCTATATCTTACATAGAACGGCTCCTTCTCCAGCCCCCAAATCAAGGAGCCCACGGGATCGACCCCAACGATGGTGCAATCCACGTCGTTGTGTTTTGGGTTTTTGAAATAACGCGACAATCCAGTGATGGTGCCCCCAGTGCCCACCCCTAACACCGCCATATCCACTCTTTTATCCATGGCTACCAGTATCTCACGCGCCGTGATCTCGAAATGCGTTTCGGCATTCACCTCATTTGAAAACTGAAATCAAAACGAATGATTGTCACATACCCTGTCTCTTTATGCAGACATTTAACCAAGAGTAAATAGAAATCACGTCATTTGGGTCTATCAGGCAATCATAATTAATCATTTTACTTATTTTTTATTAAAGCAGTAACGTCTGCTAACGTAAACTAAGTGTTGGCCCGGAAAGCCGTTGGAAACGCAGGTTCGAATCCTGTCCGAATCATTAAATTTTTCAATTTTCGCTTCATTTGTAAACATTTAGTTTACGTTAGCAGACGTTACTGCTTTAATAAAAAATAAGTAATTCGGGTGTAGCACATCGTTACTATCGATTCTCAACAAATTTGAGACGATGGTGCCGACGATAAAGTCTAAATCTTTACGGTAGATGGCGCTACGATGCCACCCTAAGGCATGTCGAAGCAACTGGTTGAAAAATTCAATGGCTCTGACATCTGATTCGGTGGTCCAATTGGGAGGACGCCAGTGTTGGCCCGGAAAGCCGTTGGAAACGCAGGTTCGAATCCTGTCCGAATCATTAAATTTTTCAATTTTCGCTTCATTTTACTTAGGTATTTATCAAATCCTGAATGCCTTGTGTAAAAATAGTAGATTGTACGACAAGTGCATAAAACGCATCATTTTACACGAGACGTTTATCCGAGGATGAATATAAAGTCGAGTGTAAAATGCGTTTTATGGACGAGTTGCACACTCTACTTTTCACTTCGATTGCGAGAAAATGAAACTGTATCATGTAAATAACATATATACACATATCATGTATACCTACTTAAAAACAAATTAAATTAAAATTTAAAGTAATAGTTTAAAAAGTAATAAATGATAGTACACAAAAGTTACAAGTTTATTTCAAGAAGTTTTATTGTGTACTTTGGCTGTTGGTAAATTTGCCTTGGTCTTAGAATACTAACAAAACGAAATAAAATAAAGAGTTAAAACCCGTTCCAGACCTTCAGATCCGATCCGATTTATCGGAAGAAATCGGATAATGTGTAGTGCAATTGTTAGGATGTTATACACTACACATTATCCGATTTCTCCCGATAAATCGGATCGGATCGGAAGGTCTGGAACGGGTATTGTATGAAGTTTTATGTTTTTTTTTTAACTGTTTATTAAGAACCTTTTTCGTGTGGCTGTTCGGCCGATCGCCTTGGTCTTCGACGACGATTTTACTTTATGCTCTAGAGCATAAAAAGCGACTTTATGTCGCCTACGCACAGCCTAAAGTCGAACTTTTAGAGCGAGAGAAGTGAAAACATTATTTTTAGTAAAACCGATTCTTAGAGATACTACGTCCTTCATATTAATCTTCTTCTCACCTTCTTCTTCTACTTCAACATCCTCCCTCGATGGTTGCAACAAAATATTTTGTGACGTGTATTATTAGTATTATGTGGTGACTTTTAATTTATTTAGAATAAGTAAGTACCTAGTTTAGAACTTAGTATATATAAGAATTTCAAACACAATTTGTAATTGTTCTTGAATAAATGATATGATATGATATGCAAACATCGTCCATGGACGGTGTCGAAAAATACCTTAAAACTATAGATGTTAGCGGCTAGAGACAAAACGCACAGAATAGACTGGGATGGAGAAGAGCTATACTCAACCAGGCCAGGAGCCGCCCAGGGCTGTAGAGCCGCAGGTGATGATGATGACGAGAGGCGTATAGGGAAATAAATCTCCCTTGTCACACAAACATGGTTACATGAATAACACATTAAGATGTGTGTCTTAAGTACCTACTCTATTACTTACCTGATCTAATTCAATGTTGTTCAAGGGGTCCTCTTGGACGATTTTCTTAGCAACCTCTCTCTCATCGTCAGTTGGTAGGATTTGAACTATATCGGCCCCCAACAACCTCAGCGTGTCTAACTTTTCATTGGAGTTCTTATCTGGTGACACAATGGTCGTCTTGTAATCCTTACCTGAATACGTTTAATATTAAAATAAATATGCAAACTGTTACTGTAGCTAACTGTGTAGTTTGATGAATAGAGACTAAAGTACTAGGGGTGACCTTAGAAACGGTCCGGCAATTTCGAACGTATTTCACTTATACTCCGGAAAAAAAGTCGTAACCCTTGCTAAACGAAATATTGGGAAGGGGAGGTTAAAACGCGCGCGTGCAGCACGCACATTCATTCACTGTTCTTTTTGCAATCAGTATTTTTATGTAGAGCTGTGTGTGAAATCATACACCTCAGCTCGTGTGGGGATACGTATAATAGTGTCTTATGCAACAGTTGTATAAGAGGGGGCAAAAAACGCGAGTGGCATGGGTTACGATGTGATACGTAGCGAACATCGTAAGAAAGATGCCACGAGTGTTTTTTGACCTACTTATACAACGTTGCATACAATACTTTTCCTACGACTCATCATCATCATCATCATCTCAGCCATAGGACGTCCACTGCTGAACATAGGCCTCCCCTTTGGACTTCCATATATACTGGTTGGAAGCGACCTGCATCCAGCGCCTTCCGGCGACCTTTATAAGGTCATCTGTCCATCTTGTAGGTGGACGGAAATTAGAATTGTCCCCCACCATATCGTCCCGTGGTTGCAGTAGAAGCCTGCTAAGGGAATAATCAGTGGCGGATTAAAGCTTGACTTTCATGGCTAGCGGCCGATGCGACAGTCGCGCGCGTGAGCCGCGCGCGACTGACGCGCGCGGCTGACGCGTCCGGTTCAACTTTCGTGGGTCGCGGCCGATGCGACAGTCGCGCGCGGCCGCTGGCACACCGCGCCATATTGATGTGTCCGTCCAGTGCAGTTGTGTGTGATCTCTATGGCTTCTAAAAAATATATTTTGCTAGCAATGCTAGAAGAAGAAGAGGATGACGATTTGCTATTGCTATATTATTACAAGCAAATTCTTCCCACACTTTGTCCCTCTTATAAGAATTTCTATAGTCCGGTAAACTACGATCATATAAAAAAGGGCGCTGCGCAACAAAATTAATAAGAATTTCTTCTTTTATGCTAGAAAATGTTACAATATTCGCCATTTTTACCGCGCGTCACGCGTCAGTAGAAGACCAACCGAACACGGCCGCGCGCGGCCCGCGACTGTCGCTACTGACGCGAGCCGCGCGCGGCTCGAGCCGCTGGCCTCGAAATTGGCCCCATATAGTTTCATAGTAACTATTACTGACGCGAGGCCAGGCGACTGTCGCTGAGCGTCAGCCGCGCGCGACAGTCGCATCGGCCGCTAGCCATGAAAGTCAAGCTTAAAGGTCCAGAGCGCCCTATTAGGCAAAAACCTCATCGGCGCCTCTTTGCGGCCCTTTGCGCTCCTTTGCGCCCCTTTGCGGCCCTTTGCGCCCCTATAGGCACGTGCCTACTTTGCCTCAGGGATAATCCGCCACTGGGAATAATAATAATAATATACCGGGAGATGGGCAGCAGCGTCTTCCAGAGACCTTAAAAAAAAAACTGCGCGCGCCAACCCGCCTGCCAAGCGTGGCGCGTATGGCAAAACCCCCTGTCCTACGACTCGACATTTCATAAATAAAATGCAAAGAAACAACAAAGAAAATAATTACATGTTCCCCGCTCGGAATCAACAAAATTAAAAAAAAATAGTCGCTGGTAAACTTTTTTTTATAGACGTCCATCTGTCAAAAAAATATGAACTTATACTTGGATGATACTTGGTCCATGGAACTTATACCTAAAGGTATAGGTACGTTCACTAAACTATACATCCATGCTCCGAAGATAAAACTTTTTTTTTAAGTTGGCAGGCTGGCAGCAAGGCCTTAAGTAGGTACAATATTTTTTTTTACCTGCAAATTGTGCGAATGAATGCAGCTTTTTATTTTGTTTTCTGTGGTACTAAGTAATGCCTTTTTGCGACATTATAACATCGTTTAGCAGTGTTTTTTTGGGCAGTAGAGTATAGACTTTTACTGACATTCATAATTTATGTCTTTATATTAGAGTTAGGTAACTATACAAATGACAGAAAAAAGTACTGAAATAGAAAAAATATATGTCAACGTACGCGAATATGAATAGTATGAATCTTCATAAGACACGACACACCGCTTGCGTGACGTATGCATGCGTGGATCGCGTCACGCGTTCATGAGAAATAGCAAGTTGCGTAGGTAAATAAATTATTATCTGCCTTATATGGCTCCACATGCAGTAAAGGGTTAAAATGTAGCGAAGAGAGTGTACCGTCCAAATTCTTGACAACTGCAGTCATTGCGAGTCCGATGCCGGTATTTCCCGAAGTGGGTTCCACGAAACGCGTGCCTTTATGAGCTTTCCCTTCTTTCTCAGCGTGCGTCATCATCGAGTAGGCGATGCGGTCCTTGATGGAGCCTCCGGGATTCATAAACTCGCATTTTGCGTCTAGATCCCGATAAAACAGTAAACAAAATTTTATATTACATAGATGAAATATTTATTATCGGAAGGCACTTTATAAGTTAATATTATGTAGGTAATTAGAACGACAAAAAAAAACTGAAATGGCATCCTACCTCAGCATGATATCAGCTCGAAAGCCAGCGCTGATCTTTCAGCGAGACTTTAAAGGTCACTATCTTCCAAAAATACGATTTAAAGAAAATACGGAACCCTAAAAACGATCTTAATCAATCGTACGTTTAGCATAACTTTGACACTCGACTCTTTGTCGCGCGAGAAATACAACCTGTCACTTTCCTTTTATATTAATACTAGACGTGCCCGCGGCTTCGCTCGCGTAAATGAAATATGTACTTCCTATTTGTAACACTTGAACATGTAATTTGTTTTTTTTTTATTATATATACTTAATGAAAAAAGGAAACTGTCATTGCAAGTTAAATAAAAGCTTTTTAAAAGGAAACTGCGTTTAGTCCTCATATTTGTATTTCCGAAATAAAATTAATAATTATAAGCAAAAGGGATTCAACACATTTTATATTTGTATACTTACATGGACTGGAGAGTAATACATACATGTACAAATGTTACTCAAAGCAAATCTAAGCCTAGCAAAGCTTAATAAACAAAAGTAAAAATAATAACCATTAATAGGCAGTGCCGCTTCAGTAACAGACAAATCCGTGGGAAAAGAATCCTCTGAAAATAGGGAACAATCTAGATCTTCTCGAGAAATAAGCAGTAAGGGTCAGTATAGCAAAGCTGGACCGATTTTAGGACTAATTTTTTTTTGTTGGTTTGGGCTTAAATTAGATTGAATCTAGTAGATTACGCTAAAATAAGCATATTTTATTCTTTCAACTTTTTCTCTCAGATCGATATTTACCGAGATATTGGGGTTCAAATGCATAAACATATTTTGATGTAGGTACGTAATAATAGTAGACTATTTATGAGGGTCATGTAAGCAAGCATTTTGACGCTCCGCTCGCTACGCTCGCTCCGCTATACATGGTCACAAAACAAACCTAACCTAACCTACAGTTTTCGGTTTTCAACCCATGTACCATATTTTCAGACAGCATTTTTACCTTAAAAACCCCAATATCTCGGTAAATATTGATCTGAGAGAAAAAGTTTACATAACAAAACATGCTTATTATAGGATGTTTTAAAGGATACTTTAATAAAAATGAGGTGTTATATTGACATAAATTTCACGACACCGAAATTTTTCTAAGTCCCAAAACTGGCCCACCTTTCCTATACCGCAACCCCTGAGGTAGGCTTACTAACCCAACATTATCGCATCGCATTCTACGCACCGAGATGCAGAACAATGAGTACATTGCCTTGCAAGGATATTTTTCTTGTGTTTATAATAATACATAATCTGTTAAATTCAAATTTAACAAAAATTAAACATGCCATCGCCATTCCTCCATCTCCCGAAACCGTGGTGGTCAATCTGAATAAAACCGTGATGGTCGATCAATCAAAATACAAATTAATAACATAATCACTTAATACTTTCAATTCTCGGCATTTTCATAACACTTTTTGCTTATTGCACAGAAAATTCGCTGACAATGACAATGCCGATGACATTTAGTTTGACAGAGAAAACAACATACGTCAAGCAAAGTGCGTAGTCATTACATTTCGAGTAAAAAACTTCGATATAACGGCGTACCAACATGACGCCAAAATTTTTGGCTACTTAAACTTAAGTCATATAGCGAAAAGAAACTTTAGGCTACTTGAACCTGAGCCATAAGAGCGAGAAGAACCGAGTATCGCCGGAAATGGTCGACGGTCGCGAAATGAAGAATTTTATGAAGATTTCTTTAGCCGATTGTGAAGGTAATACGTAGTGAAAACGGTATTTTTTACGCTCTTATTCCATTCTCATATTTAGACAATAGATTTGAATAGTTTTTTCTGCGGTAACGTGCATCGTATTGGAGAAACGTGATCTAAAAGAACGTCGAGTTTTGTAAGGCGCCATCTCGCTTCCTCCCTAGTGCGTTATCCCGTTCTGGCATTTTCAATTTTATTATATAGATGAGCAGTATATATCTGTATCAGTGTGAGCAAGATAGGAGATGCAGACTCACGCGACAAGGTAAGTCGCGGCAAGATATTTTTTAAATATGTAATAAAAAATTGCAATTTTAAATTAACATCCTATGGCGTGTTCCGGCCGGATTCATACCTACTTTTACATGCATGCAGATATTTAGTTGCAGAAGAGGCTGGCAGCGATTTCCTTTTTTTTGAATACGAGTAGGTATGTCAACGTGCGAATGATGTTTTAAGGTGGTTGCAGAGGAAACAAAACTAGACATTCCACGCTAGATGGCGCTGAAAAGCAAGATTTGTAGTTTTTGTGTATTATTTCGTATGTTACTTTAGTTTGAAGTAAAATTTGTATCTTGGCGAGTCCGCGTATTTGTCTTTTATTCATGTAGTATTAGTAGCACGTCATAAATTGTCTTATTCTCCCATGTGTTGGCAATTTGTGAAAAATCAGCAAGTACTCACACTAATAGACACTAATTGTGACTGTGTGCGGGTGATTCATTCATTAAAGGGTCGCGTATCACGAAGTGTCAGTTTGATAGTAAGCGCTGAATAAATAAGCAGGCATGATATTTGATTTTGACGATGAAGTAAAGATGCACCTCTAGCACAACTGTGACTCGCAACTCTTTCTCGCGCGAAAAATATTTCCTATCTCTTTCTTTGCGGTACTGTAGGAGACTGACGGGCGATGCTATGTCGCGTGACAAGAATCGTGAAGCCTAGTTGTATTAGACGGGCTGGATTGTCAAAATAAATAATAGGTACGAAGAAATTACAAATCTTTGGCAGTCCTATATTTTTTAAGTATGTGGTGAAATTAAATGAGTATATTTGTTGGGTTTCTGTTCTGATATATTGTGATTCTGATTTGTGATGTTATTGAGTTTGTCCTAAGTTTTTCTGAATGATAGATACAGCAAAAAGGGCCCAATTTTAGGACACATATTTTGTTGAAAAATATTTTTCTCACTCAGACCAACAAAAAAAATATATATTTTTTTTGTTGGTCTGAGTTTTCTCATTTTTGTTACTATTTGATTAGAACTAAAGAATACATTAAAATAAGTATGTTTTATAAATAACAATTGTTTGATTAACTTGCCCGTTTAAGAACTAGAGTGGTCCTAAATTAACATAGAATTACTACGTAGCCTGGGACTACTTGTACTATCATCCATTCTGTGCTGGGACTTAGAAATTTATGATGAAAAAAAAAACACAAGTATACCTCTGTTTTTTATTACTTAATGACAAGATCGGGCCCTTTTTGCTATACTCTGACCTGATATACAAAAAAACGACATCAAGTATAGTTGGTACTGATTAGGGTTGGGATTTTCGTGGTTCTAAATCGTGGTTCCATGGAGTCTCTAATTGTAAAAATGTTCAGTCTAAAAATATATAACTACTAGAACTACTACTAACTGAGCGCAGCACCAGTTGTTTGCGCCACGACCCCGAGCTAGCTCGCGCCATATAAAAATATATGACAATATATTGTTATTATGTACATATATGGATTTTAGAACCACCAACCACTAAATAAAATAAAACAATTTTTGTTACGTGTAGGTTTTATTATAATACTAGTGTTTGCGTGAGTTGTAGACGTCGCTTTAATTCGAAATGGTGTATACGTTGTAATATTATTTTAGGCAACACGCATGTTTTGTAGAAAATTATAAGTTTCTGCAGCTTTTCTTGGATGAAGCCTTCATCTGTTTGAACTTTAATTGACATTATTTTTGTGGATAATTCAATGAAGGAAATCATCTTGCAGTGATCCCTTTTGATGAAGCTCTAAGCTGGCCTTGAATCTGTAATGAAATTATTTATTACGCCACAAAAGTGCCGGCAATGGAAACGGCTGTATGCATGTCCTATCTTACAGGGAGTTACGGTAATTAGTGTTATTACAGGTATCCTTCAAGGAGGAAACTTAGTCACTGAATCGATAATTCCCAAAAGGATTTGGTTTCCCACACCTATTGAAAAACATGGGTAGGTCTTGGTATCAATTCAGTCAGAGAGAAAAAACTACCAATATGAACCCACTATGAACAGCTTTGTTTTTTTTTCATCACCCAAAGCGAGCGATTGCGTTCAGTTTTTGTGGTTGGTTACGGTTGTCATCACGCCATGCTTGTCTTCGTCTAAAAAGAAAATAGCGCGAGACACCTCTTTCACGGCAGGACGCTTCGATTTGTCATGTTTTCAAACACAATACTTTCCCCGCAATTTCTGACCCATGATATCGCAATATCGTTTAGGGATCACTATGTCCTGAGTACACATGTTTATTATTATTATATGCACGTTTCATTATTCACACTGCATAAAGTAAAAACTCACGAAACAAAAAAAATGTAAAGTTGTAAACCAAACATGATTCATTTTATACGAATTTCCACAATTGACGTGACAGTATTGACATAATTTATTATTTCATTCACAAGATTTAGTGCGTTCGAAATCTGTTCCACTTTATTGTTATGAGTAAATAAACACAATAGGTATCTTTAAAATCCAAATGTTTCCAATTATTTGTTACATGTTTAATGAAAGCTGTAACCATTTAAAAATAAACTGTTATGCATTCATATCGAAACATCAATTTAAATTTATTATCCTAAATCATAAGTTAAGTAGTATTATATTTCAGAACGCACTGTTCATGAATAGCTTTACGTGCGCTTACGTTTGTATGTTGTGTAAAAGCAACGCACACATACATATATGGACAATATTTCAACGGGTTTTAAAGCTTTAATAACTTTGTAATTGTATGATTTATAGCAAAACTGATTTCCTTGGCGAGTATAAGATCGCTTAAAGATTTTTTTAAGAATGTTTAATAACCTAAAGCCATAACTGCCTAAGTGTGTATTGATCAAACGATTTGTATGAAAGTGACATCTCTGCAACCACCTTAAGTATTATCTTCAATCCATTGAGAATTGTGTACCCACTGCAATTATATGGCTGACTGTACAAGTAAGTACTTACACACTTGGCATTTTAGATCGTGCTTCTGCGGAAACTTGTTTAGCTTAACTAGAGGTGTATTTCCAATTGCTTCCAGTATATTCTTATAGGCTCTGCAAATATGAAATCGACAACAAAGACAGAAATAAATGCGATTTGTGGGTGAGAACCGCCGAATATCCAAACATCCGGACATACGAAAGAATTATTGGCTAGGAGGAGATGGGAGACGCGTCGTTCGTTCAAGCAATAAACAAAGTTTGACTGTTGATAATTTTTTTTTTTGGATTTTATGGCCAGGCTGGTTAATATTACACGTTGGTTAATATTCGCTACTTACGGTGTTGCTAGCTTGACGTTTGTGTTGCAATACATTTTTACACAAAATATCGAACCAGGAATGACGTCGTGAAGTAATTGAAGTCTGTACACTTCTAAACTGGGCGATACTGTTAGTGGCTATATATACATTGCATGGACCTTATTAACAAGAAATCCATGTTTAAGTTTTTAATTTATTTCAAATGTCCATTAGGTAAATCTTATCGGACTAGTTTCCTTTTAATGAATTCCGATTGTTAAAACTGTTAATCGCGATTTGAACTGATTTTGAAACGAAATTACCATGTAGATAATACTACATACTTACAACATTGATTAGGACTATAATAGGTATGCATAGCAACAAGGTTAGGTTAGTGACAAAAGGGTATAGCAGGATAGCCTAAGAAAAAGTGCCCCCAGCGTTTTTGGGTCGAAACTATAATCAAACGATGCCTTTTAAGTAGGTTATACCCTACACAAAGTTTCATCCCTCTGTTACCCCCTGGGGGTGAAAAACACCCGATTAACCCCAAAACTGTTTTATTTATTTTTTCCTAAACTATGAAAGTGACGAATTTCAAATTTTGTACAAATAATAATGAGACTAAGAGCTATATGTCAAAAAATTATGACGCCCCTAACCATTATATTTCTTGTAAAAAAAATGAAAATAAAAATTGAATCACCCTGTATAACAAGTTCGGCTCTTGGTACACACACCATTTTTTTTCCAGAGATGAACCAATTTATATTCTACATCATACAAAAGTTTCATCGACCTAGTCCAGAAGGAACATTACGAAATTAATATAAATTGGCTCTTTGGTGCCTACTATTCATTTAACTCCTACTAAGAGCCTTGCATTATTAATAAACAATGGCCTGCGATCGGATCGCTGTTTGTGTCCGCTTTAAAAAAGGTGGGGATAAAGAAGAATAAATCAAACTTATTTGTAATTAATAAAATCATTTTTTTCTTTACTAGTATAGTAGGTACCTATTAACTTAATATATTTTTTACTGTGTATTCATACATTACGAGTAAGTAAGTAAGTTAAAAACAATTATTATTCAATCAATCGTCATCACTGTCTTCGTTAATAATTGTCAAATTGTCTAAGTAATTATCAGAGAGAGATGTTAGTCAGAATTTCGGCTGGTTTTATATTTTTTGGTTTATATCTCGCATTGGATAAATAATATATCAATTAATTTAATTAATTAATTTGGGTTGATCAATCCAAATGCGTCAGTAGGGAGAAGTCAGAGACTATCAGATAGGGAAATCTGTTCTTAGGAACCATGGCGTCGGTTTCAGATTTAATTTAATAAAAACTGCATTATTATTTTTTTACAAGTCTCATACATAACCCGGTCAAAACCGCTGTAAAGAATGTTACAATACGACATGCGATTAATCACAGAATTTTAACCAGGTCAATTCCCGGTTAAATATGAGATTTATAAAAAAAAATGAATGCAGTTTCTATTAAATCTAAAATAGACGGTTCCTAAGAACGGATTTCCCTATCTCTAAGAGTTTTCGTTTTCTCCCTACTGACCCATTTGGATTGGTCACCCTGTATATGTTTAGAGATGGTTTTTTTTTTTTTTTTTTATTAAGGCAACAAACAGTCACAATACAAAACATATAACGGTTAACAATAATATGCTAAAAGACCTGGAGTGCCATAACTTAAGGTTATACAAAACTAAATTTTAGTATGGGAACGGTAGACAACGAAACAGCAACGATGCAAATAACATTAAAATGCAGCTAACTAATTATTTCAAAATGACACAACATTTTGAAATAATTAGTTATTCTTACAGCTTTGATTTAAATTGACAGACAATTTGGTTTTTGCGATGTCGTTGTCAAAGCGTTGACAATTTCGGTTTTCTTCTTTAAATATCCATCCATTTACAATTGCATTAACTAACTGTGCCATGTTATTGACTGTTATTTCAGAGTTAGTCTTTAAACGTGTTACAATTGCATCAGCATTACTTGTACCTATCACTAATCAATCTCTTTCCATATTTGATATTTATAATATTTTTTGCAGACATTCTGGCTTCACATTAGAAAAGCGTAACCCTGTGCGGGTTACGCTTTTCGCTAGGGTTTGCGGCCGTTGATTTTTTTTTAAATTTGAACTCGGGCGGCAACGCGGCCGCGGGCAGTGTTTTTTCTTAATTATTTTGGTTGCAGGCGGTCCTGGCGGTACTTTGCGTATTTTAAGCATAATATAATGAGTAGTGCCTACTAAATAGTACTTACATTCATTTTAATTTCGCAATGTTCCTTCTGGGCTAGGTCGATGAAACTTTTGTATGATGTAGAATATAAATTGGTTCATCTCTGGAAAAAAAATGGTGTGTGTACCAAGAGCCGAACTTGTTATACAGGGTGATTCAATTTTTATTTTCATTTTTTTTACAAGAAATAAAATGGTTAGGGGCGTCATAATTTTTTGACATATAGCTCTTAGTCTCATTATTATTTGTACAAAATTTGAAATTCGTCACTTTCATAGTTTAGGAAAAAATAAATAAAACAGTTTTGGGGTTAATCGGGTGTTTTTCACCCCCAGGGGGTAACAGAGGGATGAAACTTTGTGTAGGGTATAACCTACTTAAAAGGCATCGTTTGATTATAGTTTCAACCCAAAAACGCTGGGGGCACTTTTTCTTAGGCTATCCTGCTATACCCTTTGTTACTAACGCGATCTTAATTGATTATGAGTATCGATGCCCATAGCAACAATTGTGGAGTGGCATTAGATTAAATGTATTGATCAAAACTATAAAAATTGAACTCTGATTTGATTGCTGCATTCAAAAGGTAGTAGGTTGTTAATCGAGGAATGGAAATAGAAGGCTCCAATTTCAGACATGATAGTCTGGGGTCTGAATTTGTTGACGTTCATCAGAGTTAAGCACTCTACTGACATTTTTAACTGTGCCTTATTTTTAACAGTACCCTTACCATGAGTTTTAATAATTTATTTATTTAAAATAATTTCACAGCATTACAGTAAGTACTAAATTAACTGAATTACAAAAATAATTTAACAATACAACATATTACATATTAGGAAGATCCAATTACTGAAAAATTACATCCATCCATCGCCTCACAGTACCTTAAACATTCACGATACAGAATTATTTATTTATTTATTTATTTCTTTATTAATTTTACAACAAAGATTACATATAATCTAAAGCCCTGCGAAATAATTATAATAATTATCCAACTACTTCCAAAAACGTCCAAATCCGATGCTGATGCGATGCGAGAAGTTTATTAAGTTCTCGTAAGGCTCGAAGTAGAGGAGAGTTTTTCCGCGCTATGGTTCGCGCCTCAGGAGCAGCCAACAGTACAGTAGCACAGTATAATAAAGAGTACTAACAACAATAGCAAGCAGCGTGGACGGAAATTGAACCTCGACTGAGTTAACGTGGCCGTAATCGCTAGCGACAGCGTAAACGGTTTGTTTGGAGCATATAGAGAATAGCACAGCGCCTTTAGCGGTTACTTTGTAGAACTACAATTCTCCATACAAATACTTTACGCAGTCGCTAGTTGTAAACTCATGGTCAGGGTACATACTTATCTCAGCTCTGCAGTGGAATTTAACTTGGTGCTCATAATA
Source organism: Apotomis capreana (assembly GCA_947623375.1). NCBI lineage: Eukaryota > Metazoa > Arthropoda > Insecta > Lepidoptera > Tortricidae > Apotomis > Apotomis capreana. The sequence goes on from OX392516.1 coordinate 9,357,154, forward strand.
AAAAATAAGTATATTTAAATATCTATCTAATGATTTATTTAACTCTCATCTTTTTGCGGCATAAACGGCTGTATCTTTTTTTACGTTAACAAAGACGACGCCTTTTACAAAATTATAATATTTGTCACCAGTCCATCTCTCACGCTGACTCATCTCTCGACTCGACTTATGTCGACCAAAAGCCCACATTGCCCACTAAAAGTACCTACTTGTAGACTATGAGAAATGAAAGTAAAATGCATGTTTACCAAGTATTTATTTCAAGCATTACATAATAATAATAACATACAACAGAGGTAACGGCGGTAAACTAATAAATAAATAATAGAAAATAAATCTTATTCATTGTCCTGGTGTCTTAAAATATACTGCCAGACCATTTTCGAAGTGATTACTCCTTTCGGCTTGAAGATCTCTGAAAGAAAGTAAATACAATTGAATTGAATATTTAAACCGAAACAGGACTGGTTAAATCTATAAATTAAAACCTAACCGCGCGTAGCAGCAGCGTAGCGCCAACCGTACAGAGCCAAATGTGGTAAAATTGTCCTCTCATCATGCCGAAACTGCAGGATGGATTTTAACCAATTTTATTACAAGGATAGCTGGAAATCCAAATATGGTAGGGCTGCGCGTGGGATCCACAAGGCGCTAAGCAAACGCCTAAGGGAGGCAACGGGTGACCCTCGCGCAGGCAGCTTTCTCGCGCAAAGAATTGCCATCGCAATACAACGCGGGAATGCTGCCTGTGTGATTGGCAGGCTGCCAAAAGGGCCATGTTTTTATAATTATTTATAATAGTTTTAGCCACCTTTTAGTATAAGTCTATTTGTTTATTTAATGTTTTCTTGTGAATAAATTTTCCAACAAATATATGGACATAAAATAATGTTTACTCATGTATGGTAAAGAACAAAAAAAACGCGGACGATGTTGCGGTCACCATCTAGAGTACAACATAAAGTATCAAGGTAGTGGATCCTAACTAAGATATATTTATTAGCTTTACCTTTAATTTGACTGTCAGGGTTGTCAATTTTTTCAACTGTCACGACGAACGGAGTGATGTCCAAAATTCTCGATACTAATCCAACGGTGGGGGTTCCCTTGTTCTCCACCACCTTAAAGCAGTTGTGTATCAGGTGCCTGTAGACCGGGTCGCTGAAGTTCAGCTTCTCTTCTCTCTTCGGATTGGTAGCTGCATGTCGCAATTGGTTTTCGGAGATAGCACCTTTGTATAGCCTGAAACGTAGGTACACATTTATGAGTAGGTAATTTGGTTTTACAGTTGAGTTTTCCCACAATTTTCAAAAGACACATATATGTTTAGATCCTTGCTTTGCACTGAGACGGCCTTCAGGCTTTTCCCTTTTCCGTTAAATCATTTTCGTATTTGGGTCATTATTCGAGCGTTTGTTCCGAATCACTTTCGTGGTCACATTATTGTAGAAGTGGCTGCTGATTTCGATTTCGTTTCTGGTTAGATATCTAAGTTTACCGGACATCTAACAAATATCCGGAAATGACATCAAAATCTACGCCCGATTCTTCCAAAATATGTCCACGAAAGTGAGACGGTTGAAAAGCTCGAATAATGACCCATTTGCTCGGTGCTCACAATGCCTTGCTTACGCGTACTTACTTATTTGAAATCAATTTTGTATAAAATACGGCGCTATGGTCGTGGGACGTGGCGACGCGACTGATCGGCGCGTGCGCATGTTGTGAGTGCGCGCCAATTTCGTACATAGAATAGCGGAGGACGGGGCTGGTGTGCTGTTGTGCAGGGTGTTGGCTAGGCTCGCGATGTGGAATGAGCCCGTCTTGGTCTAGTTTAGATATTAGTTACAAACTCATGTCTTTTTGATGTTTTCATGAATTCGATGTGTGGCGGCTGTATGTAGGTATTTTGTTAGTCTTGCAGAATACGAACTTATGCGAGTTATGTGATATGCTTACCCGTTGTCGTCAACGACAATGGCAATGCTGTGCACGGAACCCATGGCCTCTATGGCGTCTCTACACGATGCGGTGTGCTTGATGTGGGGGACGGAGGTATCGACATCCAAGTTACTGAGCGGGTGATTCCACCATCTGAAAACAAAAATACATAACTTTTATATATTTAATACAATTATATTCCTATTCTCCAGAAATTCTATAATCTCTGTTTGGCCCTATGCTTGACTGGTAGATAGCATCAATACGTCCGCCATTTGATCTGACTTTTTGTTTTGTGCAATAATTTTTATTTTTATTTTTATTTTATTTTATGCAACAAACAAATTACACAGCATTACAGCATTATGCTAGGCACTGTGAATTTAATAATAATACCTAAAATAAAACTAAAATAACAATTAACACAGATAATAACAAACTTTCACGAATCACTAGGAGGACGTTCATGTATTAATATATATTCAGTAACTTAGTATAAGTTACTTTTATTTACATAGTTAGCAACTTGACAAAAAGTAGGAGTTACGTCGATTCAATATGCCAGTTTTGACCAGGATGGCACTACGCCAGATTTTTAAACTATCTATAAAAAAAAACAAAATGGGTTCTGATTAATCTCTTCGATATGAAGTCAGTTGAAAATGTACTTACTCTATTGTGTCATGAACTGGAGGTTCTTTAAACAGGTGAGCCTCCATCCACTGGTCGCTGACAAACTTGGTCATATAGTTGCGGATGCCGTCGGGGAAGACTACCACAACCTTCTTCCCTACCCCTAGGTTCAGTTCTTTGGCGGCCTTCACCGCCGCAGCCATTGCTGCTCCGCTGCTGCCACCTGGTGAGAATTGGGAGCTAGCATTAAAAGTGTTGTCGTTTAAGTGATTTTCAAATCGTCTTTTATGTTTGTCAGCGGTAGGTACATGGAACGGGTCTTAATTGAACTTATACAAATTAATTACTCATTTTATGCCTGTCCAAAAATAATTTGTACATAAGTACATTTTTAGGGTTCCGTAGTCAACTAGGAACCCTTATAGTTTCGCCATGTCCGTCTGTCCGTCTGTCCGTCCGTCCGTCCGTCCGTCCGCGGCTTAGCTCCGTGATCATTAGTACTAGAAAGCTGAAATTTGGTATGAGTATGTGTCTGTATAACGCCGCCAGAACGGTAAAATAAAATTAAAAAAAAATTATTTTTTTCGGGTACCTCTCGAACACCTAAAGTGGGGGTGAATTTTTTTTTTCTTTTCAACACTGGTGTGTGGGGTATCGTTGAATAGGTCTTGTAAAAATAATAGGGGTCTGTGGCGTGTTGCCACAACAGAAAACTCTGCGTCCGCGCTCTCCCAATGGCGCGCGTTCTAGCGACAGCCAATGGGAGGCCGCGAGCGCCAGAGAGAAAAAATATGGCGAATCTTAATAAACCGTAGTTAAGTTCTCTGCGCGTTTTAATTCCATAAACTCTCCTAAATAGTGTCCCAACAGTGGTGACCCCGTTCTAAATGAACATTTCGCGAGTGCTACAAGAATGCGACAGTTTTCGCTGTAAAAAAACTTGTGTACAATGAGCTTTTCGCGAGTACAACGAAAGTGCGAAGTTTCGATATAAAAACTTTATTTTATCGTGCGAATGGTGCGTGCGGCTAAATTTACCGTGCCCAGGGACCCTAGCGTGTATAGTTGCATAGTTTTGCCAATGGCACACCTTGCCTAAACGTATTATATGCAACTACATCGCCGGGCGCGGTTTTCCTTTGATGCCGCCGACCGCGACATTTTGCCGTGGCCGTCCTTCACTGCCGTCCTGCAGTGTTCCGCTTGCTGAAGGCAATCGCCCCTGGGTGTGGGCGATGACTGGAGCCGACCCTGATTTATGCCTGTTGGGGTCCAGCGCCCAGCTGTGCCGCCTCCTGCTGCCCGCGCGGGCGCATCCGCGCCGCCGGGCTGTTGCCGCCGCCGCTGTCGCCGCCGCCGCAGGAGTTTTCAGCTAAGCCCAATTTCATTTACCTACCAACGTTTCCAAAAACGACGAGACTTTTGGTTTTAGATTCAACTCTCGGTTGTGTTATTTACGTTGTGTAGTGTCGTCAGTGAAGTGCGCGCGTATTTATTTACGAACTCATTCGCGTATCGTTTTTCACGAACAATTTCGCGTTAAATTAAGTACCTATAAGTAGACATAGATTTTGTTTTGCACCTAGACTGCATTTTGAGTAATTTTGTGTAATATAATTATCATAACCTATCTTCCTTTAGAATAACGAAGCAGTTTGAATAACTATGTTCATATAACATGTAAATATAATTTCATTTCTTTCGGTTAATTATCGCATTAGTTATATGTACCCATACATACTATGTTAAACATATTTTGGGAATACTTATAAGCTTATTCTATAACCCGACGCGTCATTTCTCATTTGTTATTGTTAGCGTTTCTATTACGTGCCTATTTTGCGCTATTACTTAGAGCCGTATTGTTTATGTTCGCGCGACAGCTTTGAGTTTTAAATTACGGACGCGGTATCAGGTTATTTCTATGTGATGTTTATGTTTAACCGAGGTTATTTTAGTACTAGATGTTTAATTTAATAGGCATATGAGTGTATTGTACAGGCTTAACTTGTTATATTAAGTAGAATTACGTTGCATTGGTAAAATAATTTTGAATATTTGTGCACGGTTACGACTACAGGTTCTCACTTGTTATTCACCTGTTACTCACTTAAGATATTTTAAGTGTTTTATTGTTTTCATCAATTCTCTTTAATTTGACTTGTTTTGCTTTCGAATTGAACTATTTTCATATTTCGCAATGTCGTCCAAAGAGGAAGAACTGCAGAAACAGGTCACAGAATTACAAAAACAAATAGCCATGTTACAAACCGCAAGCCTTCAGCTCCAAAGACAAACTACCCCGGAACCGCAAGTTATGGGTGTCTCAGTTAAATTATCGGAATTTTGGCGTGATAATCCGAAAATATGGTTCACGCAGGCAGAGGCACAATTCGAGATAGCGGGTATTACGTCTGACTCGACAAAATATGGACATGTCTTGTCCAAATTGGATGCCCATTTGGCCGACGAGGTGGAGGACATCCTTGCCAACCCACCTAGTAAAGACAAATACGAGCACCTTAAGTCGGAGCTCATTAAACGTTTTTCAACGTCCAAAAAGCAACGCACTCGACAATTGCTCAGTGAGGAGCAACGAGGCGACCGGAAGCCTACTGCATTTCTTCGGCACCTGCGCTCCTTGGCAGGACCCAAAGGGGATGACGACATCATTCGCGAGCTGTGGATGCGTCGCTTGCCAGCTGAAGTCCAGCGTATCCTGATGGCGCAGGAAGACTTGCCCTTAGAGAAGGTGGCTGAAATTGCCGATAACATTATGGACACCTTACCTCATACTCCGGCCGCCGTATGTGAAGCTAGAGCTCGTTCCCCGCCTGACTTAAATAAAATAATGCACCGTCTGGAGGAGTTGTCCAAGAAGGTGGATTCCCTGAGTAATAATCGCTCGCGCTCATCCAGGTCCGCCTCGCGTCCAAGATCAAGGTCGTCGTCTCGCTCTGGCACACGCATGTGCTGGTATCATAAGAATTATGCCAAGAAAGCGAGCAAATGCATCAGCCCATGCAGCTGGGTTCCCAATAAGGAGGGAAACGCCAAGGACGGTCAGTAGAGGCGGCTACTGATTGTGACAACCCCGGCCGCCGTTTGTTCGTTACAGATCGTGGAACTGGACGTAGATTTTTGATCGACACCGGTTCTGATCTATGTTGTTATCCTCGCAGCCTTCTTAAAGCCAAGCAGTACCCTTCTGGTTTTGAGCTGCGGGCCGCGAACGGCAGTACGATTACTACTTACGGCCACATTACTCTAACTCTTAACCTCGGGTTACGCCGGGACTTCAGGTGGAATTTTGTTATCGCGGATGTAGGTTCTGCAATCATTGGTTCTGATTTCTTAGCCTACTATCACCTGTTACCGGATTGCCGCAACCTACGTTTGATCGACGGCACTACCAATCTTCGGGCAACCGCAACGGTAGCTGAGATAAACCAACCCAGTGTAAAGACCATTTTACTTGGCAACTCCCAATGGGAGAAAATCCTCAATGAATTTGCTGAAGTGACGAAGCCACCTGGTATTGCAAGGACTATCAAGCATTCCACCGTGCATTTTATTACCACCACGGATGGTCCTCCGGTCTCGTGCCGTCCTCGCCGTCTTGCCCCTCAAAAATTACTGGCGGCAAAGAAAGAGTTTGAGGATATGGTCAAATGTGGCACTGCACGACCGTCGAGCAGCTCTTGGGCTTGTCCTCTGCATATGGTTCGTAAGGGAGAGAATGGCTGGCGTCCTTGCGGTGACTATCGCGCCTTAAACGCCAGAACCATACCCGATCGATACCCTGTCCGTCACATAGCAGATTTTTCTTACAATCTGTCCGGCTGTAATATTTTTAGCACTATAGACTTAGTAAAAGCTTACCAACAGATTCCGGTTAATTCTGACGATATCAATAAAACAGCCATTACCACGCCGTTCGGGCTCTTCGAGTTTCCATATATGAGTTATGGACTTCGAAACGCTGGCCAAACCTTCCAGCGTTTTATTGACGAGGTCGTGACCGGCTTAGATTTTTGTTACCCCTATGTTGATGACATTTTAATTTTCTCCCGTTCCGCCGAGGAACACGCCGAACATCTGCGTGTTCTTTTTCAGCGTCTATCCGAATACGGTGTAGTAGTCAATCCAACAAAGTGTGTGTTTGGTGCCGAAGAGGTCACGTTCTTAGGCTACCGTATTTCTAAAGATGGTACTCGTCCGCCTCCTGAGAGAATATCAGCTCTGCGAGATTTCCCTTTACCAAAAACGGTCGAAGGTCTCCGCAGATTTTTAGGCATGGTTAATTTTTACCGCCGTTTTCTTCCAAATGCTGCTGAACTTCAGGCTCCACTGAACAACGTTCTAGCCTCGTCGCAGCTCAAAGGCGCAAAACCAGTACCATGGACCACAGATTTGGAAGTTGCATTTCAGCGATGCAAAGATCATCTCGCTGAAGCAACAACCTTGAGCCATCCACTACCTAACGCAGACCTAGGTTTGTTCACGGACGCCTCGTCCAGCCATGTCGGTGCATGCTTGCAACAGCGCATCGGCGAGGACTGGCAGCCCCTAGCATTTTTCAGTAAGAAACTAACTGCTCGGCAGGCTATCTCGCCGGCATATTATAGGGAGCTATTAGCAATTTACGAAGCGGTCCAACATTTTAGGCATATTCTGGAAGCTCAACATGCAACCATTTATACAGACCATAAACCGCTGATTTATGCGTTTACTCAACGGCGTGAGAAACTGCCTCCAGTACAGCTTAACCAGCTGTCTTTTATTTCACAATTTACAACAGACATCGTACACGTCCAGGGCAAGGAAAATGTCGTGGCTGATGCGATGTCTCGTATAGAGGCCATCCGCATTGAGGATAATTATGCCGCTCTGGCACAAGAACAAGCAACGGATCAGGAGTTACATAAGTTGAAGTCTGACTCTTCTCTAAAATTAGAGAAGGTCCGAATTCCGGGCACTGACGTCGATCTTTTCTGTGATATTTCTACAGGTAAACCACGCCCATACGTAACCCCATCATTCCGTCATGCTGTCTTTAAAAAGTTACACAACCTAAGCCATCCTGGTTCACGAGCATCTGCCAAACTAGTTTCGGAACGTTTTGTTTGGCCTGGCGTACAAAAAGATTGTCGGGATTGGGCACGTTCTTGCACCCCTTGTCAACGCAGCAAGGTAACCCGACATACGTCTACTCCCCTTGGCCATTTCAACAATCCGACGAAACGTTTCCGCCACATCCACCTGGACATTGTGGGCCCTCTCCCACATAGCAGAGGTTTTCAATATTGCCTCACTGCTGTGGACCGCTTCACCCGATGGCCAGAGGCTTGGCCTATGGTGGGCATAACGGCGGAAGAAGTTGCTGAGACATTCTTCAGAGAATGGATAGCTCGTTTCGGTGTACCTTCCCTGGTGACAACGGACCAAGGGCGTCAATTTGAAGCAGCACTATTCAAAGCCCTCATGGATCTCTGCTCTTGCAAACGCGTTCGCACCACGAGTTATCACCCGTGTGCCAACGGCATGGTTGAGCGTATGCATCGACAGCTTAAGGCTGCCCTGATGTGTCACCAAGAAACCTGGCATAAAACGTTACCAGTTGTACTCCTCGGCATGCGTTCCGCTGTTAAGGAAGATTTGCAGACCTCTTCTGCCGAGTTAGTGTACGGAGAACCCCTGTGCCTACCCGGCGAATTTATAGTTGCACCTCCGCCTACGGATCGCGTCGAAGATACTTCAAACCTAGCTACCCAACTTAGCCGACGAATGTCCCAATTACGACCTATTCCTGCATCACGTCATAATCATCGTTCTACATTCGTGTTTAAGGACCTGGCGTCTTCATCTCATGTATTTTTAAGAGATGACTCCGTAAGGACGTCTTTAAAGCCACCTTACACGGGACCATTTAAAGTCGTGAATATTAATGACAAAACAGTTACCATTATGGTAGGAAGCCGAAATGTAACTGTCAGTCTGGACCGAGTAAAACCGGCCTATTATACTAAAGATGATTCAACACACTCATCGACCAATCGGGCTCCTGACCGTGCAAATCAAGCCTTGCCGACGTCTCCGCAAACTCCACCTGTGGTGCCCGTTGTTCCGATTGTGCCACCTGACCAGGAGAAATCTGAGAAACCTGTAACTACGCGCTCTGGGCGAAGAGTTCGCATTAAGACTCCTTTTGACCTATGACGGGTTCTGTAGTTCTTTCTTTTCATGTACTGTTATAATCATGTAAGTATATATAATGTAAGTATATGTAATTTAAGTATGTTAATTTTCTCAGTGGTATATTGTATTGTATACTTATTTTTCTCCGTGGGGGGGTGGTGTGGCGTGTTGCCACAACAGAAAACTCTGCGTCCGCGCTCTCCCAATGGCGCGCGTTCTAGCGACAGCCAATGGGAGGCCGCGAGCGCCAGAGAGAAAAAATATGGCGAATCTTAATAAACCGTAGTTAAGTTCTCTGCGCGTTTTAATTCCATAAACTCTCCTAAATAGTGTCCCAACAGGTCTTTTAACATTATTTTTTGATAAAGTCAGCAGTTTTGTAAATATTCGCTCCAAAAACAAAAAAAAATGTGTCCCCCCCCCTCTAACTTTTCAACTACGGGTCAAAAAAATTTGGAAAAATTCATGTTAATGAGGCCTTATAAGTACTTTCAATGAAAACTATATTGAACAAAATTGGTCGAGCCGTTTTTGAGTTATCGCCAAATTTCATATTTTTTCTTTAAAAGGTCGTAAGTTGACTTCCAGTAGGTAATAAGTGATTACAGTTTCTAGGGCGTTTACGACCTTTCTATAGAGCTTAAAATCTTTCTTCTCGTAAACCTCGGGCTTAAAACAGCAGTTTATTGTGAAGGATGAGCAACTACGGAACCCTACACTGAGCGTGGCCCGACATGCTCTTAGCCGGTTTTTTTAGGATAATTTTGATCGGTGCCGTGCGAGTACTGGCATACATATTGTTACATAAAAATTATTTGCGTGGAATAGTTTGTTATGTAGTGAGCCCCCATTATATAAAAAGATCCGATCAAATGACACTTGATTTAATAAAGCGAATAAAAACCATAACTTACCACAGAGAAGTCCCTCTTTTTGGATAATTTCTCTAGCCATGTTGAAGGATTCGTAATCTGTTGTAGCCACCACTTTATCAATACAATCTTTATCCATACCATCCGGAACAAAATCACCCCCAATGCCCTCTACCTGTAATTAGATTAAAATTTGATTTTAGTTAGTAAAATATACCAAATAGGTAGGTAATTTTTTTTTTAAACAAATTGATCCATGCTCTACTATTTATCTGTCCAGAGCTGCGTTTAGGCCAGCAGTTTCATCTTAAGTGTTTAATCTAAATGGATTTAATAATTTGGTAATTCATAACGTAGCGTCAAACGTAGCGAGAAAAAAACACAAATATGCAGCATTTTTTGACAGAACTTACGGCGTAGGGCGCAAGTTCCTTCCCCCACAGAATGGAACCCTTGGGGTCGACGGCGACGATGGTGCAGTCGGTGCAGGATCGCTTAAGGAGGCGCCCCACCCCGGTGATAGTTCCACCAGTGCCCACGCCCATCACAGCCATGTCTACGGAACCCAGGGCGTCCAGGATCTCGCGCGCCGTATGCTCGGTGTGCGTCAATGCATTCATAGGGTTCGAGAACTGTAATGAGAAATGTTATACTGTTTATACAAGTGGAGTTATCATCTTTCACGAATAAAAACCAAGTAGTCCCCTCTTGATGTTGGAAGGTCGTGATGCTGTCCATGTTTGTCTATGTTATATTTTGAATTTGTTTTAGGAATTATATTTAAAAACTGATTGATGTACAGTGTCATGTGAAGTTGTCTATCTTTCTCATATACAAATATAAACTTAATGTTTTGTATTTCTACGTTTTAATTCTTTCCAAAGCTAATCCACCTCATCAGTGGTAGCAGATCGTTAAATAATTAGTGGCAAATGGAAGAAAAATAATTAAAACCGTGAGTAAATGAGATAATAAAATTTTCAAAAATGAGCTCAAGTCTAAGAAGCATAGAATCGCTGACAAAATCAAATTACGATACCTGGTGCTTACAAGCACAGGCGATTCTCATAAGATACGATCTGTGGGAGTACGCTAGTGGTGAAAAAACGTTAGCGGCAACTGCGACTGCCGAACAAAAGAGTGCGTTCCTAAAGGAAGACTTAAAGGCAAGGTCAGAGCTACTTTTACTTATATCTCCACCAGAACTTAAGCAAATAAAGGGATGTAACACATCCAAGGAGGTGTGGGATAAACTAAAATCTGTACACCAAAGTTCAGGACCCGCGAGAAAGGCTACGCTATTAAAGCAGCTAGTATTAAAGAAAATGACTTCACAAGAAGATGTGAGAGACCATCTCAGTAACTTTATGGACGTAGTGGGTAAATTAGAAGACATGGATGTCAAAATTCATCCAGAATTATTAAGCATTATGATGCTATACAGTCTACCTGCAAATTTCGATAGCTTCAGAACGGCAATTGAGTCGAGAGATATTTTACCAAGTCCTGACATGTTAAAAGTAAAAATCATAGAGGAATACGAAGCAAGAAGGCAAAGCGAAGCAAGCGAACCTCAAACTTCAGAAGCATTCTATGTTAAAACAAAGAAAAAGGTACTATATTGCAACAAATGTAAGAAGAAAGGGCATTCCACAGAAAATTGTTGGTCAAAGAAGAGACCTGATAACCCTAATAAAACTAAAGGTCCAGAAAAGACCTACAACATCTGTCTAACAACAGAAACGTCGAAATGTATAAGCAATTTATGGTGTCTGGATAGTGGCTGTTCGTCACATATGACGGGTGACAAAAGTATACTCTGTAATTTGATCCCTGCGTCTGACACTCTAAGACTAGCTTCAGAAAAGCATACGACCCAAGTTAAAGGGAAAGGAAAAGCTGAACTCTATACAGAAGATTGCAAGCATAATATAACTGACACATTATATGTACCAGATTTGTCAAACAACTTGATGTCAGTAAGCAAAATTACAGATCATGGCTATAAAGTTTTATTTGAAAAGGAACAAGCTAGCGTCATAAAAGACGGAAGTATTAGCTTAAAAGCTAAAAGAAGAAATGGATTATATTTCATTGAATTCGATAAGCCGGAAGAGACAGCAAATTTCACGCCCAGTGCTGAAAGCGAAATTATGAAATGGCACAAGAAATTAGGTCATGTCAATGAAAGAGACCTAAAGGAAATGGTTAAAAATAAAATGATGCGAGGACTCGACTTTAAAGAAAAAAGTTTGGGTACCTGCGAGACTTGTATCAAGAGTAAATTTACCACTCTACCATTTCAAAGCCATGAACAAATAATCTCTACCGAAGTGCTCCAGATAATTCACAGCGATGTATGTGGCCCCTTTGAGCATAAATCAATGGCCGGATCAAAGTATTTCGTTACATTTATTGACGACTATACAAGATACTGCTGTGTTTACTTCTTAAAAGAAAAGAGCGAAGTAATCGAAAAATTCAAAGAGTATAAAAACTATGTTGAACTGTTTCATAAGAAGAAAATTCAAAACCTTCAGTCTGACAATGGAGGCGAATATAGGTCGAAGGCGTTTGACAAATTCCTCAAAGATAACGGTATAAGCCGAAGACTATCTGCACCCTATACACCGCAGCAAAATGGCATGAGTGAAAGGAAAAATCGGTCGCTAATGGATAAAGCAAGATGTCTGATGCTGGATTCCAATATTCCTGCAAATCTATGGGCAGAAGCAGTGAATACTGCAAACTATTTGATAAATAGAAGCCCAGCAAAAGCTCTCAAAGGAAACTCCCCATATGAGAAGTGGGTAGGAAGAACACCATCGGGAAATCATTTACACGTGTTTGGAAATAGAGCATTTGTGATGAACAAGAACCGAAGAGGAAAATTCACAGCCAAAGCGACAGAAGGAGTATTTTTGGGATATGCGAATAATACCAAAGGCTTTAGAATCTACATACCGGAAAATAATGACGTTGTTATCAGCAGAGACGTAAAAGTAATCGAAAAGATGCATTATGGCAATACTTCTGCTGAGAAAAACGAAGACTCTACTCTAGGACCAAAAACGGACGAATTAATTGAGATTGAAGAACCTGAAATCAAAAACAATATTAATAGTAACTTACCTTTTCAGGAACTTACAAATCTTCCTTCTTCCAGCTCCAGTCAAGATCCAATTGACCCACCTCCCTCAAGTGGAAGACCACAAAGAGAAGTGAGACCACCAACATGGACCAAAGACTATGAGTTAAGTCGTTGCGTGACTATGTTTACTTCAGATAGTAATGATGATTATGATTGTTCATTTCTTACATATCAAGATGCAGTGACGGGCACCGACAGACAAAATTGGGAGAAGGCAATACAGTCTGAAATGGATTCATTACAGAAAAATAACACCTGGGTACTAGTTAACAGGTCAGAAGCCGAAGGACACAAAATTTTGTCGAACAAATGGGTATTTCGGATTAAAGATGACGGTACGTACAAGGCCAGATTAGTCGTACGTGGCTGCGAGCAGAAGGGAAATCTGGATTTTGAAGACGTATATAGTCCAGTCGTGGCTCAATCTGCATTGAAAACTTTACTAGCCGTTGCCGCATCCAAATCTTACCACTTCATGACATTTGACGTAAAGACAGCATTCTTGTACGGAGAGTTGACAGATGAAGTTTATATGAAATTACCTGTTGGCTATAAAACTGACTGCAACACTACTGAAGTAGTTTGCCGGCTGAAAAAGTCGTTATATGGACTAAAACAAGCTCCATTCACTTGGAACAAAACTTTTACCCAAGCGATGTTTGAGTTGGGTTTCAAGACGATAAAAACCGATCGATGCGTTTTCATAAACGAAGAAAAGTCAATAATAATCGGAATCTTTGTCGATGACGGACTTGTCATAGGTAAAGACATGAAAAAGATCGAAGTTATTTTGAAGAAGCTTGAAACCAAATTTGAAATGAAAAAGAATCAAAATCCAAGTACTTATCTGGGTATGGAAATAAGAAATTCAAAAGAAGGAATAATTCTTACTCAGAGATCTTATATAAATGACGTATTGGAAAAATATAATATGAAAAATGCCAAACCTTGTGACACGCCCGCAAGTACAAGTAGCGATTCGAAGTCGATACAGGAAACTGCCCAGGAGAAGGAATATCCCTACAGGGAGGCAGTGGGAAGTTTACTGTACCTGTCTACCAGAACTAGACCAGACATCGCACAAGCGGTCAATCAAGTTAGCAGGAAGGTCGAAAATCCCACTAGAGAAGATGTCACAAAACTGAAGAAAATATTTAAATATTTGGTTGGAACCAAAGACAAAGGCATTTTGTACAAAAGAAACACGCCAATAGAGAATATCGATGCATACAGCGACTCGGACTATGCTGGAGATCCATTGACGCGAAGAAGCACTTCTGGCTCCGTGCTCATGATAGCAAATGGACCAATCGTATGGGCATCCAAGAGACAGCCTATAGTAGCGTTATCGTCGACCGAAGCCGAGTACATAGCCGCAGCAGACTGTTGCAAAGAGGCATTGCATCTGAAATCTTTATTGAAGGAAATAACCGATATGGATATAAAAATAAATTTACACGTTGATAACCAAAGTTCGATTCAACTTGTGAAATCTGGATCCTTCAACAAAAGGTCGAAGCACATAGATGTGCGATACCATTTTATACACGAACACTTTGTGAACGGACTGATCAATATCAGCTACTGTCCAACTGAGATTCAGTTAGCTGACGTAATGACAAAACCGCTGTCAAAAGTAAAGTTTGAAAGACACTGTGCAAGATTAATGCATGTATAGAAACGTGTCTCAGCAACATGAACGAACATCAGGAGAAGGTGTTGGAAGGTCGTGATGCTGTCCATGTTTGTCTATGTTATATTTTGAATTTGTTTTAGGAATTATATTTAAAAACTGATTGATGTACAGTGTCATGTGAAGTTGTCTATCTTTCTCATATACAAATATAAACTTAATGTTTTGTATTTCTACGTTTTAATTCTTTCCAAAGCTAATCCACCTCATCACTTGAAACCCAACTCGTATTAAAGCTCAAATTTAGCACCCCTGATTGTATTGGATTGGATTGCACGACGTCGATCGATAGTTAAAATTAAGTAGTACCCCAACCCCAATTGGTCGATTGTTACGTTGAGCTCTAAACTGTCCCTCGCACGTCCACCGTTCAGGATAAGCCTTCGATCGAGAACCAAATCCATGGTTCTCAGAGTAACATGCTTGTGCCGTCACAAAAACTTCGTTCGATTTTCTTTATCTCTTATACCTTGCAACCCAAGTGACTACGCATGCTGCAGACGTGGCCTGCCCACGATATGTGATATACATACCTGTACTTTGTACATATAAAAATGTCTCAAGTACCTGGTTTAAGCAGAAATTATGCGCTGGGTCCTCTTCGACAATCCTCTTGGCCACCGACATGTAGTGGTCCGGATCACCCAACTTGGCGGCAGAAGAGGTTTGTACTATATCGGCCCCCAGCGCCCTCATGGTGTTAATCTTTTCCTCAGAGTTCTTGTCTGGTGTTACGATGGTTGCCTTGTAACCTGCATAATATGCATATAAAATCATTACTACAAGTATAACAGATATAAGGAATCTTTCAATGTCATTTAAGCTACATACCTAGATGAATTAATCAATATTTTTCTAAAAAAATAATGATTTATATTATCTCCCTCTCAAAAAAAAACAAATCAAAACTTTGAATCCATAAGGAGTAGAGTGGAGGGTGATTCAGACCTTTGAGAACCGCAGCCAATGCGAGTCCGATGCCAGTATTCCCCGATGTGGGCTCCACGAATCTAGTGCCTCTCCAGGCTTTGCCGCGCTTCTCTGCTTCCTCCACCATCTTGATGGCCATCCGATCCTTGATGGAGCCTCCGGGATTCATGTACTCGCACTTCGCATCTGGTCCCGAACAAACAGATATGTATGAAGATTTTTATATAGATATAAATATTCATAAAATCTTATATATAGGTATATATCCTAAAAATACTTTTAATCAATATGTGGTTGTTTGTCTAACACAACTTTGGCATAATTTCCTTACATATCAACATATGTAATGAATCTCTTGAAAAGTGAGTGGAAGGAATAAGAGAGATACTCACAGATTTCGCACTCGAGTCCGTGGTCCTTCGGTATCCGGTTTAGCCTAACTAGAGGCGTATTCCCGATCGCTTGTAGGATATTGTCGTACGCCTTAGCATCGCGTCCCCTGCGAAGTATTATTAATTATTTATTTAAGTATGTTTGTTTAACAGTTTATGGTTATTTTTAAATTCTGAGCAAATCATTTAACTGTTTCTCTCTGTAACCCAAAGTGTAAGTCGGATTTTTATTAAATATTCGCAATTTCTAAATTTCTCTCTCTTTTACGCATAAACCGTAATTAAATAAGAAAAATATTTACCTCGACATCCTGCCAGCGCAACCGTGTCCTTGAGTAAAATTCATAGCTCAGTTGTCAAAGCTAGAATATATGTGAGGACTGGAGGACCACTGCAAGACTTTGTCTTGCTCGAGTAGTTGTGATGAGCGCTACAAAATGTTGGCTATTATATACCCATACATAACGGCTGCTGTGTGATCATCCCTTTCTGCATAACACGTCACAGGATAACCCATTTGATTCTAAATACATATTAATTTATGAATAGACGCGTCACGAGTGTTGGACAGTAAATCGACGCGACGTCACAGCTAGAGCTTTTATTTCCTTAAAGAATTAGCAAAGTAGGTAACTCACGGTTCAAACCGTTTTAAATGACGTGGTGGCCCATTGTAATGTTAGGGAAAAACTTAAATTTGAACACCTCCAATACTCGTCATAGCTGAAGATTGCCGTGACGATTTTCATGAGTCATAAAACACATATTAGTTTATCTGTAAAAGAAATATAAAATCACTAATATTCTAAAATTCCATTGGAAAGCAATTTTATTTAGAAGGAAGAAAATATCATGATTTCATGCAGGAAAATGGAAATCTTAACTGACCGGAGATTGACATCAGTATCACCTGATGGTAAGTGACTATGGGGTCGAAGATGTAACTCGCTAGTTCAGCAAAAGCTTATTCACTTTTATTTTGAAGTGACCCAAGTTTAAAGTGCCATCTTGGTGCCATCCCTTAGCGGAGCGCGTTAAAAATTATGAAGGAAATCGCTTCGTGGGAATAAGTGGTAAAATCACAACATAAGGATGAAGCCCTTGCTTGGATATTCGGTGGTGAAACGGCGATGGCGCTGCGATGGCGGGATTAAATTGTGCAATTCCTGCACACACTCTCCAAAAGTTCCAAAACAGCACAGTAATCCTGACCTTGCCAAAGAGTAAGAAGCTGTTCCGGCGTAAAGTACCGCTTTACCTTATATGTAGAGAACACCAAGTTCTTTGGCAACAATTTTTGCCTTGGCTTAAACGCAATCTAAACTTTGGCTCTTCTATAGATAGAGGAGCCAAGCTCAAGGTAATCGGTAGTTGGTATTGGTATGCATACATTTTGAAAAGTGGGAGTCAAGGTAAATGGCCTCCGCGTACCTTGGCTCCCACTTTTTTTTTTTTAGTTTTCTTTTGTTTGTTTTCGTATTAGCAAATGCTATCTTATAAAATATTCTTAGTCTTATCGAAATTCTTTGCGGCCTTGTCAAGCCAAAAAGGACAGGATTTTTACGAATCTCACCCGTATGACGCATGCAAAGAGATACCCAAGCATAACGTCTGCCAAAATTGTCTCTATTAAATCTATTGAAGCATCACAAAGTAATGAAATTACATAGACTATAACAAATGAACGCGACGTCACAGGACTTTTATTTCCTCATAGAATTAACAAAGCGTGTTACGTTTTTAACTTTTTTAAATGACGTAGTGATCCATTGTGAACTAGGGGAAAATTTAAAATCGCGCGGAGGACGACGTAATACAAGAGAGTACCTAGTTTTGTTTTCCCGTAGTCGTCTAGTCGGTCCAACCTGCCACCATAATTGATTGAAATCGGTCTATAGTCGTGTAGGCGAGAGTCTAAAAGAAACGAAAACAAATCGTAGTCTACGAGTAAATATTTATGTTAAAGCGAAAAATGGATACATGTATGTTTAAGGCGAGCCTCCATGCTGGGGGGTTACTGCAACGTTTGAATTCGAACTTCGTATCGTACCATCTCGCTCATTTCGATCTTCGAATTTTCAACTTTGGAGTAACCCTTCAGATCTCCTACGGCTAAGATCCAAGCCAACACCAGCGTCAACTAGACTTTCGAAACGAATTGCTCAAGCAACGAACAGAGGTAAGAAGTTTTGCTCGTTGTTCCGTCAATCGATGTTTGAATTAGCGACATTAGCGTTTGATTTCACATCATTATGAAGTTCAAATTTTGAACATCGGAGTAGGCAGGGTAGGTACTAGGTACCTAAATATGGCTCAAACTTTTTAAAACGGGAGGCATTTAAAATACTAACTACTAAGCAAGTATTAGTATTTTGTTACTAAAATCGGATCTGAACTTTCATGATCATCATCTGCGGCTCTACAGCCAGGGATGGGCCTTGGCCTGGTCGAGTAACTTTCTCCATTCCAGTTTATTCTGTGATTTTTCTCCAGCCGCTAACGCCTATAGTTTTGGGGTCTTTTTCGCCTACAGCTAAGGCCTGCGCGGTTGCGACAGCCGGTATCTGAACTTCGGTTCCACTATTAAAGTTAAAGCGAAAACTGCTGCCAAATCTTTGTGTGTGTTGTGGATATTGTGGATATGAAACATTGTCTGCTGGCTGGGAAAAACTTTTAGAGTTTCAAGCACTGCCGCAAGCTTGTGGCCTGTTTTTGATTTTGGAGCACGTACCTTACCCACCTTTACCGTACGTTACGTCATATTAGGTACCTAACCATAACGTGATGTTAAACTTCACGAACACGTTCATTGCGTCGCCGTGAATCAGAAACCTTGGGAACCGTAAGTAACGTAAAAATTGTCTGAAAATGTACCCTTAATTTATTATTTAAATATTCGTACGAGCTATAGCTTCAGTAACAGTATAGAGAATGGTGCTCAGCCGTCATGAAGTGGGTAAGGCGGTATAGGAATCGGGTTGTATCGATGCCACGCAACTAGAAGCTAACTGTCGCGACGACTCGCGATTATATTCATACTTCTTTGACAACGTCTTGGCTTTCCACGTTACTGACTCTTCTTAGATTGTCTATGGTGAGATATTTGAATTTCTTATTTTTACTATTCAATTATTTTCTTTGACAAGGCAATTTAGTTTGTTTTTGGACCCTTTGAGTGCACATGCATATTAACTAAAGTATTTTGTGATTGCTCCAGTTCGCCTGCTCTATCAGTTAAGTTTGTGGCCTTGTGTCTCTTATTGCCAATATAATTACACATTATTTGCAGTTTTATACGCATCGCCCAGTCAGGCGGATGCTTTCCCGGGCATGTGATAGCATTCGTTTTGACCGGGGACGCATTGGGAACGGGTAACTTATGTGGAGAGATATTCTCCTTACTTATCTATTTGTACCTAGTTGTACCTATTTATTTGACCGGAAGATTGACGAATCTGATGGTCCCTATATGCTGGCTTAACATGCTCCTCGTATCCCCTCAACGCTCTGTCGCAGTCGCAGTCGAGTGATTGAAGTTCGTAATGGATGAGATCAGGTCCAATCCTCGTAAATGGTGTATTCCTTGAGGACTGTGGGGAACTGACTTCATACTGTACCATATGTTTTAATATATTAACTGCAAGACGTTACACAGAGATAAATAGTCTGGTAATGTCAATTTTATGCTAAGATACAAGGCGCAAACAATACATGACAATGGAAGTCATGTATATACCTTTTCCAGAAAGGAGACGACAATCCTGTGAGAGGAGACTCCTGTGAGATGAAGGAACACAAATAATGATACTACACGGATGTGAGGATAGCAGCAGAGTGGAGCGAGCTTGTAAATTAGCAGGTATGAACTATTGCATTACATCTGACGCATTCCTATTCAACAAATAGGGCTATTATTTCAGTAGCGAAGCGAGTTACAGGTTAGGTTAAATACTATGAACCCGGGCAATGTTAAATTAGTTTGTTGTCGCAGTAACCCCTCATGCTGTGGCGACAAATTCTGGTGGAGGTGCTGGGATTCTGGTGGCACTTTGAGGGAAGTGTTGTTAGAATCACTGGCCGTAGTTTAGAATTCGGTATTGCGATTACTTGATAAATTATGGTATAATTTTCAGCCTAAATGTGTCAGATTGTGGTGTAATAGTTTTCATACAAATCTTTAGTAGCTAGATTGCCTAACCAAAATTATTGCGTATTTGAAAGTAAAGTGGTGAGTCAGACGTTTACTAAAGTATTACAATTCGTATTATACTCAAAATGAGATAATCAAAATCGATTATAGTTCGTGCGGATAAATCACGACGATTCGATAGTTGTGACGAATTCTAGAATGTACGGTGATACTTCAAATCGATACTTGATTTTAATAGATCGATTCGAGGTATGAATACGATGCGTCATATTTGCATCATCGATTGTTTATTCGGATTATTTCAAACGAGTCAAATATGCTATGAACAACGATTTATGCACCGAGTATCGAAACATCGGCGATTTTATTTTATTCACTATATTTTACGTCTTACGATTATTATGCGATGAAGTCAACACCACTTCGTCTATGCTATTTGAAAATAAATAAAGTGTTGTGTTTATTACCCATTTACCACCAAATAAATAACATTTATTGTTCGACGACAAATTTGATCGACTGACAATTCGATTGCAGCGTATAATCGAATATGCCGCTGTTGTACGCAGTCCTAATGTCACTTTTGCCAGTTGTTGAGAAAATGGTTGTTTAACGCCGCCAAATTGTACCTTTCGAAATATTTTATTCAGATATGGTGATAAATAGTGTTATTTGGTGTATATTCATTGTGATTACGATGAATAAATGTATAAAGTGATGTGTAAAAAGGGTGTTAATATCATTGACTTATTAAATCGTGAACATAAGGTGAGTATTTGTCGTACGAACCAAATATCAAAACAATCATGTTTATCAACATTTATGAGATATTTCTCTGATTTACTTTCTCGTTTTATATATAAAATATGTGCTCTAACTATATTATACTCGATTCTATACCGATCGTATCAAACTAGGTTATAAATTATCTTGTTAAGTATCCAAGTTTATTCTGAAACAAACTCGCTACAATAACAACCATAGGTTATATAAAGTTGAATAGAGATGCGTCAATAAAACAGATTTATTTGAATATATTTCACAACAACGTTATAACTGCATATATTTAGGAAATGTGTATTATTGTCATAGGTTTACATTAAGGAGAGATTTCTACCGGATAATTTCTATGAAGTTATAAACCAACAACAATATTTATGATTCTCATGAACTTCGAGACATCCATAAAACTTATGAATAATATTTAATACAGGTAAGTCAAACCATAATCTCTAGTTTCCAAATTATATGAAAGAGAGAATTTTCATATAATTTTCTGTCCAATTGTTTACTTTCATGTTGGAATATAAATATTACAAATATTATTCCATTCTATAACAATTATAATGCAAGTACAGTCAGCAGCATATGAGACTTATAATTTATGAAATATTTTATTATTTTTGTTTGACATTTCAACAATTTTTTCAACTTACAAATATAATGTAGGGATCTGTTAACAGTTTAAAGAGAACCTTTCTTTCTTTAAATATATGAAAACATTTTATTAATTAATTAAATAACTTACAAATAATTTTATACTTTCTGCTAGATTATTGATAATGTCAATAACTTAATAATGAACATTGCGACTTTAAATATCATGCATCAATGAATTTGTCAACTAGATACTTAAAATGTTTTCAGAATTGAATAAACATGGAGGGAATTTTACTCAGTCGTCTGAATACCTTTGCGTCAAGCATTTAGTACTGTCAAAGGAGGCAGAAACATTGTGTGTGAATCGTCCTTGGGATAATGAGAAGCGAGAACAGAGTGCGATTAATGCCTCAAAGCTACAATCAATGCTTAATCGCTTCAATGCTGATCTATATCAATATTTTAATGTCAGTAGTACACCGAACGCGGACGAGATTTCAAACCTTACTACTTCTCAATTGCAAGGTGAAGAAATGTTAGCGGAACTTAATGTAACCATTCAAGCCGATAAGAACTCACAAGTGAAGGAGCCATCTACCTTCTCGGATAATCGCAGTAAACTGCCTGAATTGACTTTGCAGAAGTTCAAAGGAGACATTATGGGTTGGTTTCCATTTTGGGATCAATTTTATTCGAATATAGGTCAAAGAAACCTACGAGATGTGGACAAGCTTCTATACTTGAAGGCTTCTTTGGATGGAGAGGCAAAAAACATGATTGAAGGTTTGGAGACTACCAACGAGAACTACCAAATAGAGGTGGATCACTCTTGATAATATTAGTATACAACATTTATGGGATTTAGAATCAATCGGTATTATGGACTCTCCAAGTATGAACAGGGAGGAGGAAGCAATCAAAAACTTCAACGAAACTACGGAGATCAGAGACAACCGTTATTATGTCACTTGGCCTTGGAAAGAATATCCTCCTGATTTACCAACTAATTACAACTTAGCTTATGGTCGACTAATTGGTCTAATGAAGAGACTCGATACAGAAACTCTGTCAGCTTACAACAAAACGTTGAATGATCAAATTCAAAAGGGGATCATTGAGTTGGTACCTGAATCAGAACAGATTGATCATCCTATCCATTACCTACCTCATCACGGAGTCTTAGTACCAGGAAAAGCTCTTCGCATTGTATATGATGCATCCGCGAAAACAAAAGATACTAAAAGTCTAAACGAATGTTTATACTGTGGACCAAAAATGTTGGAAGACCTAACAGGACTGCTAATAAGGTTCCGATGTCATACCATAGGATTAACTGCTGATGTAGAAAAAGCTTTTCTTCAAATGGGTTTGAAAGAAAAGGACAGAGATGTTACTAGATTTTTATGGCTAAAAGATACTAATAAACCAGTTACTGTGGACAATCTTTTGCACTATAGATTCACTAGAGTTCCTTTTGGAGTAATTAGTTCGCCGTTTCTATTGAATGCAACCATCAGACATCTATTGCTGAATTCAAATTCAAAACATGCAAAAGATATAGCTAATGACATATATGTCGATAATCTTTTAACTGGTACAGATAGCATCGAAGAAGCAATGAACTTGTATAAGAATGTGAAACAAGTGTTTCAGCAAATTTCAATGAACATACGTGAATGGAGTTCTAACTCAAAGACATTTATGAAACAAATTCCAGACATTGGTGATGATAAAATAGTAAAAACTTTAGGATTAAACTGGAACTTAAAAGAAGATTCACTTCAACTGAGGGTGAAGAATAAAGAAAATCCATACACTAAAAGAGGAATATTGAAATCTGTTGCATCAATTTTTGATCCATGTGGATTTGCTGCACCTATAACTTTATCTGCCAAGATTCTTTTCCAATCTCTATGGAAAGAGAAGAAACTAAATTGGGACACAGCGTTACCAGAACAAACGTCAGTTCAATGGAAGAACATTTTAAAGGACTTTGATTTAATCAAAGAGATCTGTTTACCAAGAAACATATTGAACAACAAAGAAGTTCAACTACATTGTTTTACAGATTCTTCCACTAAGGCTTACGCTGCTGTAGTTTACCTAGTGCAAGACAACAATATACAATTTGTCATGGGAAAATCCAGATTGACACCTTTGAAGGATCTGGAGAATTTGAAGATTCCTCGTTTAGAACTACTAGGAGTTCTCATTGGAACCAGATTGATTCAATTCATCACGAAATACATCAAAGCAAACGTCACACAACTAACCTTGTGGTCAGATAGCCAAATTGCGATAAATTGGTGTCAAACTGATAAACTACTGGATACCTTTGTATCACGAAGGGTAGACGAAATAAAAAGAATTAAGTCATTGGTAATCAAATACATACCTTCGATATTTAATCCTGCAGATGTAGCGACAAGACCAATGAAAACCAGTGAGGATCTGAAACGATGGTTATATGGTCCGACATTTCTATCCATGAAGTCAATCAACTGGCCTACAGAACTAACTACGGACGCTATTCTTCTGGCGGGGGAGGTTCTTCCGAATACGTCAGAATTTGAGCTACATTCTGAAAAGGAAGACCAAGTTTCAAAGGAAAATAATACAGAAGATGCATGTATGGAAGAGTCTAATGAACTCTTACCTCAAGATAATCTTACAACACCTTCGACTATTCAAACAGGAACGAATTCGGAGATACAGGAAATAATAAATTTACAGAAACAGTTTTTTCCAGATGAATCAAAAGATAAAATAACTAACCTTACTAGAAATCTAGGATTGTTCAAAGATGTGGACGGTGTTATCCGGTGTGATGGTCGTTTAACACATTCAGATTTATCCTATGATGCTAAACATCCTATTCTCTTACCTAAGCAATGTGAGTTCACCAAGGAAATCATCATGAAGACACATATCGAGAACTATCATGTTGGTGTATCACATACCTTAAGCATAATAAGACATAAGTTCTGGATTCCTCAGGGACGAACTCAAGTACAAAGAATCCTAAGCAAATGCCCACAATGTGTGAAGCATGGTGGCGGTCCATACGCTTTACCAGATACACCTGCTTTACCACCAGAAAGGGTGAAATATACTTCAGCATTCACTTACGTAGGAGTGGATTACTTCGGTCCAGTGTTAGTAAAATCAAACAAGGATCAAGAAAAACGTTGGATTTGTCTATTTACGTGCTTAGTAGTTCGAGCTATTCATCTCGAAGTTGTAAATGACATGACAGCAGAGGAATGCTCTCTCGCATTTCGTCGGTTTATAGCTTCCAGGGGTATTCCTACACTGATATTATCAGATAATGCACTTCAATTCAGATTGCTATCAGAGATACTAACAGTGAGAGAACTCACAGAAAAGGGGATTAGATGGAAATTTATACCTCAACTAGCGCCTTGGCACGGAGGTGTCTATGAACGACTTGTAGGAGTAGTGAAACATTGTCTCAAACGTTCCCTACAGAAACATCTTCTTAACGACAACGAGTTGCTAACTATCATCAAAGAAGTTGAAGCGATAGTCAATACTAGACCGCTAACCTATGTGTCATCTGAGTTGGATCACATACTGAAACCTGTTGATTTCCTAACACCAGGAAAATGCATTAACCTGCAGAACTTGGAAGATAACATAGCTACAGGAACAACATCTACCAAACAGCGACTCATAGAAGGATGGAAACGGGGAGAAATAATAATGAACGAGTACAAGGATATGTTCATAAATCAATACCTATTAAGCTTAAGAGAACGTAGCAGTCATTCACCCAATCAATCGAGAATAAAATCTCACAATGAACCTTGCATTGGTGATACAGTTCAAATCAAAAGTGATAGTAAAAATCGGGGAAATTGGAAAGTAGGTCGTATATGTGAATTACTGCGAGGTACAGACGGATTGTGTAGAGTCGCAAGAGTGAAAGTGGGAGACACAATATTTACAAGATCTATTGGACATTTATACCCACTCGAATTGGATAAGCCCTTGCATGAAGTTAACTCGTCGCATGGTTCTTTAGATACAAGTTCCGAAGTGGAGCATAATGTATCAGTACCATTATTTGAAGATTTAACTCAGCCATCAAAGGACATGGATGTTGAGACAGCTGATATTACTGACACAATTGACCTTTCGAGAGACGCACACACAATAGATATTTCGATGACAGAAAATACTGAAAAGGACAACGCAAACACAACATCTGAAGATGTCGTAATTGATGAAGTCGAATCTACATCTACACTACCTAGAAATGAGAAACTTAAGAGAGCTGCCGCAGTCCAGGCAATGGATAAAATCAAAGAATGGACTCAACACTTAATGACTACACTTACTATTCTTCATTAACTTGCCGCGGCGGGAGTGTCGCGACGACTCGCGATTATATTCATACTTCTTTGACAACGTCTTGGCTTTCCACGTTACTGACTCTTCTTAGATTGTCTATGGTGAGATATTTGAATTTCTTATTTTTACTATTCAATTATTTTCTTTGACAAGGCAATTTAGTTTGTTTTTGGACCCTTTGAGTGCACATGCATATTAACTAAAGTATTTTGTGATTGCTCCAGTTCGCCTGCTCTATCAGTTAAGTTTGTGGCCTTGTGTCTCTTATTGCCAATATAATTACACATTATTTGCAGTTTTATACGCATCGCCCAGTCAGGCGGATGCTTTCCCGGGCATGTGATAGCATTCGTTTTGACCGGGGACGCATTGGGAACGGGTAACTTATGTGGAGAGATATTCTCCTTACTTATCTATTTGTACCTAGTTGTACCTATTTATTTGACCGGAAGATTGACGAATCTGATGGTCCCTATATGCTGGCTTAACATGCTCCTCGTATCCCCTCAACGCTCTGTCGCAGTCGCAGTCGAGTGATTGAAGTTCGTAATGGATGAGATCAGGTCCAATCCTCGTAAATGGTGTATTCCTTGAGGACTGTGGGGAACTGACTTCATACTGTACCATATGTTTTAATATATTAACTGCAAGACGTTACACAGAGATAAATAGTCTGGTAATGTCAATTTTATGCTAAGATACAAGGCGCAAACAATACATGACAATGGAAGTCATGTATATACCTTTTCCAGAAAGGAGACGACAATCCTGTGAGAGGAGACTCCTGTGAGATGAAGGAACACAAATAATGATACTACACGGATGTGAGGATAGCAGCAGAGTGGAGCGAGCTTGTAAATTAGCAGGTATGAACTATTGCATTACATCTGACGCATTCCTATTCAACAAATAGGGCTATTATTTCAGTAGCGAAGCGAGTTACAGGTTAGGTTAAATACTATGAACCCGGGCAATGTTAAATTAGTTTGTTGTCGCAGTAACCCCTCATGCTGTGGCGACACTAACTGCTTCATCATATTCTACGAGTAAGAATAACTTCTTTAAGGAATGGTAATTCACTTGGATTTTTTGATAATATAATTTGAGCCTCATTCAAGTAAAGATTAAATCAGGCAGTTGGCTAAACGGCGAGCTACGTCTTCTACCGACTCATTTACCATAAGGTGCCTATGCCTACCTATCTTGGATTTCTAGATATATGTATCTGTATCGACAATACAGTGTTTAAATTGATTGCGAAATGCAAAAATCGAAACGGTTCGATACAGAAAATTTTCTTCCCATTCAGGTCCTTAAATTTCGTAAAAAAAACCGTTTCGTAAAATTTGGTTAAGTTTTGGAGGCGAAAACAGATGACAACGAAACCTCGATTTGTATGGAATGGAAAAATTAGCAGTTTGGTATATCCTCTTAATATAGTTTTCAGATTTTTCTCTACATATACTTGTAGTAGGTATAAGATGGTATTACATGCCAAATTTCACGGTATAATAATAATAATAATAAAGCTTTATTTATCTCTTAGAAAATGCATCAATATTTTGTTTACATAAATATTGATTTTTTTGTTAAGATTTTCAGTTTTTTTGGAGTTTACTCCTTAAGAATCGATTTTCATATATAAGCCCGGGGTGTGAAAAATATGGGGTATAAAATCGAACGTATCTGCCGTGATAATTTAAAAAGTCGTATCTCAGTATACGATCGGGGTAAAAATACGACTTCTTAATTTAGCAGGTTATGCGTTACGCGTTATAGACTAAGATCCCGATATAAAATAACCTTCACCGAGATGTTTATTTGATGAAATGTATTTTATATTTAATTTAATATGTCCATAATTATATTGCATATGGGTTGCCTAACAAATTTTAGTCCAGGGTATGTTTAATTAATAATAAAAAAAAATTGTTTTAAACATTTCACCGGTTTGATTAATATTAGATAAATTCTATACCAATCGAAAGTATGAAGCCCATAGAATATGCAAACGTTAGGTTGCCTATTCTTTTCCCGTCACAACTATTGGGTAGCCAGGTATAAACAGGTAAATCTATACCTACTAGCATTTTGCAAAGGTCTGATTGTTGAATTGAAATTAAATAAAATTAAAGATTATTTAATTATCTGGGGGCACGGTAGTGCCCCCGCCAAGACGAAAAAAAAAGAGGCGGGGCACTACCTACCTTTTCTCGAACCGTTTCGTCTCATTTTCAAACCCTCATAGTTTCGTCCCAGTTAACACCAGAGCGCCCAAATTCACAGGTTAAGATGCAGTTAGGGAACATATGAAATGTACTAAATTTCATTGATCTAGCTTTTATACTTTAGGTTTTATTGGTACCTAAAATACGCCGATTTTGCCACTCACTCACTTATGTATCAAAACCTCTGGGGTACTTCCCGATGACCTAGAAAGCTGAAATTTGGTATGTAAGCTAGGTTTAGTACACAAACAATAGAATAATTCTGAAACTTGGAACTTTTACCCCCCAACCCCTTAAACTAGGGGATGAAAGTTTGTATGAGACTTTCGCAAATTTTGATACTAGAGGTCTGAAAATTTATAATTAATTGGGCTCATTGTTATAAATAAAATACACATTCTAGGATTTTTAGAAAATCAACCCCCACCCTTAAAATAAGGGGATGAAAGTTTGTAGGGGCTTTCCATAGGTAATGGGGGATAAAAGTGTATATATATATATGGGGCTAAACGTAAAAATTTCTTAAATACACAATTATTATTACTACTTACTTAGAAACACTTTAGCACAAAAAAAAACATATAAATTAAAAATTACCTTACAAAAAGAAATGAGATCCCACCAAAAACATTTCATGTAAAATTGGCGGCCAAGACTCACATGCTCATAACGCTTTCGCTGTAAAAAAGTGGTCAGATCCCTCGAAAAGCCAAGCCCCTAAGCCCTGAGTTTACTGATCCTACACCTTGGCTTCAAAAGTATGACTTGGCCGTTTCATAAAGTACCGTAAATAAGTTTAACGGACTGTCCGGCCTATATGGTAAGGAATTAAGTTTAATATATTTTATCATGAAGACATAAACTTAATTTCTTGATACCGTATGGGCCAGACGGTTCGTTGGACTTATTTACGTTACTCTATGAAACGGCCAAGCCATACTTTTGAGGCCAAGGTGTAGGATCAGTAAACTCAGGGCTTAGGGGCTTGGCTTTTCGAGGGATCTGACCACTTTTTTACAGCGAAAGCGTTATGAGCATGTGAGTCTTGGCCGCCAATTTTACATGAAATGTTTTTGGTGGGATGAATTTATCTAATAATCAAATCGGTGAAATGTAAAAAAAAAATTTTTTAATTTTAAACTAAACATACCCTGGACTAAAATTTGTTAGGCAACCCATATGCAATATATTTATTGACATTTTAAACTAAATATATAAAATACATTTCATCAAATAAACATCTCTGTTAAGGTCATTTTATATCGGGAGCTTAGTCTATAACGCTTAACGCATAACCTGCTAAATTAAGAAGTCGTATTTTAACCCCGATCGTATACTGAGACACGACTTTTTAAATTAGCACGGCAGATACGTTCCAAAAATATAAGTATTGCGAGGATTGACGTTTGGTTGTCAAAGGCGACGGTAGAAAATTTTATCAAATTTTATTTTATTTATAAGTTAATTCAGTTTTAGAGTCCTTTTCGCTGTTTTTGCGATGAGTGAGTCAAGTCGAGGTGTCGTGAGTGATACGTCACTTTTAGAATGTGGGCAGCGGGCAGCTCCGTCGTGGCTATCTGAAGTGGAGTTTGATAATAAGGCAGGGCCGAGTCAATCGGATATTGTATCGGACGCTGAGTCCATGTCGGATGTGCGGCATATAGCGGTGAAGCGTGCTTGTGGTCTGAGCGACGAAAGCTGTGGTTGTAGTGATAGTTTTATCACAATAGGCAGGAAACCTAAACGCTTGCGGGTTTTAGCAACCGCCAAAACGCAGCTGGAGCCGGACGGTGTGCCTGACAAGCTATTTGAAGTTTATATAGTGTCAAAAGAAGATTTACCGAAACAGATTGGTTTGGCAAAGTTGCTGCAATTTAAGGGTATAAAAGGAATTTTATCCGTCAAGTTTATGGGTCCACCTAAAGTTCGCATACAGTTTAACTCTAAGGATGATGCGGAGAAGCTTCTGGCTTCTCAGGAGTTTAACAATGAGACGAGACGTTCTTATTGGTCTAATATGGCATGCTGCACTTATGGAATTATAAGGCAGGTTGAGTTGGAGGTTGAGGAAGACGAATTTTTAAAGAATATTGAAGGGTCTGAAGACATTTTGTCAATATGTAGACTGAACCGTTTGGATCATGATGGGCGTTGGGTTAAGGCTGAAGCTATTCGTCTGTGTTTTAAGGGAACTTCTTTACCGCCATATGTTTATGCCTACGGTTGCCGATTTAAGGTAAATCAGTACACTTTCCCGGTTACCCAATGTTCAATATGTTGGAAGTTCGGTCATCTGAGCAGGTTTTGTCCTACTACTAAAGTTACTTGTCCGAAATGCGGCGGGGAGCATGCCAATTGCGAAACGACTATTTTTAGATGCATTAATTGTAAAGGCAGCCATAGGGCCTTAGATAAGTCGTGCCCGGTTTTTGTGAAGGAGTAAGAAATTCGCAGGATTATGTCTGCTGAGGGATGTATATATAAACGGGCTTTTTGGTTGTATATGCAAAATAAGGAAAAAAAGGATACGGATGTTTGTAGTCAGGATGCGCCATCTGTTTTTGAGAATGACTTAAGTTTTGGAAAGTCATATAGAGATACTGTTTTGTCGAAGCCGTTACAATCTAAAGAGTCTGAAGATTCTGTCTGTCAGGCTGAGGGCCAGCGATCAGTAAGTCAGTACAGATTAGAGAGCGAGCCACAACAAGAGGTTCGTAAGCCGCGGAAGTCAAAAAGAGTAACAGATGTGAAGAGATCCGAGTGTCTATTGGTCAATCAGCCTACTATTGAGTGGGCTGATATGGAAGATCAAAGACAAAATAAGGACAAGAAGAAGAGACGTATTACTTTTGAAAGGCTGGTTGAGATGACGAAGGATATTTTGTTTTCTACCGAAAGTTGGGAGGAGAAGTTCAAAACGCTGTTTGGAGTTGTTGTTAAGGAGATTTTGGATTTATTTAAGGATTTTTTTAAGGAAGGTGATTTTGTACGTTTGTTTTTGTCTAATGTAAATGGCTAGGTCTAATACCAGATCTTTCTTGAATGTAATGTTCAATTCAATATTGGCGGAACCCTTATCGGAATCGGCTAAATTTGTATACAGTTTTTTTATGTAAATAGTGTATACAAATTTAGTTGTTTTCGTGTACATGTTATTTTTAAGTTTATACAGTTTATGTTTTTATTTATCTATGTCTTTTAGATGAATGATGTTGTGTATTAGGCCTGCTGGAGCTGGCATGTTCATAAAAATGATCAAAGCTCCTTAATTAATAGATAAAAAAAAAAAAAAAGTATTGCGATACTACGGTAGAAAGGTCGTATCTTTGTATGGATTTCATAGTAAGATACGGTTTTTTTTTCCGTAGCACTGCAGACTGTAGTAACTAAACTAGCCGCTCGAGGGCGCTTTACATCACGCTTCCTTATTTAGTTACTTATCATGATCTCTCCAATTTGTTAAAAATGAATCGGAAGTAAATTTTCCTTGTAAAATATTGTAATTTTGCTGTATATTATACTCGTATATTAATATTATGTAAGTGCCTACCTTCTCGTTCTACTTAAACTATTTACTAATCATTATGTGCAATAAACGTATTGAGTATTGAGTATATATTTTATAATCGTTCATAAGGCCAGGCGCGCACCACGATTTTAGTCGCGCGATAATTTTGTCGCATAAATGCAAGATATGGGTTTATATGAGAGTGCGCGCACCACGATTTTCATAAACCCAGAAGTACGCTTATTTCTGCGACAAAATTATCGCGCGACAAAAAAAAAATCGTGGTGCGCGCCTGGCCTGAAGAGTAAACTCCAGTCGTGCGTCGGAGCTGACACACACACTTTTTTATTTTTTACTAAACATACCCTGGACTAAAAATTGTTAGGCAACCCATATGCAATATATTTATTGACATATTCAACTAAATATAAAATACATTCATCAAATAAACATCTCGGTGAAGGTCGTTTTATATCGGGATCTTAGTCTATAACGCTTAACGCATAACCTGCTAAATTAAGAAGTCGTATTTTTACCACGATCGTATACTGAGATACGACTTTTTAAACTACCATTATGTTCACATAAACAAACTATAAAATTGTCAATGTCAACTTCATGTCGAGTGTCAACAAAATTTTATAAATAAAATAAAATTTAATAAAACCTACGCTTAACGGGTAAAATGTGCTGCTTTTTAAACAATAGCGCCCGTTACATAATCGGCTAAAAGATACGTGTTCGTTCAGCTCCCAAACAAACCTAACGAATTTTTGTGATATCCAAGATTACAACTTTTATAACGTGCAATGCAAAGACCGTGTTTTCTTGGTGTTTAAGCCGTGCTTGTATGGTGCTAAGATCGAAGAAGACGTCTTGCTGTAGAGAGAGAGACCGCTTTAATTGTGACTCAGCTTTAAGCTTAGAAATAGAGAAGGCGTGAATACTTTTCCATCACCACTGCTCTCATTTTCCTGCATTCAGCCGCAGAATGGTTTTGATTTCGTGAAACTTTCCAGGATAAATAAATACATAAATCAAGGATCCAACACAACCGAGCGATTCATTTTCTAGACGTCACGGGAGTCTTGCCGATCGACAAGAAGCTATGAAGTTTAAATCGAAATTGTTATGTTTTTGATGTTGGCTTTTAAATTGTATCTTTTTTTATTATAATTGCTTGTATTTTTTACTTTTATTTGTAAGTGTTAGTTATAAATATGAGTGATCCTTCTTCATCCTTGCGCTGTCCCCATTGTCCCAACTCAACTCGAACTTTTACCCCTCATGGACTTAAAGTGCATATAGGGCACATGCATAAACATTTTCCCCAAGTCATCCCCTCCAACCCTAGACTGTCGGTTTCACAGCAAGCTCATAGTAACAACCCCATTCATCTAGATTTTGGTGATCTAGCTACGTTAAAGCAGTCAGTACGTGAGTTACGGCATATCCCCAAAGGGGCGCGAAACTTGGCAGCGGCCAAATTGAGCGACCTCATTGATATGTGTATCGACTCCAATGGCACTCTCGAATGGTTTAGTTTACTGTCTTTTGCCTATTCCGCACTCAAATCGCCTGAAGCGTCGGCCACGCAATTTAACCACGAAAGTTAAGAGAAATATTAACTCTGCTTCTTTTGTTAGTGGGAACATCGGTGCAGAGACCACGCCTTTGAGATCACACTCCATACTGAAGACAATTGAGCGTAAAGGACATGAAGGGGATCTCTCAGGTGCAGTGCGAGTGCTTATGTCGGATGAAGGCGTGGCGCCGTCGAGCCCTGAGACTTTAGCTACGCTGCAGTCGAAGCATCCAGCCCCGTCCCGGCCGCTGGTACTTCCACCGGAACCTGACAAATCTATTTCTGCCTTAACTGTTAAGCCGCAGGAAGTGGTGCAGGCACTCAGCTCTTTCAACAATAGTTCGGCCGCCGGTTTGGATGGTATCCGCCCTGTTCATCTTAAGGAGCTTACGTCTGCATCTGCGGGAGACGCCGGTTTTCGGCTCCTGGAACATCTGGCCAAGCTTTGTAATTTTTAGCTCAGTGGTCAATTAAACCCTGAAGTTTGCCCCTATATTTATGGTGCTTCCTTATGTGCGCTGTCAAAAAAAGACGGTGGTATAAGACCCATTGCCATAGGCAGCGCTTTCCGCCGCTTAACGGCAAAGCTAGGATGCCGTGCAGTGAGAGAAGAAATGGCTGCTTATCTGCAACCTTGCCAATTAGGGTTTGGCACAAGATTGGGCTGCGAGGCTGCAATTCACGCTACGCGGGCTTTTTCGGTAGATAACAAAAACTCAGAATCCTTTTTAATTAAAATTGATTTAAAAAACGCATTTAACTCAGTAGAGCGTGATGTTTTACTGTCCGAAGTGAAGGATAAAGTGCCATCACTCTACCCCTTCCTTTTCCAAGTATATTCTTCCGCTTCTAATCATTTCTACAATGGTCCTCTTGTTCTTTCCCAAGTTGGTGCACAGCAGGGGGATCCGCTAGGCCCTTTAGTTTTCTGTCTGGCCATACAAAAGGTAATTTCAGAGGTTAAACCCCCATTGAATATCTGGTACCTAGATGACGGTACCCTAGGTGGTAAACCTGAAGAAGTGGAACAAGACTTGCTCATGCTCCTGCCTCGTTTAAAAGCTCTGGGTTTAGATATGAATTTCAGCAAATGCGAATTTTTCCCCTGCAGTACCAACTCACACGATTCTTTCCCCTTATTCAGTGCTCTGCTCCCCGGACTGAAAGTGTTGTCGGCGAGATCTTTCAACCTCTTGGGGTCCCCAATATTCCCAGAAGCCATTCCTGAAGCCTTCGAGGAGAGAAAGCTGCTTCTGCTGATGGCTGCGCAGAGGTTGAATGAACTTTCGGCTCACGTAGCCCTCGTTATGTTGCGAGTTTGCTTTGCCGTGCCTAAGCTGACATATTTCTTGCGCACCGTGCCAGCCTGGCTGCACCCTGTCCAGACAGACTCCTTTGACTTCGTGTTGAAGGAGAGTTTGGAAAAGGTTTCTCTGCCGATTCGAACTGGTGGTTTGGGCGGGCGTCGCGCGCGAGATTTGAGCCTCCCGGCCTTCCTGGCTTCGGCGTGTGGGGTGGTGGACCTTGTGACTCAAATTTTATCTTTTGATGGTGACAAGGCTATCATTCCTTACGCCTCCGATGCTTTGACGGCCTGGACGGCTCTTAATCCCGGCGTAGCCATACCCGTAGAATTGTTCCGTCAGCGTCTATGGGTTTATTTATATGAGAGTGCGTGCACCACGATTTTCATAAACCCATAAGTACGCTTATTTCTGCGACAAAATTATCGCGCGACTAAAAAAAATCGTGGTGCGCGCCTGGCCTGAAGAGTAAACTCCAGTCG
Organism: Apotomis capreana; assembly: GCA_947623375.1. Classification (NCBI taxonomy): domain Eukaryota; kingdom Metazoa; phylum Arthropoda; class Insecta; order Lepidoptera; family Tortricidae; genus Apotomis; species Apotomis capreana. The sequence goes on from OX392516.1 coordinate 9,391,975, forward strand.
TGCGTCGGAGCTGACACACACACTTTTTTTTTTGTAGTATGTTAGTATTTTTATTTTATTCTATTTATTATTTATTTGTTGTAAGAGCCGCCTTTTGCGGTGAAAGGCCCTCCAACTTATGCCAATTTTCTCTGTCGTGAGCCACTCTAAGTAGGCCAAAGTGCTCCCGCTACTTGTGCGATGTCTTCTGGTTTTGTAGATGGGAATAGAATAGAATAAAATAGAAATGTTTTATTTGCTAGAATACTACAAAACATGTGGTACAAGGTCTAAAGGTACATCAGTAAAGTATACTGTCAAGGAACGACATGCAAAAATGTGTTTATATAACAAACAATCATGTGAACAGCATGCAAAAAGATATTGTAAGTACTAAACAAACAACAGGTCAATTATGCGAACTATATTCTAAAAACTCTTTTATACTTTAAAATTTATGTTCAATAAGCCATCTGGTAATTTCTTTCACAAATTTACTATACTCCATTTGCCTTATACTGGGATATTGTTGTATATTGACACCAATTTGTAACAGTTTTTGACCATTTTTTGGGGTTCCGTAGTCAACTAGGAACCCTTATAGTTTCGCCATGTCCGTCTGTCCGTCCGTCCGCGGCTTAGCTCCGTGATCATTAGTACTAGAAAACTGAAATTTGGTATGAGTATGTGTATGTATCACGCGGACAAAACGGAAAAATAAAAACTAAAAATTTTTTTTTATCGCTCTGAAAATAAAAAAATAGCGTCCCCCCCTCTAACTTTTCAACCACGGGTCAAAAACATATGGGAAAATTCATGAAAATTAGGCCTTATAAGTACTTTCAAAGAAAACAATATTGAATAAAATTGGTTCAGCCGTTTTTGAGTTATCGCAAAATTTCATAATTTTCTTTAAATGACGTAAGTGCCGCGAGGTGTCCTTATACTTCGAACGTTACGCATATTGGTTAAGTGCCATACTGCATTAAAAGATTTCGCTCCATCTGGCGCGTATAATCGATAACTACCAGAAGGTAATAAGAAGTAATTACAGTTTCTTGGCGATTACGACCTTTTTTATAGAACTTGTAATCTTTCTCGTAATTTAAACCTCTGACTTAAAACCGCTGTTTTAAGCCCGTCTATTTTGAGGAATGGGCAACTACGGAACCCCACACTGAGCGTGGCCCGACATGCTCTTGGCCGGTTTTTTTGTCTGTAATTCTTTGGATATGGCCTGCCCATTTCCAAGTGTCAGTACTTGCTTGATTGCATCTTTTACTTTTGTCCTTTTCCTAATATATCTGCCTTTAATCCGGTCCTTCAGTTTAATGTTCATGAAACTCCTTTCCATGCCTCTTTGACATGTTCTTATATGTTATTTAAGGGTGATTATCTCAGCGAAAAAAAATTGCGGCGGAATTGATAACTATAGTAAGAAACAATTGTTTTAAAAGTTTTAATTTTTTTCTGAAAAGAAGACACAAATTATTATCTTAAGCCAAATCGCAAAGTATTGTACAAGTCATTTATGTTTAATAATTATTTTTTTTGCGGTAAAATGATAATTTTGGTGCAGCGTCCAGTATTCGTTGTTCCTCATAAATGCCTTTGATAGAACCATATCATCAATGTTTTAAACTAAAATTGCATTTATTTATAATCTTTATTAGTTTAAGTATCTTATACGGATATATAAATAAAGATTAATACATAAATAGATACTCAAAATTGAGAACTAAAAGTTGTCCGGGTGAAATTGACAATTTTGGTGGTAAATATTGAAAATATGTTTAGTGATGAACGAAACGCAACAAGACCAGCAAACGTGAGTTAACCTGTTCGTTTAGTTCCGTTTCGGCATTTAGCGATGACACACATGTCGTACCTTGCTGGATCTGTCCACTCAGTACGTAGTATCTAATTTTGGTGGGGTACAAATACGTTTTGACACAATTTTTGTGGTATATGTTTCTAGCGACTTAGTAATAATTGATTGTGTGTGAATTGTGTGTAAGACGTGTTAAAGGTTTCCTTTTTAAAATATAAAGTTAAATTGGAAGTAAATAATACGGATATTTTTTAAATATTTTTTTAATTACTTTTTCTAATTTTGGTGGATCAATTTTGGTGGTTTTGGTGGTAATTTCAAAGTCACCAAAATTGCTTGATACCACCAGAATTGTTAATTCTGTAATCTGTATATAATTACACATTTGTAATCGCATTTCCGACACTTTTGACTTGGTGAATTTATTTGAAGTCAAGTATAAACACAATACATCTAATATTACAAGCTGTCGGTGAGGGTAATCTTAGCTTAGATATGCTTATGCTGGTGGCGGATTCTGTAGCTCCTGTCCTTTCCTATATTACTATTTTTTTTCCTCTGGCACGTTTCCTACAATTTGAAAATGCGCCCATGTAATTCCTCATCCTAGAACCTATAATCCGTCGTACTTTTCACAGTATCGTCCTATGTCCATTCTTCCCGTCTTATCCAAAATCATTCAATCCTCTGTAAATCCACGTCCCTCATCACATCTAAATAGACTTAACTTGTTCAATTCTTTAGCACAACCACCGCTTTGGTTAAGATCACCGACCACATTCGTCTTAACATAGATTATAGAAAAGTGACTATATTGGTGCTCCTAGATTTTAGTAGTTTTTTTAACACTGTTGATTTTGATATCCTTCTCAGTTTACTTAGTACTTTAAAATTTAAATATATCTCCAACTTCACTGTCCTGGTTTCGTGATTACCTCTTTGGGCGGGTTCGAGTTGATGACCGATTTTCTAGCTGGTGTGGACTGTCTGCTGGTGTCCCTCAAGGGGGCATACTCTCTCCATTACTCTTTTCTGTCTTCTTAACGGAATCACCAACCACAGTCACTCTCCTCCTCGTTTCATGTATATACAGACGATTTGCAGCTTTATGCGGCGGCCAGCATTGATGATTTTGGCTCCTTTGTTTCGCAAATCAATGAAGACCTGAAATCAATCCGTGCTTAGGCTTGGTTCTTTGGTTTGATGAAGAATGCCATAAGTCGCAGGCTATTGTCGTTGGAAGCCCCTTATTCCCAAGCTTTCAGATCAAGTTAAGCCAGTTATTTTCTTTGATAGTACGCCTGTACTTTTTCTTCTACTGTAAAGAAATTTGGCATTACCATAGATCGTAATCTAGACACGCGGCAGCGTGTCCAGCCAAGTTCACCGCAGGAACTGGCGAGCAGCAGCCGTGTGTTATATTACACGAACCGTTTGGAGCCACTTTTGACCCCCCAATAACTCCAAATCTATTTAACATAAAAAAATGAAATTTGGCTTATGTATTAAGATCCTTTAGAACAAGTAGAGCCCCAAATTTCATTAATATAGGTTAAATAGTTATTGAGATATTAAAGTCCAAAAAACGGTATTTTTATCACTGACTGACTGACTGACTGACTCACTAGTAATCAAAAACCTAACCCACTTCCAGGTGACCTAGAAAGGTGAAATTTGGCATCCAGCTTAGTAATTGTGTGTGTATACATATAAAAATCTAAAACAGTGATTTTTTTATGTTTTTTTATTATTATTATTATTGATGGTTGTTGCCTCAGAACTCTGTCATTTATAAACCGATTTGGAAAATTCTTTTTTTGTTTGAAAGATATACTAGAATAGCATATACACTCACACGCACACACTTACACATACATGCACATAAAAATCCAATACGTACTAACCGTTTTGGAAAATTCTTTGTTTGTTCAAAACTTTCAAAATATGTACTAGAATAGCACACAGAACTAATTAACAAATAATAATTAAGTAATTTACACATCATAATAATTTCTGTACAAAAAGTAATGATATCCCATCAAAAACATAAATGTAAAATGAAAGCCAAGTTCAATATCGCGTGCACTTCGCCGACAAAAGAATTGAGATCTGCCAGGGCGCCAAGTTCTTTGCTCTAAAATTTTTAGATACAAGGACATGCGACATACTCAATGCATTTATTTTACTTGGGGAGTAATTCAATATCAAGACGTGACTTGGCTAGTTTTAAAATATAAATTTATATTATAAATCAAAATCAATCAAATCATTAACCTATTTTCGTAAAGGTAAGTACGCAAGTTAGTGTACGTCTTGTTACTTATACTGTTAGCTTGATAATGAACTATCACTATGACTATGTTACTTTTATAAAATTTAGTTAGTTTGTGAAAACTAGCCAAGTCAAATCTTGATATTGAATTACTCCCCAAGTAAAATAAATGCATTGAGTATGTCGCATGTCCTTGTATCTAAAAATTTTAGAGCAAAGAACTTGGCGCCCTGGCAGATCTCAATTCTTTTGTCGGCGAAGTGCACGCGATATTGAACTTGGCTCTCATTTTACATTTATGTTTTTGATGGGATATGTATTACATTGACTGTTTGCCTATCTCTCTCTCATTTGGTTTTTGCATTTTCATTTGTACTATTGTAAAGTTATCGTATTGTACATGTTGCTTGGTTTGTCTGCCATTTACTTGTGTTTATCACTCATTTACTCGAAGGTTAATTGGAAGAAATCCCTTAAAGGGATACGTTCGCTTTTGTACATGCTTATTTTTTTGAAATGTATGTAGTTTTTAGGATGGCTAATCGCAAGAAAAATCAATCAAGAGAAGAAGTCCTTGAAAAGATAAAAATATATTGTTGTTAGAAACGAGTTAGTGTTTTTCATAGATATTTTGGTATAATTAAAATGATTAATTAAACATATACTTTTTTTTCATTTCCAGTAGGCAATTTCATTGACAAATATTAATTTTTAGTACAAGTAACTAATTTTGGTGTAGATGTACAATTTTGGTGGCAGGCAAATTACTAAATTCATAAATCTTTAAAACTATTATGTATAGAAAAGGGCCATTACTACACAATATTGGTTATGACTTTATTCGTATTATTGATAAGATATAATTTTGACTCTAACTTCAAAAATAAAAAAAGCCACCAAAATTAGGTAAATTTCGAGCTTGTTGAAATTCACCCTTAAATACGACTTTTTGAGCGGCCAGGATTGACATGTATACGTCAAGCAGGGCGTCAAACAGATCATAGACCAGTACTTATTCCACCTTGTATTTTTTATTCTTCGCTCAATTTCTTTATCTATGCAAGACTTAAATGACATGAGATGACCAAGGTATACTCAACATTTGTCGACATAGTCTATCGGTACTGACGCTATTGAAATTAGTTTTTGTCCCTGTTTGTCATGATTTTTGGTCTCACTGTCTCTTGTCTTATCTCTCAACGGAAAATACCCTATACATTTTGATTCCCTTAAGAGTGTCGTGTATATGTTTTTTGCGGCACAAAAATTCTAACTTAAAAGTTTGAATTTTTCATAGCTTCAAAGGACCGTAGACCTACCTAGTATATTATGGTTTTCATTTTCACTCGATACCCTACGCGTTCTCGAGAGGAGATAAAGCATCTTGCCAGCCGGGCAGACGGACGCATGGACAACACAGTGATCCTATAAGGCTTCCGTTTTTTGTTTTTTGAGGTACGGAACCCATAAACATGATGTCAGCCATTTTGAAATCCGAAGGGGACGCCTTTTACTAAATTATAATCATGAAAAGCCTAGAAGAGGTATTGTGTGAAAATATTAGGTAATTTCGTATGCCATGATTGTTGCCAGTCCGTCTCTCATGATGACTCGACTCATGTCGACCTACAGCCCACATCGCCCAACTTTAATGTAAAGTATGTCCTCACTAAAAGTATCTTCTTGTAGACCATGAAAAATAAGTAGAACACATGTTTAACAAGTATTTATTTCAGGCATTACATAATACTAGTAATTACAGGAACATACGTACAAATGAGGTCACAGTGGTAAATAAATAGTATAAATTTAAATCCTATTAATTGTCCTGGTGTCTTAAAATATACTGCCAGACCAGCGAACGAATAAAACATAGAACACGAGCTTCATACAAAATTACAATCAAAAACCGGCCCAACAGTCGAAATGCGCATGCTCACCGGTGTACCAATCACAGCCACTCAAATGTTTTCAATTACGCATAACAAATAAATGTGATTCGTCAATTTCCGAATGGCCAGCTGTGATTCGACAAAACGCATGACATTTGTCTATGGAAATATGGCGGTGACAGTGAAAACTCATAATTGGTGAATCGTTAAAACAATAACGAGCCATTTTTGTTTCCTTCATTATAAATCTTAAGTGTTAAGGTTATTACTTACATACGAATTAAAAAAAAAATAGATTTTTAAGGAATCCTTGTTTGTTCCTTGTTGTTACTAATACTTTGAATGATTATTATTAATGCGTGCTGTAACTGCTGTATATATTATTATTTCTCCTTCTTTGTAATAAGAATAACTAATATTTTACATGTAAAGTCGATACAATCTTTGTAGTGAAAAAATATCTAACATAATTAGGAACTTATACGTTTTCCTACCGGACTGACGGAAAACGCATAGCCTTTTAGGGACGGTCTTATACAAGCACAAAAGCCCGGCTTGCCCTAGTAATATTAACAAACGATAAAAATGATTTACTTGTTGTCGACGCCGCGTGGTTCAAAATTTGTCCACGAACCGACTGCGCCGCGCTATGGCTCGTCGCCGTTCTATGTCACCGCTAGTCTTCTCCCTCGCACGCGTTGGCTTGCAATCGGGCTTCATACCGCCTACTCTACGTTTCTTCAAGTGAAGTGAAGTTAGCTACGGTCGCTACGGATCGGCCACTTGCAAATTTCGCGTAAACAGGAGTGATTTAACTTCACGTTGTTTAGAAATATTTAGTTAGTGTAGTGTTTGTTTGAGCGTAGTAATAAGTAGAAGTAGGTAATATTATAGATAGTGATCGTGTTTTGATTTTGTTTGTTGTTGTGATTACTGTGAAGGAGTTGTTCCGTGCGATTGTGATGAGTTAAAGTGTGCAGGTCTTTTAATAGGCGAAGGAAAGGTAGGCACTCTAACTTTCGCTCAGAAAAAACAGCTCATATTTTCCCCAAAACCCACGCCCAACCTGTGTATTATTGAAATTGTACTTTGAACAGTAATGCGGTAGTAAAATTTTTCAAACATCGTATATAAATTAGTCATATGGCATAACACCATCCCTATACAAAATCTGTTCCATAAAATAAATTAAATTAATATGTGTACGGCTTTATTTACGTATGAAAACTGATACCATCTTTTTTTTTGTGTTTTCCTGAGTGAATTAATACACCATTTCACTGAACATTATGGCATATTTTGTTACTTTGAGACTTCATATATGTCACGTAATGCAACTGTTCGGTTGCGTCGCCATTTGCAAACTAGACAGCCGTTTGACACAAAATTTACGCCCCGCCTTAACTGACACAAAATCCGTGGGGCCATTTTCCGACGCTAGTTAGGCTTCTATGTTTTATTCGTTCGCTGTGCCAGACCATTTCCGAAGTGATTATTCCTTTCGGCTTGAAGATCTCTGAAAGAAAGTAAATACAATTGAATTCATTATTTAAACAGAAACAGAACTGGTTCAATCCATATAATATAACATAACATTCAATCAACATCATACAATCCTAACAGCGCATTTAGGGTTGCCAGATCGAATGACCCTATTATCGGGAGAAACAACATTTTTTCTCGGGATTTTGTGACTTTGGTCGGGAGAAACAAAAAATGAATCACATTAAAGTAAATATATTAAAAACAACGTCGTTCGCTGCCGATAGGAATATCTACATAAATTAATAGTAACAAAAATAAAAGAGTAATTTTCTAATTATTATAATTTTATATATATACCTAATCTACAAAAATGTGATTATTTATAGTACTTATGGAAAAATTAGCAGTGCTATTTCCTTTTAAAATTATAGTTATATAAAATGAAGTTGTTTTTCGGGAGATTTTTTACTTTGTCGGGAGTCAGGAGGACATACTAAAATTCGGGAGAATCCCGCTAAATCCCGACGATCTGGCAACCCTGAGCGCGATGCAGCAGGGTAGCGCCAGCTGTACAAAAGTAGGTAAAATTGTCTTTGTCCTCTTATCATGCCGAAACTGCAGGACGGATTTTAACCAATTTTAGTACCGGGGATAGCTGGACATCCAAAGATGGATATAAAATATTTTTACCGATGTATGTATATACCAGTATGCGTATATAAACAAAAAAATACGCGAACGGTGTTACGGGCACCTTCTAGAGTATATCATGAAGTATCAAGGCAGTGGATTCCAACTGCGATATTATTAGCTTTACCTTTAATTCGACTGTCAGGATTGTCAATTTTTTCAACTGTCACGACGAACGGAGTGATGTCCAAAATTCTCGATACTAATCCAACGGTGGGGGTTCCCTTGTTCTCGACCACCTTAAAGCAGTTGTGTATCAGGTGCCTGTAGACCGGGTCGCTGAGGTTCAGCTTCTCTTCTCTCTTCGGATTGGTAGCTGCATATCGCAATTGGTTTTCGGAGATAGCTCCTTTGTATAGCCTGAAATGTACACATTTATGAGTAATTTGGTTTGACAAGTAACCGAGTCATTTAGTTTTCCCACAATTTTCAAAAGACACTTATGTTTAATATAGATCCTTGCTTTGCACTGAGATGGCCTTAGGCTTTTCCCTTTTCCGTTATATAATTTTCGTATTTGCTCGGTGCTCACACCATGCCTTGCTTACGCGTACTTACATATTTGAAATCAATTTTGTATCGTGGGAAGTGGCGTGGCGACGCGACTGATCGACGCGTGCGCGTGTTGTCAATTTCGAGCCCGTCTCGGTCTAGTTTAGATATTAGTTATAAACTGATGTCTTTTTTGATGTTTTCATGAATTCGATGTGTGGCGGCTGTATGTAGGTATTTTGTAAGTCTTGCAGAATACGAACTTATGCGAGTTATGCGATATGCTTACCCGTTGTCGTCAACGACAATGGCGACGCTGTGCACGGAACCCATGGCCTCTATGGCGTCTCTACACGATGCGGTGTGCTTGATGTGGGGGACGGAGGTATCGAAATCCAAGTTACTGAGCGGGTGATTCCACCATCTGAAAACAAAAATACATAACTATTATATATTTAATACAATTATATTCCTATTCTCCAGAAATTCTATAATCTCTGTTTGGCCCTATGCTTGACTGGTAGATAGCATCAATACGTCCGCCATTTGATCTGACTTTATGTTTTGTGCAATAATGTATTAATATATATTCAGTAACTTAGTATAAGTTACTTTTATTTACATAGTTAGCAACTTGACAAAAAGTAGGAGTTACGTCGATTCAATATGCCAGTTTTGACCAGGATGGCACTACGCCAGATTTTTAAACTATCTATAAAAAAAAACAAAATGGGTTCTGATTAATCTCTTCGATATGAAGTCAGTTGAAAATGTACTTACTCTATTGTGTCATGAACTGGAGGCTCTTTAAACAGGTGAGCCTCCATCCACTGGTCGCTGACAAACTTGGTCATATAGTTGCGGATGCCGTCGGGGAAGACTACCACAACCTTCTTCCCTACCCCTAGGTTCAGTTCTTTGGCGGCCTTCACCGCCGCAGCCATTGCTGCTCCGCTGCTGCCACCTGGTGAGAATTGGGAGCTAGCATTAAAAGTGTTGTCGTTTAAGTGATTTTCAAATCGTCTTTTATGTTTGTCAGCGGTAGGTACATGGTACGGGTCTTAATTGAACTTGTACAAATTAATTATTCATTTTATGCCTGTCCAAAAATCATTTGTACATAAGTAAATTTTTTAAGATAATTTTGATCGGTGCCGTGTGAGTACTGGCATATATATTGTTACATAAAAATTATTTGCGTAAAATAGTCTGTTGTTTCATCGGATCTTTTTATATAATGTAGTGAGCCCCCATTATATAAAAAGATCCGATCAAATGACACTTGATTTAATAAATCGAATAAAAACTATTACTTACCACAGAGAAGTCCCTCTTTTTGGATAATTTCTCTAGCCATGTTGAAGGATTCGTAATCTGTTGTAGCCACCACTTTATCAATACAATCTTTATCCATACCATCCGGAACAAAATCACCCCCAATGCCCTCTACCTGTAATCAGATTAAAATTTGATTTTAGTTAGTAAAATATACAAAGTACATTTTTTTTAAACAAATTGATCCATGCTCTACTATTTATCTGTCCAGAGCTGCTTTCGGCCAGCAGTTTCATCTTAAGTGTTTAATCTAAATGGATTTAATATTTTGGTAATTCATAACGTAGCGTCAAACGTAGCGAGAGCAAAAAAACACAAATATGCAGCATTTTTTGACAGAACTTACGGCGTAGGGCGCAAGTTCCTTCCCCCACAGAATGGAACCCTTGGGGTCGACGGCGACGATGGTGCAGTCGGTGCAGGATCGCTTAAGGAGGCGCCCCACCCCGGTGATAGTTCCACCAGTGCCCACGCCCATCACAGCCATGTCTACGGAACCCAGGGCGTCCAGGATCTCGCGCGCCGTATGCTCGGTGTGCGTCAATGCATTCATAGGGTTCGAGAACTGTAATGAGAAATGTTACTATTTATACAAGTGGAGTTATCATCTTTCACGAATAAAAACTAAGTAGTCCCCCTTGAAACCCAGCTCGTATTAAAGCTCAAATTTAGCACCCCTGATTATATTGGATTGGATTGGATGACGTCGATCGTTAGGTAGTTAAAATTAAGTAGTACCCCAACCCCAATTGGTCGATTGTTACGTTGAGCTCTAAACTGTCCCTCGCACTTCCACCGCTCAGGATAAGCCTTCGATCGAGAACCAAATCCATGGTTCTCAGAGTAACAACGCTTGTGCCGTCACAATAGCTTCGTTCGATTTTCTTTATCTCTTATACCTTGCAACCCAAGTGACTACGCATGCTGCAGACGAGGAAAGCCTACGATATAAGATATAATATATGAACTTTATGGGATCATACCTGTACTTTGTACATATAAAATGTCTCAATTACCTGGTTTAAGCAGAAATTATGCGCTGGGTCCTCTTCGACAATCCTCTTGGCCACCGACATGTAGTGGTCCGGATCACCCAACTTGGCGGCAGAAGAGGTTTGGACTATATCGGCCCCCAGCGCCCTCATAGTGTTAATCTTTTCCTCAGAGTTCTTGTCTGGTGTTACGATGGTTGCCTTGTAACCTGCATAATATGCATATCAAATCATTACTAAGTATAACAGATATTTAAAGGAATATTCCAATGTTATTTACATACCTAGATGAATTAATCAATATTGTTCTAAAAAAATAATGATATATATTTTCTCCCTCTCAAAAAAAAAACAAATCAAAACTTTGAATCCATAAGGAGTAGAGTGGAGGGTGATTCAGACCTTTGAGAACCGCAGCCAATGCGAGTCCGATACCAGTATTCCCCGATGTGGGCTCCACGAATCTAGTGCCTCTCCAGGCTTTGCCGCGCTTCTCTGCTTCCTCCACCATCTTGATGGCCATCCGATCCTTGATGGAGCCTCCGGGATTCATGTACTCGCACTTCGCATCTGGTCCCGGACAAACAGATATGTTATAATAAAATTAGTAAAATAAGCAAACACACTCTTTGACATGAGACAACAGACTGTCTGACGTTTATTCAAGGAGTCTAGTCTATACTACTACAACATCTCCCTTCTCTTGCAATAAACAATATTAAAAACAAAATATAAAATAAACAAGTTAACTTAATAACAAAACACATTACCTACTACCTTATCCTCTAAATCAAAATCATGTCTCTGAGGCGCACTTAACTAACTACTCGTTCACGCCGACAGATCCACCCGCTGCACTCGTATTTAATCATATATCCGTGGTTGAAAGTCGTGTTCTCAATCTGCGACCCATTAGTAACTCCGCTGGTGAGTACTTTTGACCAGATATGGGAGTATTTCTAAAATTTAGCAATGCTAATTGCCAATCCATCTTGTCCTCTTGCGCCTTTAGGAACAGTTTTTCGACCGTTTGAACGTTGCACTCGCCCAAACCACTTAAACATAACGTTGCACTCGTTACGTGTTCAAAATTATAGTAGCTCGAGAATTCTTTGAACTCTTGTGCATCGAAGAGTGAACTATTATCCGTCACCACTTTCTGAGGAATTCCTAATCGGCCAAAAAAGTCTTTCATATGCATTATCATTGTGCCGCTCGTTAGACTATTCAAACACGCGACTTCTAAAAACTTTGAGTAATAGTCTACAACAATCAAATAATGTTTTTGTTGAAATTCGAAAACATTTGCGGCTACTACACTCCAGGGTAGATTCGGTCTCCTCAACAGATGCGCTCGCACTGGCTCACGCGCTGGCGCCGCGCGATGGCAGTGGCAGGGCTCCTCCACTTGATGCATAGTACACGTACCATCTGTATGCGCGACGTCATTAGATCCCTGTTCCAAGGGTCCTGACACAAATACCCCACACCTGACACCATGTTATAATAAAATTAGTAAAATAAGCAAACACACTCTTTGACATGAGACAACAGACTGTCTGACGTTTATTCAAGGAGTCTAGTCTATACTACTACAACAAGATATGTATGAAGATTTTATATAGATATAAATATACATAAAATCTTATATATAGGTATATATCCTAAAAATACTTTTAATTAATATGAGGTTGTTTTGTCTAACACAACTTTGGCATAATTTCCTTACATATCAACATATGTAATGAATCTCTTGAAAAGTGAGTGGAAGGAATAAGAGAGATACTCACAGATTTCGCACTCGAGTCCGTGGTCCTTCGGTATCAAAGAATATACTTCGGTATCCGGTTTAGCCTAACCAGAGGCGTATTCCCGATCGCTTGTAGGATATTGTCGTACGCCTTGGCATCGCGTCCCCTGCGAATTATTATTAATTATTTATTACATAACGCGGAAGCAAGTATCTATGTCACTGCATAGTGCTTGCTAGTGAGAATGTTTAGAGTATAACAATTTACATACTTTTAACGGAGTTTATGGAAAATGGACGGAAGCAGTCCATTTAACCGGAGTGGACTCACGCGCCGCAGCCCTCCACCCTCGCCCTTACCGCCGCGCGACCAGCCCGCCCCGCCCGAGCCCCGCCAACAGGATGAGCTCGAGCCCCTGGCCTTCGTCACCTCCACGGACCTTCAAAACTGGATGAAGACCATTGAAAAATACCTCAATGAAGTATGCACCATCTCTACAGAAGGTAAACTTAACTCGGACCAAAAATCAAGGATTAGCACCCTATGCCGCAAAGTGGGTCATTGCTCATCACAAATTACTATCGAGTACCAGTCCCTGAAACAAAAAACAATTCAGGCCTATAACTCCCATAAGACACTTAAGGAAAAAGTAGATCTCTCCCGTTGCTTCCAGGAACTCAAGCAATGCATCCAGGAGTCCTCTATAGCTAATCCTGGCCAAGTATCTTTTGCCGACGTACTGAAGAACAATACTACTAGTCGCATCCAACCCTCTAACATCAGCTCGGTAGCAATTTACCCGGCTGACAAATCGAAGTCGAGCGAGGAAACAAAATCCCTCGTTCAAAAAATCATTAGGCCCGATGAAATGAAATTGCACGTGAGAGGATTGCGCAAAATCAAAAACGGCGGCGTTGTTATCAGCACCGACTCCAAGGAGGACATCGCGAAACTGAAGCAGTTGCAGCAGCTAACGACGTCAGGCCTCACTGTGGATGAAACACAAAAACGAAAGCCCAGAGTAGTTATAGTCGGAGTGCCCTCGGATATGCAAGAAGCGGAAGTCTTCAAGTGTATCTTTCAACAAAACCTAGCCGACAAACTACAAGAACTGACCCTAGAAAAGTTTTTGTCCTCGTCAAGATTGAGCCACAAATCGGGAAGGAAGGAAGCCGAGACCTGCAATTATATTATTGAAGTTCCAGCTCTAATTCGCAAGGTACTAGTCACAAATGACAGAGTTTTTGTGAACTGGTCGTCGTGCCCCGTAAGGGATTTTACTCTGGTCACAAGGTGCTATAACTGCCAGCAGTACGGGCATGCGGCGAAGACATGTAAGATGGAAGTTAACATCTGTGGGCATTGCGGAGAGGTAGGGCACGCAATAAAGGACTGCACCAAGAAGACCGAACCACCAAAGTGCGCGACATGCATGCACTATAAGAAACCGTGTAATCACGAAACCGGCACTGCCGAATGCCCAGCAAGAAAACTAGCCGAAAAAAGGTTCCAAAACTCTATAGATTACGAAGGCGCCTAAGAGCGCCTTTTTAGATTATAAGAACTCCATTTTCAGTCTTAGTATTACCTACTCAAAACATTCTCGACTCATAATTTCCTATATTTCATAACCGCGTAACTTCTTACTATTATTGTTCTGATTTGTAATATACCTAAACAAATTAAACAAGCTGACGATTCATGCAATCCGACTGTCCTAGTTTCAATTTGTGCTAACGGTGACAATGCAATGTCCTACATAGTTGAACATGTCTTAAAAGCAATATCAAATAAGTTTAATTATATAGTTTTATAGTATTATTATAGTATGAATTCAATAAGTAGTATTGTATTAATTGTAAATGATTACTATTTTTGTACTTAGAGTATAATTTGAACTCTTAAAGCCTGAGATACAGGATTCTCCTAGTTCAGGCACCAGTATTATGAATGCTCTGTATAGATCTAAGACCTTTTATGCCAATTGTTATTACATTACTATGATTTCATGAATAAAGATTTATTATTATTATTATTATTATTATTATTTAAGTATATTTGTTTAACAGTTGATGGTTATTTTTAAATTCTGAGCAAATCATTTAAGGCGCTCTTTTCCCAGTAGACGCCGAACTCACTCATTTTGGAATGAGTCGTAAACATATTAAGCAGTGTTTGAAGATTATGAAAAACATATATATCATACTTAAGGATCTTGCAATTATAAAATCGTTTTCACCAACATGATTGGATAAATTTCGCTCGATAGTAATGAATCCCAAAGTTACCTCTATTTGTAATATTTTTTCAGTGGCAAGGCTAAAATACGAAGTTTTTTTACCCGTTTTTTGCTAAAATGTATGGATACTAACATTATCTAGGTAAATTCGCTAGGATTGTCTCGATACAATTATTTATTTAATCACTAGAACTAAAACGCTGCTAAAAATCGTCGCGCGTTAGCGCTTGAAGAGCGTCAATTAGTTCCGCGCGACCACGGTCGGACAATATCGCCTTAACTGTTTCTCTCTGTAACCCAAAGTGTAAGTCGGTTTTTTATTAAACATTCGCAATTTCTAAATTTCTCACTCTTTACGCATAAACCGTAATTAAATAAGAAAAATATTTACCTCGACATCCTGCCAGCGCAACCGTGTCCTTGAGTAAAATTCATAGCTCAGTTGTCAAAGCTAGAATATATGTGAGGACTGAGGACCACTGCAAGACTTTGTCTTGCTCGAGTAGTTGTGATGAGCGCTACAAGATGTTGGCTATTATATACCCATACATAACCGCTGCTGTGTGATCATCCCTTGCTGCATAACACGTCACAGGATAATCCATTTGATTCTAAATACATATTAATTTATGAATAGACGCGTCACGAGTGTTGGACAGTAAATCGACGCGACGTCACAGCTAGAGCTTTTATTTCCTTAAAGAATTAGCAAAGTAGGTAACTCACGGTTCGAACCGTTTTAAATGACGTGGTGGCCCATTCTTATGTTAGGGAAAAACTTAAATTCGAACACCTCCAATACTCGTCATAGCTGACGATTGCCGTGACGATTTTCATGAGTCATAAAACACATTTATATGATCCTGCCTCCGTAAAAGAAACAAAAAATCGCTAATATTCTAAAATTTTATTGACAAGCAATTTTATTTACAAGGAAGAAAATATCATGATTTCATGCAGGAAAATGGAAATCTTAACTGACCGGAGATTGACATCAGTATCACCTGATGGTAAGTGACTACGGGGTCGAAGATTTAACTCGCTAGTTCAGCAAAAGCTTATTCACTTTTGTTTTGAAGTGACCCAAGTTTAAAGTGCCACCCCGTAGCGGAGCGCATTAAAAATGATGAAGGAAATCGCTTCGTGGGAATAAGTGGTAAACTCACAACATAAGGATGAAGCCCTCGCTTGGATATTCGGTGGTGAAACGGCGATCGATGGCGGGATTAAATTGTGCAATTCCTGCACACACTCTCCAAAACAGCACAGTAATCCTGACCTTGCCAAAGAGTAAGAAGCTGTTCCGGCGTAAAGTACCGCTTTACCTTATATGTAGAGAACACCAAGTTCCTTGGCAACAATTTTTGCCTTGGCTTAAACGCAATATAAACTTTGGCTCTTCTATAGATAGAGGAGCCAAGCTCAAGGTAATCGGTAGTTGGTATTGGTATGCATACATTTTGAAAAGTGGGAGTCAAGGTAAATGGCCTCCGCGTACCTTGGCTCCCACTTTTTTTTTTTGTTTTCTTTTGTTTGTTTTCGTATGAGCAATGCTATCTTATAAAAAATATTCCTATTCTTATCGAAATTCATTGCGGCCTTATCAAGCCAAAAAGGACAGGATTTAACGAATCTCACCCGTATGACGCATGCAAAGAGATACCCAAGCATAACTTCTGCCATGTACAATCCTTTGCTGATTCAAAATTAAAATGTCTCAGAAGAATCCAATTGTGTTTTAATTCATAAAATCTATTGAAGCATCACAAAGTAATGAAATTACATAGACTATAACTGTGGCGTAAAGCCGTTAGCGGACTGTAGGTAACGAAGGGAGGATCTTGGTGTGGAGTCAGGAAAAATACTCTATACTGATCCAAGAATAAATATCAAGGACTTACCGTTGCTGATGTGCCCGTTCTGTTTCGGAGGCCTCCGTCAGCTTCCTTTTTGATCACACGGTTTAAATAAATAATGTTTAGCTGTAATTCTTGTTGTTTTCGCAGACACTATTTTGACACTGAAGTCTAGTTACATTTTTATACAGAGAGCAGCAAAGCGGCCAGTGTCCCCGCCATTTATAAATGAATCAGTATAAAGTTTAATACTAAACACCCCCCACCGAAAGCACTATGTGGCTTTCATAAAATATAGGGAAAAAGAATAAAACGAAAAATGCGCTCACTGAGGCGCTAGAAAATAAAATCTTCATAATTGAAGAAAGAGGAAGGGAATTTAGTAAGTGTAAGGAAGAGGACACAGTTTGTTAACTGGTCTTGATAAAGAGTTATTAGCTCTTGTACGCAGGGTAACCTTGCGCACAATGCCGTCCAAACCGGGATGTGTCTGTTCGACAATTGCAAGTGGCCAACTGCATGGAGAAACCCGATCATCCTTCACCAATACTAAGTCTCCTACTTTGATATTGGGAGGCGAGGTGAACCATTTTGACCTTTGCTGTAAGGTGTTTAAATAATCTTGGCTCCATTTCTTCCAAAACAGTTGGGAGCAATTTTGTAAATATTACCAGGTGTTAAATGGTTTACGGGTACAGACTGTAAATCATACTCTGGTACAGTTGTCAGACTCTTGCCTACTAAGAAGTGTCCTGGTGTTAACACATTAAACTCATGAGGATTATCACTAGCCGGTAGAGCGCATAATGGCCTTGAATTCATTATGGCTTCTATTTTACAGAAAACTGTTGACAGTTCCTCAAAAGCCAAAGCTTTGTCACCGACAGTGATGATGATGATGATTTGGTGTAGGGACGCCCGGCCGGAAACAGGCGGGCTGTCGATCGCTTGGCTGCGTTCATTCAGCCCAATTCCCAATTGGAGCCAACGGTTACTGTCCCGGCGGCGCTCCCATACAGCCTTCTTCCTCGAATCTTCTTGTTCTCCTGCAGAAGGAAAGGACATCTTTAAGGTTAATGTCCCTCAGCTCTTCCTCTTCTAGTTTATCTTTTCTGAAGATGCTATAGCGTACTATCGCATACATTCCACACTCTGCTATAACATGCTTACTCGTCTCCTCCTGGCCACAGTGCACGCAGTATGGATCACTTACTACTCCCATAATGTGTAGGTGCCTGTTAAGGCTGTTGTGTCCCGTCACCGACAGTACGCACAAGATGATATTTCGCAATTCGAACGCAGCTCTCCCATAAACCGCCCATATGAGGAGCACTAGGAGGGTTGAACTGCCAGTTAATTAAGCGCTGAGCGCAGCCGTTCAAAATATCCTGCCGGGTGCTGTTGTCAGACATGAATTTCTGAACACCAGCAAGATGTTTACTGGCTGCTATGAAATTCGTTCCGCAGTCCGAATAAAAACATGCCGAGAGACCACGACGGGATACGAATCTATCTAGGGTAGCCAGAAAGCAATCCGCAGATAGAGAGGAAAGCGTTTCCAAATGCACGGCTTTTGTGGAAAAACACACGAAGACCGCTAAATAAGCCTTCTCTATCTTTGCATTACGCCGTAAACTTTCCTTTATGTAGAAAGGTCCGGCTAGGTCTACACCTACATTCTCGAACACTTTATTAGGCATCAGCCGAGTTGAGGGAAGATCACCCATTTTAGGCTGAAGCAGCGTCGGTTTACATTTGAAGCAGTTCTTACATTTCCCGTGAATTGATCGAATGAGGCTACGAGCCGACAAGATCCAATATCTTTGGTTGATAATATTTTGCAAGGTTTGCGGACCTGTGTGCAAATATTTCTTATGAAAATATTCGACCAAGAGCTTTGTAAACCTACTCTGCTTCGGTAACAATAAGGGATGCTTTGCATTGTATGGCAAATCAGAGTGCGGGATACGACCCCCCACCCTGAGGAAGCCACGAGCATCAAGAAAGGGTGCAAGTTTCCTTAACGAAGGAATGTACGTCTCGCCCCTTTTCAGTGTTTCAATTTGCTCTTTAAAATATGCAGCTTGCACTAGCTTTATAAGACTATCGTGGGCTGCGTTCAAGTCTTCAGTCGTTAAGACTTGGTGGCGAATTGAAACGTCATCGCGGAATCGTCGTAGTAAACGTAAAATCCAGGCGATGCTTCTTTGCATCCTTGAAAAAGAAGAGAACCGGTTACAGACTCGCTCAACAAACTCTAGTTTATCTTCTTCTTCAGTCTTTCGAGCTATCAAACTGAACGTATTCGAGTTTGATTTCATCTCAAGAATTTGAGTTTCACTTTTATTTGTGTACGTTGATACAGGCCAAGTTTCACGATCCTCGTACATCCAGGTAGGACCCTCAAACCACTGAGAGCTATCAAGCTTGAATTGCGACGGAGATACACCTCGGGAAGCTACGTCTGCCATATTGTACTCGCTTTTAACATGACGCCATGCATGGGGTGGTATTGACTCTATTATTTGTGTAACACGGTTACACACAAATGTCTTCAATTTATAAGCGTCAGTTTGCAGCCACGCTAAAACTATTGACGAGTCTGTTAGCGCTGTAATTCTAGTCACATCCACTCGAGTTATGCACTCGCATGCGTACTTCATAAGTTTTCCAAGAAGAGCCGCGGCCATAAGTTCCATTCTAGGGATCGTCTGAGCCTTGACAGGTGCGACCTTCGATTTCGCCATTAGCAATCTGCACTTTACATTCGACTGACTCCGAGATATGACGTAAATGCAGGCAGCGTACCCACGAGATGATGCATCACTAAATCCAACCAGCTCGCATTCTGTTACATCTGGAAGCAATATGTGCCGTTGGATTTGCAACTCAGATAGGCGAGGTAGTTCGGTGATGAATGTCAACCACTGCTCACACACTTCTTGAGGCAGAGGATCATCCCAACCGAGGCCCACCTTCCAAAGATCCTGAAGGATGCACTTTGCAACAAATGTGCAAGGAGAAATATATCCAACGGGATCATAAATAGATGCTAGAGTCTTTAGTACAGATCTCTTGGTATTAACGGTATCTTGCTTGTTCAAAGAGAAGCTGAACGCGTCAAGCACCGGAGACCATTTCAAGCCTAGAAGCTTAATCGAAACGTCATCCCGATCCTTTTGAAAAGTGACAGTAGTTTCACGATGTTCAACTGGAACGCGCTCGAATAATTCTTCACAGTTGCTAGACCACTTCTTTAGCACAAGTCCTCCGCACTGTAGCATATTAATTAACTCGTCCTGCAATGCACAGGCTTGGGAGAAGGTTGCGCATGACCATAGAATGTCATCCATATAGATACCTTGTCGCACGACATTAGCAGCTGAAGGGAAACGTTCACCTTCATCATTGGCTAATTGTAGCAAAGTACGAATGGCCAGAAATGGACTCGAACTTACGCCGTATGTAATCGTTTTTAATTCATAGACTTTAATCGGCTCGTCTACGGACGACCGATATAATATGTGTTGATATTTTCTATCACATTCACGCACAAGGATTGCACGATACATTTTGCAAATATCACTTGCGAAACAGTATTCGAATAATCGAAAATTGGTTATAATGGAACCTATATCACGGTACAGGTTTGGTCCTGTCAACTGAGTATCGTTGAGAGAGATGTTTGTAGACGTTTTTGCACTAGCATCGAATACGACGCGCAAGGGTGTTGACGTACTGCTCGGCCTTAAAATGCTGTGATGTGGAATCAGATACTTGCTTGACTCGCTACCAGTGTACAATTCCATGTGGTCAAGTTTCTCATACTCGAGCATGAAGTCGTTGTATGCTTGCTGCAGCACTGGTGAACGCGCAAGTTTGCGCTCTGTTGCCAGCAATCGTCGTTCGGCGGCAACTCGAGAGTCTCCAAGTGTCGGCGTATCAGTCACAAAAGGCAGCGGCACGATGTATCTCCCCCCCTCATCACGGGAGTGATCACGCACGAATATATCTTCAGCCAGCTGATCTTGAGGGCTGAGTACAGGTTTGCACGGCAATTCCTCTACTTCCCAGAAGTCACGCAGCGTTTTGTCCAAAGTCTTCTCTTCAGAAATCGACAGATGTAAATTTAATGACAGTTGATTACTTTCGTTGTATAATCTTCCACTTACGACATAACCGAAAACCGTCTCAATCACCTTGGGTATGTTTGGCTTGACATTAGTCGGCTTGTCCAACATCAAATCAGACACGACACCGTTGTCCAACAGAATATCTACCGATGACTTTTCGTAGAACAATGGGTCAGCCAAATCGAAATTCTTGTATTCTTCCACGACTTCCGGTGGAAACGAAACATTTGGCATTTCGGATGAAACTTTCTCTACTACGATCAGTTCTAGCCGGAAACTCGGAACGTCCGATTTACACGGCTTTAAGTCGCATGTCACCATGCCAAAGTTTTTGACTAGTTCACCTCCTAGCTCTGATACCGTGTAAGGGCATTTGTTGCGAGGTAGACCCAAACGTTGAGCACAGTTCAAAGTAATGAATGAGCTTTGAGCTCCAGAATCAAGAACGGCACGGCAGTTCTGATATTGACCAGTGATGTCAACGACTAGAGTCCTCGTAGTCCCCAGTACTATACCGTAAGAACTGGAATTTTCAGTCACGGAATGGAGATTCTCAGTAACGGTTGGATCGGGTGTCACAGCCGCACTCACGGAGCGCGGTAGTGAAGGCCCCGCTGCATGCACGGCAGCACGGGGCGTCTGCGGCGTCGGCACGGCCGTTGCCTGCAGAACACTTGCATCCCGATGTAGTAAATAGTGGTGAGGCCGAGAGCAAACTCCACAAGTCATGTTACTCTTACAACTTGACGTTTCATGACCACTTTTTAAACAGTTGGTGCATAGTTTCAAGGCATTGACACGGTCAATCCTGTCTTGAACTAACAGTTTACGAAACTGTTCGCAACGATAAATCAGATGATTTGAGTTGCAATGCACGCAAGTCAGTTTGTTTTGGTTCGAATTATTTTGAGTATCAAAACGCGAAACAGCTAATCCAACCTTTTGTGAAGACGAAGTTGCGTTCGAATATTTGAAATTGGCCGGTTTATGACTCGGTTGTGCGAAGTTGACAGATGACTTCACTTTGACTTGTTGATTGCATAGGGAGCCGGCACTAGGAAATGTATGTTCCAAAACTTTAATTTGTTTGTTGACGAAATTTATTAAATCCGCGAAAATCGGTAATTTATTTTGATCGCGGCTTTCTTCAAAAAATTTCCGAGTATGACTGTCTAACCCACGTAATGCCAAATGACAAAATAGATAGTCGTCCAAATTCTCAATCTGCAAGGCGTGAATCGCTTTCAACGAATGATCAAAAGTCTCCACGAACGAGGTTAAATTCGCTACGCTGTCTTTTGTCAAAGGCGAAAAGTTCAGCATTTTGTCCAGATATCTGCCGGTCAACGCCCTAACGTCTTGGTATTTATCAAGTAAGCTTTGCCAAACAAGTGGGTAATTGAATGACGTGATCGGAAGACTTCTGACAATGCTCAGTGCTGGACCTTTGACGCAAGATAGGAGATAATGAAATTTATCTATGTTCTCGAACTTGCGATTGTGAACCAAAGACACGAAGGTATCATGGAATGTAGCCCAGTTCTCTACCTGCCCGTCAAATTCAAATAAAGTTAGCTTCGGTAAGACCGGCCTAGCTAGACAATCATCCTTGGTTGCAGTTGAATATTTTTCGGTTGGCTCCTGGACTATACGCGTGCAGTTCAAAGCTACCTTTTTGCAAACATAATATAATTCGTCGAAGCTTTCTAACGCGCTTGTTGAAGGTTTAGCCTTGGGGTTTGACTGCATTTCAAGCATGATAATTTCCATGACAATTTTTTCGAAATCACTACGAGCGTCATCAAGTTCTGAAAACTGTACCATGTAATTCTGTACCGAGTCTAGACTATCCAATTTAACAGTTTTGGATACATCATACGCCTTTTGTAATTTTTTGAACAAATATTCTTTTTTAATTGTCAAAGTGCTAATTTGCAATAAAGATTGCACCTCGCCTTCCGCCATTTTTGTCACGGACAAAAATATGACGAGTTGGTTGAATTATATTTTTGAAAATCTGTGAGAACAGGGAATAGCTTTATAGCGAATACGATTCGCGACGGAAGCAACGGTTAGGTATATAGATTATAATTTGGGGAATTAAACAAAAATAGGTAGGTTCAAAATTTTGAAAAATCCGGCTCGAAGGACCAGAAAATGTGGCGTAAAGCCGTTAGCGGACTGTAGGTAACGAAGGGAGGATCTTGGTGTGGAGTCAGGAAAAATACTCTATACTGATCCAAGAATAAATATCAAGGACTTACCGTTGCTGATGTGCCCGTTCTGTTTCGGAGGCCTCCGTCAGCTTCCTTTTTGATCACACGGTTTAAATAAATAATGTTTAGCTGTAATTCTTGTTGTTTTCGCAGACACTATTTTGACACTGAAGTCTAGTTACATTTTTATACAGAGAGCAGCAAAGCGGCCAGTGTCCCCGCCATTTATAAATGAATCAGTATAAAGTTTAATACTAAACAATAACAGATAAATGCGACGTCACAGGACTTTTATTTCCTCATAGAATTAACAAAGCGTGTTACGTTTTTAACTTTTTTTAATGACGTAGTGATCCATTGTAAACCAGGGGAAAATTTAAAATCGCGCGGAGGACGACGTTAGTAGGTACAAGAGTAGTTTTGTTTTCGTGTAGTCGTCTAGTCGTCCAAACTGCCACCAAAATTTATTGAAATCGGTCTAGCCGTGTAGGCAAGAGTTTAAAAGAAACGAGAACAAATCGTAATCTAAATATTTATGTTAAAGCGAAAAATGGATACATGTATGTTTAAAGCGGGCCTTCATGCTGGAGGGTTACTGCAACGTTCGAATTCGAACTTCGTATCGTACCGTCTCGCTCATTCCGATCTTCGAATTTTTAACTTTGGAGTAACCCTTCAGATCTCCTACGGCTAAGATCCAAGCCAACACGAGCGTCAACTAGACTTTCGAAACGAATTGCTCAAGCAACGAACGGAGATAAGAAGTTTTGCTCGTTGTTCCGTCAATCAATGTTTGAATTTTAGCTAATCGATACCTCCTACGTATACTGATACAAGTGCAAAATCACGATTTTACAGGACGGCTGTTCAAAGGTATGAAGTGCCATAACTAACTCATACGTTGAAATAATGTAATGAAAATTTCAAATACTTTTAATGAATATATTTTCCTTAAATCTACATATTTACTATTTCAAAATTAATTGTACTTTTAGTAAAAAAGGTAGTTATACCAGTATACGTGAAATTTACTAGTTCTAAGTTTTTGGTATACTGATACAACTACCACTTGATCCAGTATACGTCGTAAACTATGATTAGATGAATATGGATAATTATATTATTATTATCTGTTTCATCTGATTTGTCACTTGTACCAGTATACGCCTGAATCATTCCGTTATGTACCAGTATACTGTTAAGGTTATTTTGTATGTTATGTCCAATATAGTAAGTTCAGAGGTTGGTATTTAGGATATTTAAGCAAATTACGTTTGAAAGACAATAAATAATGCAATTTTACACTAAAATTACGTTTATTTAAAAGGTAATTAAAATCACAGCCCGCATTTAGGGAATGGTGTTTTTGTCTTTGTTACAGCGGTATTATCAACATTATTACTGTTTTAATATTTATATATAGTAGATTCCGGTTCCTATTTTGTCCATCAGAATTGTCAGACCAAAACCTGAATTCATCTACATCATCTTGAAGTATTAATTTAATTAAGTCAAATGATTTGTCATTTAGTCATGTCAACAGTACCTAACAAGTAGCATTCCCAAACCAAATGCTGTGAATTATACAGTTTAAGTTTTTATTGTAATAAAACATGCTTATATTACCGTGAGGAGATGACAAGGTTTTTGAAGGTCGAATACAGCAGTCGCATTTTTTGTTAAGTTTGAGCTTTATTTCCTATTTATTTCAAGTCTCTTTCCTCCATGTGCCAATGTGTTTTAGATGTTTGTTTTTCAGTAGGTGTTTTCAAATTCTCGTAAATGTAACAAGCGTCAACTTAATATTTTGACTGAAAATATCACGGTATTGTCGAACAGACTAAGCTTGCGCTTCGTATTTGGTAGAATTAAACGACTCCTTGTACAAATTATACATTTCAATCAAATTCAAACAACCGCCAGCAAAAATGTGTGTGATGAACTTGAATATTTATTCCTGGTCATGGATGTTATTATCTCTACATGTACTTTATAAAGTATGTATATATATTATCGTCATCTTGTACCCATAGTACAAGCTTTACTTTGCTTGGGACACTGGGTCGATTCGTGTAACATGGTCCCTTAAAATTTATTTATTATTAAAAAAAAAAATCTGTTCAGACACTAACATTTAACGTAATTTTTGTCTTATATGTTTATTATTTGTTTTCTTGGCTTGTTTTTCCCGTATTTATTTTTTATTTAAACTCATGATTAGATTTTTACTCTCTTTGTTCGTTGATCCAAATATTTTTTAAATTACACGTAAGTTACCGACATCTTTTTTGCTATTTTACTTTACAATTGCCTGTCGTGCCAACTAAGCAGCTGCCATCTCTAAATTCGCCGAATACGGACAAAGACTTGAAAACCCGGACATTTGGCGTAACTTGGATTTCCCCCATTAATAAAATAAAAAAAATAATTGCTTTATTTTTTATTGACATTAAAACCCCGGACGGCCCCCGGACGGCTTCAAACTAGGACAAATCCGGGGTAACCCGGTCGGATGGTAGCCCTAGTGGTGACTCTGGTTTACCGTAGGTAATGGCGACATATGGCTATTATTGTACTCCAAACAACCATCGGTACTGATTGGAGAAAACTGTATCATAACCAAAAGTAAGCCTAATTTGATACGTAGTAGGTAGAAAAGACGTAGACCGCATCGACTGTCCGTCGCGCATAGTGGGACATCTTACGTCCGCAACGATGACGAGCAAGCATACTGAGATAACTGCCACTTGTACTTGATAGGTGTACTGCGTACAGTGGTACAAGTGACTTATCTCAGTATACGATGTTCTAAATTAAAAAACGTTGTTAGTTGTATCAGTATACGTCACTTTATTTCGAAAACTAGCAGTAATTTTGTCATGAAACTTTTATAGCATGTAGATATAACTATTTTGATCCTAAATATGCAAAAAAAACGAAAATCGTAAAAATGTCAGTTGCATCAGTATACGTAGGAGGTATCGTAATATTATGGAGTTCAAATTTTGAACATCGGAGTAGGCAGGGTAGGTACCTAAACTTGGCTCAAACTTCTTAAAACGGGAGGCATTTAAAATACCTAAGCAAGTAGTATTTTGTTACTCAAATCCTATCTGAACTTTCAGGATCATCATCTGCGGCACTACAGCGAGGGGTGGGCCTTAGCCTGGTCGAGTAACTTTTTCCATTCCAGTTTATTCTGTGAATTTTCTCTCTAGCCGCTAACGCCTATAGTTTTGGGGTCTTTTTCGCCTTTAGCTTAAGCCTGCGCGGGTGCGATAATCGGTAGGTATCTGAACTTTGGTTCCACTATTAAAGTTAAAGCGAAAACTGATGCCAAATCTTTGTGTGTGTTGTGGATATTGTGAATATGAAACATTGCCTGCTGGCTGGCTTATGGCCTGTTTTTGATAGATAGGTACTTACTTTTTGGAGCACGTACCTTACCCACCTTTACCGTACGTTACGTCATATTAGGTAACTATTATGTTAAACCTCACGAACACGTTCATTGCGTCGCCGTGAATCAGAAACCTTGGGAACCGTAAGTAACGTAAAAAATGTCTGAAAACGTGGCCTACGTTATTTATTATTTAAATATTCGTACGAGCTATAGCTTCATTAGCAGTAGAGAATGGTGCTGAGGCGTCATGAAGTGGGTAAGGGGGTATAGGAATCGGGTTGTATGGATGCAACGCAACTAGAAGCTATCTGCTTCATCATATTCTACGAGTAGGGTTGCCAGATGGTCGGGATTTGGCGGGATTCTCCCGAATTTTTGTATGTCCTCCTGACTCCCGACAAATTAAAAAAAAACTCCCGAAAAACAACTTCATTTTATAAAACTTTAATTTTAAAATGAAATACCACTGCTAATTTTTCCATTGGTACTATAAACAAATTACCTACGTTATTAAAATTTTGTAGATTATAGATAAAATTATAATAATGAGAAAATGAATTTGTCTTCCCATTCAGGTCCTAATATTTCGTATAATAAAAACTGTTTCGTAAAATTTGGTTTAGTTTTGAAGGGGAATACAGACGACAACGAAACTTCGATTTGTATGGAATGGAAATTAGCAGTGTGATATACCCTTTTAGTATAGTTTTCAGATTTTTCTCTACAAATACTAGTAGTATAAGATGGCATTACCTGCCAAATTTCATAGTATCAGGACTTTTACTCTTTTTCATAGTTTTAAAGTTACATCAGTAAAGTATTCTGTCGAGGAACGACATGCAAAAATGTGTTTATATAACATAAAATCATGTGAACAGCATGCAAAACGATATTCTAAGTACTAAAAAACAGGTCAATTATGCGAACTATATATTCTAAAAACTCTCTGGTAATTTCCTTCACAAATTTACTATACTCCATTTGCCTTATACATTTTGGGATATCGTTGTATTGTAATTCTTATCAGCTACCTAACGTACTTTAACTCTAAAGATATCCTGAGTCACGGGACCACCAATCGCAATGTCTACTAAGCCCTAACTGCTAAATAAACAAATCCTGGGAACGCGCGCCAACTGAAATGTATCTACGCCCTAAACTAAAAGTACAAGTCCTACGCCTGCGTCACCCTCGACTCCATACTCCATTCCTACAACGAAGCCCTAAGAAAGCCCTACTACAATTACCTAAAAAATATCTTAACAGCATCTCCTAGTCTACCACAACCTACAACTAAACAAACCTAGATATGAAAGGATCTTTATAACAATTGAGCTGAACATTTCTTATAACTAATGGCCAAAAATGATATCGGTATAACCGTGTGAAAGTCTAGATTATGTAGGACCCAACGTTGTTGTAGTAATTCAGTTTCTTTTAAAGAGATATGTAGCCGTGATGTGCCGTTAAGTACCTTCAAACCTATACTGTGCTATACTATTATGTACTTTTGTTAAATAAACTAAATAAATGTGTATTCAATTATTTATTTAATGCTTGTTTCCCCTATCATACTGCTACCTTGGTTCTTCATATTAATTAAATTTCTAACTTAATTTAATGTTATTTATCCTTAAAATATAACCTTATTCCTTCCTATGTAGTCTAGCCCTCAAAACTATCCCTAATTCCTATAGTATGATTCAGTATGGGATATTCTACTCTTATTAAATATTATTTATATTATTTCTATATGAAATAAAAACTCATTCAGTCCACAAGTAAGTTATGGATATATTAGATTACTCTATGTAACAATAAAGATAAATATATGAATCAAAACCAAATATTATTAGAATTCTAAGATGAAAGCCAATTTAGACTGTTTTCTTGGAATTGCATGTCTGTTCCAAGAATGTTTAGTAGACAAGTAATTTTGTACTTTATGAAACTACACTTCATAACCAATTTATAAGTAGATTGAAGTTACTGAAAATATAAAGTTTTATTACAAATTTAATGAATCTTAAGTTTTCATGTTCGACTAAATTAAATAATTTTATTCTGATAATTTGATATGGAATAAAGGTAGGGAATCCATACTTTTAGTAAGTTTTAGTATGATATTTCTAAAGTAGATTCTGGATCTAAACAAGAGGTAATTGTTTGGTGAATAGAATTCTGAGTATTATTGAAATCCTTCGACCGCATACCAAATATTATCATTTGACTGTGGTATACCAGTATTGCTTTCATCTAATTATCCCAAAAACAATTAGTTTTATTTAAAATAACGGCGGCTACCATCATGTCTAATGACATGGGCAATCGGGTAAAAAACATGGTTACTTCATGTGTACATATTGAGGGAAAATCGTTCCTCAGAAAAATAAAAACTAATTTCTGTTAAATCTGTTTGGTGTGTTATTTTAAATATCACCAAACCCATGTTCTCTGGATGCCGTATGATTGCCAGATTTGATCTTTTAATGGCCTTCGGGCTCTTTTAGGGTAAAGATCTCTCCCGGATCTATCTAGGATCTATGAATCTTTACTATCTATATTTGTTATTAAACAACACGAATTTTCTTCACTCGTGAACTAAATTGAATTCTCACTTCATTCATTACAACAATAGAATTGTCTAACTTGGGTTTTCGTTTAACTATACTCAAAAACATGTCATTCAACCTTGAAACATAATAACTCATTGTTATCAATTCGAAGTCTCTTTCAACTCGCGAACTTGACTCATTCTGATAAGGGAATTTACTCTCAACCCTTGTGATATTAATTAATTAAGTTCTGAGATCTGAAATGTATAAACTAGGTCAAACAACTTTCATTTTTGTTGCTTAAAAGTCCTAGGCCATTCTTAGCAGTCTACACTCCAGACTCCAAATCCAGCAATAGGAATGATTTGTTTTCCATTTCTAGACATACTACACAACAATCTACCATGGAATTTCCTTATCAAAATTTATAACAAAATTTAAATTTATTTCTGTTCATTGAAGAGGGCTAATGTCATTTCTCAGCTGATTTGATTTATCTTCAGTGTTGCCATCTTAACACTATCGATGTCTGTTATAAGTACATTACTTTACCAAATCTTACATAATAATCGATAAAAATAAATTTAACTAAATGTTTCTACAAATCTCGATGTAAAATTAATGGTTTTAAACATCAGATTGCTCTATTCCCATTCTTTATAAACTGTTACAAGATTTTATTTTCACTACTGACACCCCGAGTCATAGACACTAAAGTAAGCAAGAAATCAGCTGTTTGTATTTATTATACCAGACAAGATTAAAATAATTTAAATAAATGTTATGTTAGTCAATGATGAATGGCCGATTGCTCGGAAAATAAAGAACCCCATCCTAACATCCCTATTAAAGTGTACCTATCACTAAACCCTGTTCCCTAGCTAGTACAAAAACACTAGAGGCCTAAACCTCATATTTACATTTAAACGTGTATGGAACCTAGGTAAGCTAAACTATAAATTCGGGAGATTAACCCGAGGTTGGACTAAAATCAGTGTAAGTGGGCCCCCCCTTGCGTGGATAAAACACCGGAAACGCAGAGTAGCCCGCCCTAATATGTGTAGATATTGCAAATATATAAATATATACGTATATGAGACCAAACCTGGAGGTCCATCTGATTTCAACAAGTGTGGATATCCCACATGTCCAACTTCGTGGTCCTTGAATTCATCAGATAGATTACTCCAGATCTGTAGGCACTGCACTGCACTTGTAAATGGCTAGTGTCCGGGTTGCCTATCCCGGATAAAACTAAAAGAGTCTTATTGCCAAACAATAGTGTTACCCAGTCGAAGTCGCAAGTAAGAATGAATCCCATCCTTCAATTCCCCTCCGTATTTATACTTAACTGTGGACAAAGTGGACAAAGTGGACAAAGTGGACAAAATGGACAAAATGGACAAAATGGACAAAATGGACAAAATGGACAAAATGGACAAAATGGACAAAATGGACAAAATGGACAAAGTGGACAAAATGGACAAAATGGACAAAGTGGACAAAGTGGACAAAATGGACAAAATGGACAAAATGGACAAAATGGACAAAATGGACAAAATGGACAAAATGGACAAAATGGACAAAATGGACATTCTCACAATTTTGATCCTTACACAGTATAAATAAAGCTCAATTCTTCTGTTGGTATTTGTTGTGAATAGTAATTTGCTATTTTTTAAAAAGGTAGGATGCTTAGTTATTGGAATATTTTTACTTACTTTCGTAAACATTAATACTGTTACTTCGTATTATGATGTAGTATGATGATTTTAGTATTAGGTGGCGAATTATGATGCTAGTGTCGGGAACTTGATGATGACAATGATGGTGTGAGTTCGTATTATGATGTAGTATGATGATTTTAGTATTAGGTGGCGAATTATGATGCTAGTGTCGGGAACTTGATGATGACGACGATGATGTGAGTCTTACGATGGTGATATATGATTATAATATGATGGCGAGACACATGACGAGAACATGTGAATCGCTACAACCGCCCCCCTGCGAAAGTTTGAAGTGGATTGACATTGTCAAATAACGTAGAACTTCGCATTCCCCTACTAAAATGCAAAACAAACTAAAAAAAAAATTATATATAAGACAAATTATTCGTTAAGCAAATAACATTTTGTGATAATGTTGGATATTCTAAATCCGTCAGTATTCGAACCCTTAAATGTGTGTGTATTTAAACCAATACTTGGAAAGTCACTTGCGTATTAAATCAGAATCCAAACCATAGAATAATATCATTGAATCGTGAATATATTTCTCCAAATCTCGACCACATCGTAAGAAGTGTTTGGTTGTGAGTCAAACAAGCCCTATTAGCTCGGTTTTGCCTAAACACCTCAAACTTGACCTGCCCATTGCTCAGCCTCATTTGCGAATTCACATTGTACGAATTTTTTGATGAATTGACAAAACTCTCCTCAGACAACATAGCAAGATCTTTGGTATAGATACTGAATATTCATCCTTACTTCAATTCAATAACTGATTCCGATTTCAAATTCTTCTCCAAAATCACATGCGACTCTCCTTTTTTGGTGCGTGTATCACATCAAGAATAAACAAGCCAATTTCAGCTCTGTAATCATACAATTGTGTTTTTTTTTTTTTTTTTTGTAAGACTATAGACTTACTAGTAGAATTGTGAAAAAAAAATGTTTCATTTCAAAATTATGCTCTGACATATTATTATACCAGAAGTTCATACAAATATACCAATTTAGTTTTATCCTGCCTTTTCGGATAAACTAATCCACAATTCTTTGTCTTTAAAAATATACAGTTGGCCAATCTAATCATTGACATGGGTGTGTGTGAAACCTGCACGTTCCTGCCCGTGCTCGTAGAAGGTTAGCCCGTAGGCCCTGTAGAGTATTGTTTCGCACAAACTACCGCACATCGGTCTTAAATCGAAACTTCGATTTACTAAGCCTAACTTCTAAGTATGTGCAACCCAATTGATGTCTTTAGAAAATACTCCCGTTCGTACCTCTAAAGATATAAGACCCCCCGTTATCGGATCCGAATACTTTCGAACTTAGCTTGAACACATACAAACAACATTCAACTCAAAAAGTCCACTCATTCATCCTCTCATACATCGCACTACAGGCTCCTACATTCATTTTTCCGCATCGACTTAGTCAGAAGAACATCACCCATTATGTATTCAAAATCCATACTACTTTACCTTCCTAAAATAGCCCAAGTTCCTCTTTACTTCTTTCATTAAAATCAAAATAAAGACTTTCTCTAATATAAATAATAAAATCGTCTATCCACTTCACACATTTCGTCTTTTTTTTTTTATATTCTAATAAAATTCATAATTATTTTATCCACCCAATTCAATTTACCTCTCACTACCCTTTTGAAAATTATCAAATTTCAACTTATTACGTATTAATGGAATCGAACCATCACGCAAATCATTCGATGAAATATACTACTAGCGACCTCTAGTTAAAATTTTCTACAAACACATTCGTTTCTTATACTGTTGCAATACTTTTGCTGCGGTACAACGTAAAATGTGACATCACTATCGTCCTTTAAAAAATTTCGTCTGTAATCGATTCCTTAATCGATCTTAACTTAATATCCCTATTGAATACTACATATTGCTTAAATATTATCACTGTTTAATTAAATAATATATATAAAAAATGTACTTGTCTATTTTCTATAAATGTTACGTAAATCTTATGAACTAGGTAAGTGAATCTACACCTTAATGATAGTCTGCTATTTATGTCATCGTATCTCTTTATCCTGGCAACACTGTCTTATGACATGACAAATGTCAAAAAAAAAATATTCATAACCTTAATGTATGTATTCTACGCACTGGAAATTAAATTACTAACTGATGAATAATGAACAAGAAAATGGATTGTTATGAAGAAAACTGTGATAAAATGGTTCTATGATAATAAGGTAACTATTTTCTACGCTTGTTTCTATGATCTGGCTAAAATAACGAGTAAAGAAAAGTCGTGCTGTATGTTTATAATCTAAATTTGTTTTTGTTACAGAATCAAAACAACTACGTTAACCTTCGCGCAACGGTTATAAGTTATATCTCAAATTTTATGCAAAAATAATGAAACCCGGATAATAAAATAAGAAATAATGAAGTCGACCTCTGCGCCACCTGAAACAGACTAACAGAATGTAAGTTAACAAGAGTTTGAACTGCGTTTGTTTATAAAGTAAGTCTTGAATCTTCTGTACGTCAATTTTTGCTCTTTTCTTGATTCTAATATCTTCTGTTTTCTATTTTCAGACTGCTGGCAAATCTTGATAACTTCTCAGTACAAACTAATCTTGAATGAACAAAATTAATGAAGAATGACTTGAACTCCCTACATCTACTGCTGTAACTTATTACGACTTCTTTACAAGGTAATATTATTGTCTTATTCTCTATTATTGTTTCAATTCTGAAGAACATAGTTGTTAAAAATATCTTCATGCTAATGTTCATGGAAATGACTTCGATCAAAAACAGTAGGTACTTCTTCGGGGTCGAAATTTTATTAATTTCTTCCTATTATTACTGCCAATTCTCTTCTTGTCTTCATCCTATTGTTTTCTTAAATCTGTTTCCATCGCCTGAATACAATTTTCATTTCATTTGAAGACGAGCAGCTTAATGAACTACATTTATTTTCCTACTGCTATAAATGTATATATCTCAAAGTAAAGTATGTGAATGTACTGTATAGCTTTCTACGTCTGTTTAATAACAAATAACATTTAATCTGACTTGTTTCAATAATTATTCATTTTACTTTCCAGATATTTGGATTTCAACAGCGAGCTCTGGACAAAATCTACTATAAATCTAAAATGTAACCTGAGTATCATGACTAATGTTATAATAAGAACTTGATTGAAGATGTATCTACTTATTTATAAGAATACTTAACAGAACTGAATACTTTAATAAAATCTGATGGTAACAATACAGACATATTTACTTCGCTCAAATAAATTAAAATTAAACTGCTTTCCTTTTCTTTCTGATTCTGTGGTTATACTCTTATACTACCTGTGAACATATATGTAAGTCCTTCTATTGGTAATCTATAAGCCATAAATGTACCAAAATTATTGTAATAAAATTACTTTCATTTCATTTGTTTCATTATGTGTTAAAAGAAAACTCAAAGGAAATCGCCCCCCCACTTATGAAATCACTAACACTCCTACTTTCCCTATAATTACTATATTTAATGATTCTAACAGGTCTTATAATAAGCTAAAAGATTAATACTTAATATTGTGGCTAGGAGCCTTATACACAGTTTAACATTGTAGTTAGTCATGTTTATCAGATCCTATTCCAACCATTTCCTAGGTTGAACTAGAGCCTATAAATAAATCTACGCCCCCCGAAATAATAAGTCCTTAGTAACCTCATAACTTATTTTTAGTTTCACAACTAATTTTCAACACAACTTGAACTAAAGTAGATAAAATCTCCACAAACTCATTTATTCTGTAGTCAAGAACAATGAAATCTCTATTCTACCTTACTTATTCAATTTCCTACATCATTCCGACTTTATAACTAAACTAAAATTAAATTTATTTAAATAATCATTCCATCTCGATATCATAATCATTTACTGATAAGATAAGCGATGACACCTGTCACTTGTCAAATCAACCAACTCGAGGACGTTTCTCTTCACTCTGCCTTGCTTACATTTTTAATTTAAAAATGAATTACCTATTATTATTTTTTCCCAATTATGTAAATTATGCATAAATAATATTAAATGTATCCTTAAATATCTAAATCTTATGTTATATTAATAATATGAACATATTGAGTAAAGTTGTCTACGTATCTGATTGAAACTAAAGTAAGTATATTATTACTTGATATTATTATTTTATGTAACGTAAATAATTATCTAAAACTTAAATAACACACCTATTTCATTATTAATCAAAATTAAAAATTAGCTTTTTGTAAAGCCTTTACACTAACGTAACGCATTTAATTGTATCTCAAACAATCCACTATTGAACTATAGATAAAAAAACAAAATGGCTGAATGCCCTGTCAATTAATTATTGTTTGCAAAATATTGAATGATAAAAAATATCACGTTGTTCTAATAGAAATCTTTTGTTTCAGGTACTATTACTATGTGAAATAAGAAAAATATAGTGTGTTATATCAAGAAGCTACTCTATTCACTGTAGTTTGTGTATAAATATGCAACAAAATATGTTTCATGACGACGTGCACAACACCCATCACGGCTAAATTCTCCTTTCCGCTCTCACGCCAACAATTGTACCCTTGAGGGTCTCATAATTCAAAGCTCAAATGTTTAAAGATCCCTTCGATAAAACCGCCAGTAGCGACTCCACTAAAATTCCATGGCAAAATAACAAAATGAAAGACAATTGTCGAACTACAAACGCAAGGAGACAACAAGACATGGAACCACACGATGAACAGCAATTGAACAAATCCTCGGTCAACGGCACTAATTGTAACTTGCATGATCATGGCAGTTACAATTGGAATAATCCCTGGTCAACGGCATCACCAATTGTAATTCTTATCAGCTACCTAACGTACTTTAACTCTAAAGATATCCTGAGTCACGGGACCACCAATCGCAATGTCTACTAAGCCCTAACTGCTAAATAAACAAATCCTGGGAACGCGCGCCAACTGAAATGTATCTACGCCCTAAACTAAAAGTACAAGTCCTACGCCTGCGTCACCCTCGACTCCATACTCCATTCCTACAACGAAGCCCTAAGAAAGCCCTACTACAATTACCTAAAAAATATCTTAACAGCATCTCCTAGTCTACCACAACCTACAACTAAACAAACCTAGATATGAAAGGATCTTTATAACAATTGAGCTGAACATTTCTTATAACTAATGGCCAAAAATGATATCGGTATAACCGTGTGAAAGTCTAGATTATGTAGGACCCAACGTTGTTGTAGTAATTCAGTTTCTTTTAAAGAGATATGTAGCCGTGATGTGCCGTTAAGTACCTTCAAACCTATACTGTGCTATACTATTATGTACTTTTGTTAAATAAACTAAATAAATGTGTATTCAATTATTTATTTAATGCTTGTTTCCCCTATCATACTGCTACCTTGGTTCTTCATATTAATTAAATTTCTAACTTAATTTAATGTTATTTATCCTTAAAATATAACCTTATTCCTTCCTATGTAGTCTAGCCCTCAAAACTATCCCTAATTCCTATAGTATGATTCAGTATGGGATATTCTACTCTTATTAAATATTATTTATATTATTTCTATATGAAATAAAAACTCATTCAGTCCACAAGTAAGTTATGGATATATTAGATTACTCTATGTAACAATAAAGATAAATATATGAATCAAAACCAAATATTATTAGAATTCTAAGATGAAAGCCAATTTAGACTGTTTTCTTGGAATTGCATGTCTGTTCCAAGAATGTTTAGTAGACAAGTAATTTTGTACTTTATGAAACTACACTTCATAACCAATTTATAAGTAGATTGAAGTTACTGAAAATATAAAGTTTTATTACAAATTTAATGAATCTTAAGTTTTCATGTTCGACTAAATTAAATAATTTTATTCTGATAATTTGATATGGAATAAAGGTAGGGAATCCATACTTTTAGTAAGTTTTAGTATGATATTTCTAAAGTAGATTCTGGATCTAAACAAGAGGTAATTGTTTGGTGAATAGAATTCTGAGTATTATTGAAATCCTTCGACCGCATACCAAATATTATCATTTGACTGTGGTATACCAGTATTGCTTTCATCTAATTATCCCAAAAACAATTAGTTTTATTTAAAATAACGGCGGCTACCATCATGTCTAATGACATGGGCAATCGGGTAAAAAACATGGTTACTTCATGTGTACATATTGAGGGAAAATCGTTCCTCAGAAAAATAAAAACTAATTTCTGTTAAATCTGTTTGGTGTGTTATTTTAAATATCACCAAACCCATGTTCTCTGGATGCCGTATGATTGCCAGATTTGATCTTTTAATGGCCTTCGGGCTCTTTTAGGGTAAAGATCTCTCCCGGATCTATCTAGGATCTATGAATCTTTACTATCTATATTTGTTATTAAACAACACGAATTTTCTTCACTCGTGAACTAAATTGAATTCTCACTTCATTCATTACAACAATAGAATTGTCTAACTTGGGTTTTCGTTTAACTATACTCAAAAACATGTCATTCAACCTTGAAACATAATAACTCATTGTTATCAATTCGAAGTCTCTTTCAACTCGCGAACTTGACTCATTCTGATAAGGGAATTTACTCTCAACCCTTGTGATATTAATTAATTAAGTTCTGAGATCTGAAATGTATAAACTAGGTCAAACAACTTTCATTTTTGTTGCTTAAAAGTCCTAGGCCATTCTTAGCAGTCTACACTCCAGACTCCAAATCCAGCAATAGGAATGATTTGTTTTCCATTTCTAGACATACTACACAACAATCTACCATGGAATTTCCTTATCAAAATTTATAACAAAATTTAAATTTATTTCTGTTCATTGAAGAGGGCTAATGTCATTTCTCAGCTGATTTGATTTATCTTCAGTGTTGCCATCTTAACACTATCGATGTCTGTTATAAGTACATTACTTTACCAAATCTTACATAATAATCGATAAAAATAAATTTAACTAAATGTTTCTACAAATCTCGATGTAAAATTAATGGTTTTAAACATCAGATTGCTCTATTCCCATTCTTTATAAACTGTTACAAGATTTTATTTTCACTACTGACACCCCGAGTCATAGACACTAAAGTAAGCAAGAAATCAGCTGTTTGTATTTATTATACCAGACAAGATTAAAATAATTTAAATAAATGTTATGTTAGTCAATGATGAATGGCCGATTGCTCGGAAAATAAAGAACCCCATCCTAACATCCCTATTAAAGTGTACCTATCACTAAACCCTGTTCCCTAGCTAGTACAAAAACACTAGAGGCCTAAACCTCATATTTACATTTAAACGTGTATGGAACCTAGGTAAGCTAAACTATAAATTCGGGAGATTAACCCGAGGTTGGACTAAAATCAGTGTAAGTGGGCCCCCCCTTGCGTGGATAAAACACCGGAAACGCAGAGTAGCCCGCCCTAATATGTGTAGATATTGCAAATATATAAATATATACGTATATGAGACCAAACCTGGAGGTCCATCTGATTTCAACAAGTGTGGATATCCCACATGTCCAACTTCGTGGTCCTTGAATTCATCAGATAGATTACTCCAGATCTGTAGGCACTGCACTGCACTTGTAAATGGCTAGTGTCCGGGTTGCCTATCCCGGATAAAACTAAAAGAGTCTTATTGCCAAACAATAGTGTTACCCAGTCGAAGTCGCAAGTAAGAATGAATCCCATCCTTCAATTCCCCTCCGTATTTATACTTAACTGTGGACAAAGTGGACAAAGTGGACAAAGTGGACAAAATGGACAAAATGGACAAAATGGACAAAATGGACAAAATGGACAAAATGGACAAAATGGACAAAATGGACAAAGTGGACAAAATGGACAAAATGGACAAAGTGGACAAAGTGGACAAAATGGACAAAATGGACAAAATGGACAAAATGGACAAAATGGACAAAATGGACAAAATGGACAAAATGGACAAAATGGACATTCTCACAATTTTGATCCTTACACAGTATAAATAAAGCTCAATTCTTCTGTTGGTATTTGTTGTGAATAGTAATTTGCTATTTTTTAAAAAGGTAGGATGCTTAGTTATTGGAATATTTTTACTTACTTTCGTAAACATTAATACTGTTACTTCGTATTATGATGTAGTATGATGATTTTAGTATTAGGTGGCGAATTATGATGCTAGTGTCGGGAACTTGATGATGACAATGATGGTGTGAGTTCGTATTATGATGTAGTATGATGATTTTAGTATTAGGTGGCGAATTATGATGCTAGTGTCGGGAACTTGATGATGACGACGATGATGTGAGTCTTACGATGGTGATATATGATTATAATATGATGGCGAGACACATGACGAGAACATGTGAATCGCTACAGTATATTGACACCAATTTGTAACAGTTTTTGACCATCTATTGTCTGTACCTCTTTGGATATGGCCTGCCCATTGCCATTACAGTGTCAGTACTTGTTTGACTGCATCTTTTAATTTTAGTCCTTTTCCCAATATATCCGCTTTTAATCCGGTCCTTCAGTTCGATGTTCATGAAACTCCGTTACATGCGTCTTTGACATGTTCTTATTTTATTTAAATATGATTTTTTGAGCGGCCTGGTTTGACATGCATTCGTCAAACAGAAGTACATTGCTTTGCTTTTTAATTGTGCCGGTTATTTCTTTTAAATATTTCTTTCATAGACCAGTATTTATTCCATGTGTTCTTTATTCTTCGCTCTATTTATTTATCTGTGCAAGACTTAAAATTAAATGACATGCGATGACCAAGGTATACATACTCCTCGACGTAGTCTATCGGTAGGTACAGTCGAGTTCATTTACATCTACACGCTTACGAGAACAAAAATATCTGAACACGATTTTATGCTCCTGACAATAGGGTCGTGTTCAGATATTTTTGTTCTCATAAGCGTGTAGATGTAAATGAACTCGACTGTACTGAAGCTATTGAAATTAGTTTTTGTCCCTATTTGTCATGATTTTTGTTCTTACTCTCTTGTCTCTCAACGGGAAATACCCTATAAATTTTGATTCCCTTAAGAGTGTCGTGTATTTGTTTTTTACGGCATAGAAACTAAAACTTAAAAGTTTAAATTTTTCAGTCCTTCAAGGGACCGTAGACCTACCTAGTATATTATGGTTTTCATTTCTCTATGCGTTCTCCAGAGGAGATAAAGGATTTTGCCAGCCAGACAGACAGACGCATGGACAACATAGTGATCCTATAAGGCTTCCGTTCTTAGGGTTCCGTTTCCGCAGCCAACTAGGAACCCCTGTAGTTTCGCCATGTCCGTCTGTCCGTCTGCGGCTTAGGTCCGTTTTCATTAGAACTAGAAAGCTGAAATTTGGTATGAGTATGTGTATGTATCACGCCGACCTAAAGGTAAAATAAAAACTAAAAAAACACTTTTTTTGGGTACCTCTCTTACACCTATAAAGTCGGGGTAATTTTTTTTTTCGTTCCAATACACTAGTGTTCTGGGATGTCATTGAATAGGTCTTTTTAAAATAATAGGGGTCTCTAAACATAATTTTTTGATAAAGTCCGTAGTTTTGTAAATATTCACTCCGGGAATCCAAAAAATAGCGTCCTCCCCCCTGTAGGCTGTAATTTTTCAACTACGGGCCCAATACTTATGGAAAAATTCATGAAAATGAGGCCTTTTCTAGGTAAGTACTTTTAATGAAAACTATATTGAATAAAATCGGTCGAGCCGTTTTTGAGTTATCGCAAACTTTGTATAATTTTCTTTAAAATGACGTAAGTGCCGCGCGATGTCCTTATACTTCAAACGTTGCACATATTATTTAAGTGCCATACTGCATTAAAACATTCCGCTCAATCTAGCGCGTATAATCGATAACTTCCAGAAGGTAATAAGTAATTACAGTTACTTGGGTTTACGACCTTTTTATAGAGCTTGAAATATTTCTCGTAATTTAAGTAAGTCTATTGTGAAGGATGAGCAACTACGGAACCCTACACTGAGCATGCCCCGACATGCTTTTGTTTTCTTTTGAGGTACGGAACCCATAAACATGATGCCAGCCATTTTGACATCCAAAGGGGACGCCTTTTACTAAATTATAATCATGAAAAGCCTAGAAGATGTATTGTGTAAAAATATTAGGTAATTTTGTATGCCATGATTGTTGCCAGTCCGGTCTCTCATGATGACTCATCTCTCGACTCGACTCATTTCGACCTACAGCTCACATCACCCAACTTTAATGTAAAGTATATCCTCACTACAAGTATCTTCTTGTAGACCATGAAAAATAAGTAGAACACATGTTTAACAGGTATATTTATTTCAAGTATTATACATAATACTAGTAATTACAGGAACATACGTACAATGAGGTAACAGTGGTAAATAAATAGTTTAAATTTAAATCCTATTAATTGTCCTGGTGTCTTAAAATATACTGCCAGACCATTTCCGAAGTGATTATTCCTTTTGGCTTGAAGATCTCTGAAAGAAAGTAAATACAATTGAATTCATTATTTAAACAGAAACAGAACTGGTTAAATCCATATATTATAACATTCAATCAACATCATACAACCCTAACAGCGCGATGCAGCAGTGTAGGTAGCGCCCCAGCCGGACAAAAGTAGGTAAAATTGTCTTTGTCCTGTTATCTCTCATGCCGAAACTGCAGGACGGATTTTAACCAATTTTAGTACAGGGATAGCTGGACATCCAAAGATGGATATAAAATATTTTTACCCATGTATGTATATACCAGTATGCGTATTTAAACAAAAAAACCGGTCAAGTGCGAGTCGGACTCGCGCACCGAGGGTTCCGTACAAAACCCTTTCCATCCTTAAGTGGCTAAGATAAGTTTGCACCTGGTATGTATAGCGCTCCATACAAATGAGGTGCAAAGTTAAAGCAACCAATCCCGTTTGTTCTATGGGAGCCCCCCTTTATTTTATTTTATTTTTAGTATTTGTTGTTATAGCGGCAATAGAAATACATCATCTGTGAAAATTTCAACTGTCTAGCTATCACCGTTCTTAAGATACAGCCTGGTGACAGACGGACGGACGGACGGACGGACAGCGAAGTCTCAGTAATGGGGTCCCGTTTTTACCCTTTTTGGGTACGGAACCCTAAAAAATACGCGGACGGTGTTGCGGGCACCTTCTAGAGTATATCATGAAGTATCAAGGCAGTGGATCCTAACTGCGATATTATTAGCTTTACCTTTAATTCGACTGTCAGGATTGTCAATTTTTTCAACTGTCACGACGAATGGAGTGATGTCCAAAATTCTCGATACTAATCCAACGGTGGGGGTTCCCTTATTCTCGACCACCTTAAAGCAGTTGTGTATCAGGTGCCTGTAGACCGGGTCGCTGAGGTTCAGCTTCTCTTCTCTCTTCGGATTGGTAGCTGCATATCGCAATTGGTTTTCGGAGATAGCTCCTTTGTATAGCCTGAAACGTACACATTTGTGAGTAATTTGGTTTGACAAGGAACCGAGTCATTTAGTTTTCCCACAATTTTCAAAAGACACATGTTTAATATACATAGATCCTTGCTTTGCACTGAGACGGCCTTAGGCTTATCCCTTTTCCGTTAAATCATTTTCGTATTTGCTCGGTGTTCACAATGCCTTGCTTACGCGTACTTACTTATTTGAAATCAATTTTGAATAAAATACGGCGCTATGGTCGTGGGACGTGGCGACGCGACTGATCGGCGCGTGCGCATGTTGTGAGTGCGCGCCAATTTCGTACATAGAATAGCGGAGGACGGGGCTGGTGTGCTGGTGTGCAGGGTGTTGGCTAGGCTCGCGATGTGGAATGAGCCCGTCTTGGTCTAGTTTAGATATTAGTTCCAAACTCATGTCTTTTTTGATGTTTTCATGAATTCGATGTGTGGCGGCTGTATGTAGGTATTTTGTTAGTCTTGCAGAATACGAACTTATGCGAGTTATGTGATATGCTTACCCGTTGTCGTCAACGACAATGGCAATGCTGTGCACGGATCCCATGGCCTCTATGGCGTCTCTACACGATGCGGTGTGCTTGATGTGGGGGACGGAGGTATCGACATCCAAGTTCCTGAGCGGGTGATTCCACCATCTGAAAACAAAAATACATAACTATAATATATTAGAGACAATTATATTCCTACTCTCCAGAAATTCTAGTATCTCTGTCTGGCCCTATGGTTGAATGGTAGATAGTGCCAATATGTCCGCAATTTGTTCTGACTTTTTGTTTTGTGCAATACAGTATAAATATATATTCAGCTACAGGAACACTAAGTTACTTTTATTTACATAATTAGGAACTTGACAAAAAATAAGGAGTTACGTCGATTCAATATGCCAGTTTTGACAAGGATGGCATTACGGCAGTAGTTTAAATTATCTATAAAAAAAATTGGGCAAGTGCGAGTCGGACTCGCGCACCGAGGGTTCCGTACAAACACTTTTCATTCTTAAGTGGTTAAGTTAAGTTTGCACCTGGTATGTATAGCGCCCCATACAAATGAGGTGCAAAGTTAACGCAAACAATCCGTTTGTTGTATCGGAGCCCCCCTTAAATATTTACTTTATTTTATTTTTAGTATTTGTTGTTATAGCGGCAATAGAAATACATCATCTGTGAAAATTT
Source organism: Apotomis capreana (assembly GCA_947623375.1). Lineage (NCBI taxonomy): Eukaryota > Metazoa > Arthropoda > Insecta > Lepidoptera > Tortricidae > Apotomis > Apotomis capreana. The sequence continues at coordinate 9,435,502 of OX392516.1, forward strand.
CAACTGTCTAGCTATCACCGTCCTTGAGATACAGCCTGGTGACAGACGGACGGACGGACGGACGGACGGACGGACGGACGGACGGACGGACGGACGGACGGACAGCGAAGTCTCAGTGATAGGGTCCCGTTTTTACCCTTTTGGGTACGGAACCCTAAAAACGAGGTTCATAAATGATGGGGTTCTGATTAATCTCCTAGATATGAAGTCGGTTGAAAATGTACTTACTCTATTGTGTCATGAACTGGAGGCTCTTTAAACAGGTGAGCCTCCATCCACTGGTCGCTGACAAACTTGGTCATATAGTTGCGGATGCCGTCGGGGAAGACTACCACAACCTTCTTCCCTACCCCTAGGTTCAGTTCTTTGGCGGCCTTCACCGCCGCAGCCATTGCTGCTCCGCTGCTGCCACCTGGTGAGAATTGAGAGCTAGCATTAAAAGTGTTGTCGTTTAAGTGATTTTCAAATCGTCTTTTATGTTTCTCAGCGGTAGGTACATGGAACGGGTCTTAATTGAACTTATACAAATTAATTACTCATTTTATGCCTGTCCAAAAATCATTTGTACATAAGTACATCTTTTAGGATAATTTTGATCGGTGCCGTGTGAGTACTGGCATACATATTGTTACATAAAAATTATTTGCGTGAAATAGTTTGTTATGTAGAGAGCCCCCATTATATTAAAAGATCCGATAAAATTACACTTGATTTAATAAAGCCAATAAAAACTATAACTTACCACAGAGAAGTCCCTCTTTTTGGATAATTTCTCTAGCCATGTTGAAGGATTCGTAATCTGTTGTAGCCACCACTTTATCAATACAGTCTTTATCCATACCATCCGGAACAAAATCACCCCCAATGCCCTCTACCTGTAATCAGATTAAAATTAGATTTTAGTTAGTAAAATATACCAAGTAGCTAGGTACAATTTTTTTAAAACAAATTGATATCGTCCATGCTCTACTATTTATCTGTCCAGAGCTGCTTTTAGGCCAGCAGTTTCATCAATCTAAATGGATTAATATTTTGGTAATTCATAACGTAGCGTCAAACGTAGCGAGAAAAAAACACAAATATACAGCATTTTTTGACAGAACTTACGGCGTAGGGCGCAAGTTCCTTCCCCCACAGAATGGAACCCTTGGGGTCGACGGCGACGATGGTGCAGTCGGTGCAGGATCGCTTAAGGAGGCGCCCCACCCCGGTGATAGTTCCACCAGTGCCCACGCCCATCACAGCCATGTCTACGGAACCCAGGGCGTCCAGGATTTCGCGCGCCGTATGCTCGGTGTGCGTCAATGCATTCATAGGGTTCGAGAACTGTAATGAGAAATGTTACTGTTTATACAAGTGGAGTTATCATCTTTCACGAATAAAAACCAAGTAGTCCCCTCTTGAAACCCAACTCGTATTAAAGCTCAAATTTAGCACCCCCTGATTGTATTGGATTGGATTGCACGACGTCGATCGATAGTTAAAATTAAGTAGTACCCCAACCCCAATTGGTCGATTGTTACGTTGAGCTCTAAACTGTCCCTCGCACTTCCACCGTTCAGGATAAGCCTTCGATCGAGAACCAAATCCATGGTTCTCAGAGTAACATGCTTGTGCCGTCACAAAAACTTCGTTCGATTTTCTTTATCTCTTATACCTTGCAACCCAAGTGACTCCGCATGCTGCAGACGAGGCCAGCCCACGATATGTGATATAAGATATATGAACCTTATGGGATCATACCCGCACTTTGTACATATAAAAATGTCTCAATTACCTGGTTTAAGCAGAAATTATGCGCTGGGTCCTCTTCGACAATCCTCTTGGCCACCGACATGTAGTGGTCCGGATCACCCAACTTGGCGGCAGAAGAGGTTTGGACTATATCGGCCCCCAGCGCCCTCATAGTGTTTATCTTTTCCTCTGAGTTCTTGTCTGGTGTTACGATGGTTGCCTTGTAACCTGTATAATATACATATCAAATCATTACTACAAGTATAACAGATATAAGGAATCTTTCAATGTCATTTAAGCTACATACCTAGATGAATTAATCAATATTTTTCTAAAAAAATAATGATATATATTTTCTCCCTCTCAAAAAAAAAACAAATCAAAACTTTGAATCCATAAGGAGTAGAGTGGAGGGTGATTCAGACCTTTGAGAACCGCAGCCAATGCGAGTCCGATGCCAGTATTCCCCGATGTGGGCTCCACGAATCTAGTGCCTCTCCAGGCTTTGCCGCGCTTCTCTGCTTCCTCCACCATCTTGATAGCCATCCGATCCTTGATGGAGCCTCCGGGATTCATGTACTCGCACTTCGCATCTGGTCCCGAACAAACAGATATGTATGAAGATTTTTATATAGATATAAATATTCATAAAATCTTATATATAGGTATATATCCTAAAAATACTTTTAATCAATATGTGGTTGTTTGTCTAACACAACTTTGGCATAATTTCCTTACATATCAACATATGTAATGAATCTCTTGAAAAGTGAGTGGAAGGAATAAGAGAGATACTCACAGATTTCGCACTCGAGTCCGTGGTCCTTCGGTATCCGGTTTAGCCTAACCAGAGGCGTATTCCCGATCGCTTGTAGGATATTGTCGTACGCCTTAGCATCGCGTCCCCTGCGAAGTATTATTAATTATTTATTTAAGTATAATTTTTTAACAGTTTAAATGGTTATTTTTAAATTCCGAGCAAATCATTTAACTGTTTCTCTCTGTAACCCAAAGTGTAAGTCGGATTTTTATTAAATATTTGCAATTTCTAAATTTCTCACTATTTACGCATAAACCGTAATTAAATAAGAAAAATATTTACCTCGACATCCTGCCAGCGCAACCGTGTCCTTGAGTAAAATTCATAGCTCAGTTGTCAAAGCTAGAATATATGTGAGGACTGAGGACCACTGCAAGACTTTGTCTTGCTCGAGTAGTTGTGATGAGCGCTACAAAATGTTGGCTATTATATACCCATACATAACGGCTGCTGTGTGATCATCCCTTTCTGCATAACACGTCACAGGATAACCCATTTGATTCTAAATACATATTAATTTATGAATAGACGCGTCACGAGTGTTAGACAATATAATAAAGCGACGCGACGTCACAGCTAGAGCTTTTATTTCCTTATAGAATTTTATTAGCAAAGTTACTCACGGTTCGAACCGTTTTAAATGACGTGGTGGACCATTCTAATGTCAAGGAAAAACTTAAATTCGAACACCTCCAATACTCGTCATAGCTGACGATTGCCGTGACGATTTTCACGAGTCATAAAACGCATATATGTACTTAGTTTATGATCCCGCCTCTGTAAAAGGAATAAAAAAAATCTCTACTATTCAAAAATTCTATTGAAAAGCAATTCTCTTTAGAAGAAGATCATGATTTCACGAATGACCACTTGACCAGCGATTGATCTCAGTATCACTTAATGGTAAGTGTCTACGTGGTCGAAACAGCTTATGCAATTTTGTCTTGAAGTGACCCAAGTTTTAAATTCCATTCCTTAGCGGAGCGACACTCCATGCTTGAACAAACCTGACCTTGATAAAGAGTGAGAAGCTATTCCGGCGTGAAATATCTTTTCACCTTATAGAGAACACCAAGTTCTTTGGCAGCAGTTTTTGCCTTGGCTTAAACGCAATCTAAACTTTGGCTCTTCTATAGATAGAGGAGCCAAGCTCAAGGTAATCGGTAGTACACATACATTTTGAAAAGTGGGAGTCAAGGAAAACGGACTCTGCGTACCTTGGCTCCCAGTTTCTTATTATTTATTTTATTTTTCTTTTGTTTCGTTTCGTATGAGCTATTGTATAAATTATACTTATTTTTATCGGAAGTCGTTGCGGTCTCATCAAGCTAAAACGGACCTCATGCATATGACGCATGCAAAGAGATACCCTTGCATAACGTCTGCTATGAACATCCCTTGCTGCTTCACAATTCAAACGTCACAGGAGAATCCATTGTGTTGTAATTAATATTCATTCCATGAATTGAAGCGTCACAAAGTATTGACATTATATGACAATATAATAGATGAACGCGACGACGTCACAGAACTTTTATTTCCTTATAGAATTAACAAAGCGTGTTACGTTTTGAACTTTTTCAAATGACGTAGTGATCCATTGTAAACTTAGGGAAAAATGGAAATTGATCTCGAATTGTCATAGGGGTCATAGCTGACGATTGTCGTGACTTAGTCTAGACGTAGTCCGCGAACATAGTCCGCGCGGAGTACGACGAAGGTACTCTTTTTTGTTTTCCCGTACGTAGTCGCGTGGGTAAACGAGTATTCTGTAACCATTCGTGGATTCCTTCCTACTACCAAAATTTATTGAATTCGGTCTAGCCGTGTAGGCGAGAATCTAAAAGAAACGGAAACAAATCGTAATCTAAATATTTACGTTAGTACAGCGAAAAATGGAAACATGAATGTTTAGAGTAGGACTCCATGCTGGAGGGTTACTGCAACGTTCGAATTTGAATTTTGTATCGTACCGTCTTGCTCATCCAAATATTGTTTGACACGAGATGAAGGGGCGGCGTTGTACGATATTCGAATTTTAAACTTTTGAGTAACCCTTCAGGTCTCCAACGGCTGTCTGAGCCAACACGAGCGTCAACTAGGCTTTCGAAACTAATTAGGGCTTGCGCACAAATCACGCGAGGTTTTGTCGGCAACTTTTTGACCCTCCATCCCCCCTGGTGATATTTGGTGAGGGTCTTCGTCATCCCCCACTCCCTCTCACAACTTCACGTGTAATTTTTTTCTGCCAGTATTTGTAAAATAGACATGTTATCTTGAAGTATTTAACAAGTAAAGATTTATTTTTACGAAACCGAGCAAGGGTAGGTATCTACTCAAGTGGTAGATTTTTTTCTTAGTTCGTTTCGTTCACGGTGGAAAAATACACGTGAGGTCTCCTTATACCATACCCCTCCCTCCCCCAACGTGATCTGTCGTGATTTTTTCGTGACCGAAAGCAACGAACACCTCCGTTCGTTGCTTGAGCAATTTTAAAACGTAGGTATACAGCAGGCATAGAATATCTAAGCAAGTAGAGGTTTGTAACACAACACTCTACAGCCTTGGGGCTTGTGTAAGCCTTGGCCTGGTCGAGTAACTTACTCTATTCGTCTATTCTGTGTTTTTTCTCTCCAGCCGCTAACAAAAACTCTGGGCAAGCCGGGGTAGATTTCGCTGACTATTTCTCCAGTAGCAGTAGAAAATGGTGCTTAGCCGCCGTGAAGTGGAAAAGCCGGTATAGGAATCGGGTTGTATGGACCCCACGCCACTGGAAGCTATTTGGCACGCTAATTGGCTTCATCATATTCAATGAATAATACCTAAGAACTTCGAAGGATCGCTTGTATTTTTTAACCGAGTTCAAAAAAAGGAGGTTTTCAGTTTGACCTGTAAGTATGTATGTGTGTGTATGTATGTATGTATGTTTGTCCGCGATTATCTCGCGTTTGGCTGAACCGATTTTGATGCGGTTTTCAGAAAAGTATTTGTTACACTTAGGAGAAAGTTTTGGTGTTAACTGACTTAAAAAAAGAGGTTCTCACAGTTTGACCCGATTGTCCGCGATTATAAAGTTGTTCATGAACAAATTTATAATCTTGCACAACCTAATCTTGAATAATTTTTTAATTTGCGTCTGATAGTCATCATCTACCTATACGACTGAGCTGATGATGGAAGGTATAACTCCTTAACGGTTAGGAGGGGATAATTCAAAAGAGATGCATGCAAACAAGATATCCCCGATCATCCCTCTATATGAACTTTATTTGAACCACTAAAAGTAAAATAAAGAATAACCAGAAAAAAAACAGACTTCAAAAACTGAAAAGCCAAAAATAATTCAAGTACAGATTACATTTGAATCACTTTTTGAAGTCGGTGTCAAACATCACGTAAACTCCTTTATCGAACAAAAATACTCGTAAATATCAAATGGTAATCATTAAAGGTCTGGCACCAACTTTATGGGTTATTTTTGGCTTTTCTTTTCAGTTTTTTTTTATAATATTATTTGAGTCTTTTTCAAGACAAGATTTAATTAGGCAGTTGGCTAAAAAGTGAGCTACATCTTCGACCTTAGCATTTACCATGAGGTGCCTTGGATCCCCATCTATTTGAATTAATTGATGGGAATGGGGAGCGGCAATGTGATCATAACTTGTTAGCTATCTTGGATTTCTAGATAAACGTATCTGTACCGACGATAGTGTTTGAGTTGATTGCAAATTAAATCTTTTAATCGGAAATCGGCGGGGATATCGCGAATATACCTACTGTATTCTACATAAGTACATTGGATATGTATGCTTGGCCACAGTTAGCTGAAATAAATGTTTTCATTCATTCTGTTCATTTATTTATTTATATACTTTGTAAGTATTATTACGGACAGAAATGGTGTATATTTACGTATTGTGATGTTCTCTGCTTTTAGGGGTGATAAACACAAATAAAACATTCTGTATAATACCAAAATTATAATATATTTTAAAAATTAAATAATAATAAAATCCAAAATAATGAGAAGAGTTGAGACCAATGGTCATAGAGTAAGTAAATAAGATCAGACAGTCATCTTAAATCTAATGCTTATTAATTATGGTCTTGGTGCAACAATATATACTGCCAAACCATTTTTGAAGTGATGATTCCTTTTGGTTTGAAGAGCTCTGTAACATAATGATGCAAGTTTAAACGATAATACAAGTAAATATGCGTATCTACATTTATTTTATAGCGTCCAATAAAATAACTCAGTGAACTGTGTGTGTTGGTCGACTTGCCCATTGCGTTGATTCTAATGTTTCTATATTGTAATATGGAATTAGTATGACGTAGATAATTACCATCAGTAGTTAAATGCAAATGTACCTATGCATAATGATTTATGTAGAGCTATAAAAATAAAATGAGGGAGCTAGTAAGCAAGGACAGAGACCATTTTAATAGGTATGTTTATTAAAAATAAGGTCAATCGGGACAAGCGCGTAACACCAGGTATTACGCGCACCTAAATGCCATAAAAATATCGAAAAGTAAAGATGTTATGTTGCGTGAAATGCGCCGTATGTTACACACAACCAATAAAATACAATTCAATCAGCTTTGAGGCAGATTAAAAGGTAGAACCTTCTAAAGTTTTATTCTGCGGCGAAATGCTTACCTTTAAGTTGACTCTCAGGATTAGGAATTTTCTCAACGACCACAACAAAGGGGGTGATATCCAAAATTCTCGAGACAAGTCCGACGGTGGGGGTTCCCCTGTTCGTCGCGACCTTGTGGCAGTTGTGTATCAGGTGCCTGTTGACCGGGTCGCTCAGGTTCAGGTTCTCTTCTCTCTTCGGATTGGTGGCCGCATATCGTAGTTGGTTTTCGGAAATTGCACCTTTGTACAGCCTGAAATTGAATATATAACCGATGGGCATATATCAACAACTTTTTAACACGTTAATGAAATTATGTTTTTTTAATGGAACAGTGAAGAAAATCTCTAAGTAAAAATAAATAAGAAAATAATATCGGACAACCTCACACAAATTGATCTAGTCCCAAGTAAGTTTGTGTTATGGAAACTAGACGACGATACAGATAGATAACATACTTCATGTATGTATTTAGGTTAATAATAGTTTTAAGGTGATTTGTATGTTTTGTTTTATTTAAAATTGACTTATTTTGTAATTTGATGTTCACATTTTGTACGGTTTTTTTTTTAAATATATTTGAACATACTTGAATAAAAATATGACCCAGGTACAAATATTCGTGTTCATCAGACAAATATTTGCCCTTACCGGGGTTCGAACCCTGGACTGCCGGCTCAGTAGGTAGCTGCTTTACCACTGCGCCAACCGCCTCGTTAAAGCACTATTATTTATACTGTTGTTTTTTTTTTTAATTTGGGTTTGTTTTTTGTGATATATGGTGTACTCGGGTAACTCCGAATGGCGGGTAATTCCGAAAATTACTGATATGTAATAAACGGGGTAACATTTTTTGCGCTAGCAACACTTCTGACTGTAGAAGTGTATAGTATCTGAGGAAGTGTTGCTAGCGCAAAATATGTTACCCCGTTTATTAGATATCAGTAATTTTCGGAATTACCCGCCATGCGGAATTAGCCGAGTAAACCTTACCTAATTTTTCTTTATCTTATTTTTGCTCTATCTTATTAAAAGGAACGACCACACCGTTGTACGACATTCGCTGAGGCAGCTGTATGTTGACTCGTTCTCTCGGTATCATCCAAACCCAAAAACCTCCACGAACTTACCCGTTGTCGTCAACGACGATGGCAACGCTGTGCACGGAACCCATGGCCTCTATGGCGTCTCTACACGATGCGGTGTGCTTGATGTGGGGGACGGAGGTATCGACATCCAAGTTAGTGAGCGGGTGATTCCACCATCTGAAAATGAAAGATATATTCATACATAAATTTATAATCTGACTTCATATCTCAAATGAATTAAATAATAGATAGTGATCTGCTTTTTTGACATTTATAGGTACTTTATCATATAACTATTCAAAATTTAATCATTTCTGTAAAGGTAAGTACACTTTTATAATATATTATAATAAACTAAAACTATTCTATAAAACTGAAATGAATAATAAGTAAAACTAATTGGGTAAGGACCAAATTCTTTGCAAATACTGTCATACATTAATGTCCACCTCATCTCAAACTAAAAATAGAACATTTATCGTTAATTTGTAGAGTAGAAAAACACGCCAAATAACAGTTCCTATTAACCCAATCATCAATAAACGAATTGATTTTCAGAATAGTTAATAAAAAAATTATTCAGAAATATACTTTTTTATGTTTATTATATTTCCCATACAAAATGAATATGTCCGTACTCTGCTTTCTCGAGAATATATTGATTTTGTTTTAAAGTACGAACGCCTTAACTTATACAGTTTATTTGTATGTATAGTCTTAGGTTTTGTTAAGACGCAGGTATAGTTTAATATTCGATATCCTTCATCATTTTAAATTTTGCGGCTATTTTATGCATGTCCCAAATATTCTTCCATTGTGCAACCTCCAGTTGTGCGACGACATTACACGGAACTTACAACGCTATTCCAGTAGATTCTTCAATTATTTTAATGGAACACTGACTCCGAACTTGCAAGCTTGACTTCGATAGTGCTGCCATGTTGTTATTTCTGGTTAGGTCGTGAAGTATTTTGCCTCCATTGTGCGACAAGGGACACAACCATTGTGCTACGTGTCACAACGGAAATTCGTCGAAGCGAAGACAACGTTACCAATCGTGCTTACAAGCTTTTATTTAGTTTCACCTGTCCCGATGTTTATTTATTATTCATCTTCAAACCTTGTACATGTACATTTACAATTTTATACTACTTTTTATGCTACTTTTTTTTCCGGTGTGACACATTCCATTGTGATTTCCGTTGTCCAACGATGCAAAGAATTTGATCCTTACCCAATTATAAAACTAAAAAGTTCTATGAACCGATTCATAAGGTACCTGGCTCTATCTAATTAAAATTATGCATGTAAACTCATTTAAGTATTAAAAACTGCTTTATTTTGCGATAGAATCTCAGCTAAATAGAAACGTTTAAATACGCGGTACTTTTCTGAGAAATACGTAAGTTATTAAATAATGGGATAATACATTTAAATGCACATCTGTATAATTTTTCAGTACACTAGGTAACTCCACTAACTAAACTGAATGCATACCAGAAAAACTAATGCTGTGCAAAAAAACCGGCCAAGTGCGAGTCGGACTCGCGCACCGAGGGTTCCGTACAAACACTTTCCATCCCTAAGTGGTTAAGTTAAGTTTGCACCTGGTATGTATAGCGCCCCATATAAATTAGGTGCAAAGTTAGGTATTAAAAATTTTTTTTATGGTTTTCGTAATTATTCCTTTATCTATGCTATAAGACGTTGCTTCGTACCAAATTTCAAGATTCTGAGTTCACGGGAAGCACCCTGTAGGTTTTGATTCCCTTGCAAGTGTCGAAAATTTGCAAATTAGGTGCAAAGTTAGGTATTAAAAAAAAAAATTATGGTTTTCGTAATTATTCCTTTATCTATGCTATAAGACGTTGCTTCGTACCAAATTTCAAGATTCTGAGTTCACGGGAAGCACCCTGTAGGTTTTGATTCCCTTGCAAGTGTCGAAAATTTGCGGCATAAACGGCTGTATCTTTTGATTGCGTTGGCTTAGAAGTTTGATTTTTTCACAGCTTCAAGGGACAGTAGACCTGAGTAATTGATATAAATTTCAGCTTCATACGTCCACGCGTTCCTGAGAAAAAGGGTCTTGACAGACGGACGGACAGACGGACAACAAAGTGATCCTATAAGGGTTCCGTTTTTTCCTTTTGAGGTACGGAACCCTAAAAACAATTGATTAACTGAACATGCCCTACAAAAAAAACTTAAACATCATACAAAACGAGATGACCTTTTTTAACCGAATTCACATCAAAAATATGGTTCGTACATCGGATATATTTGAAAGTCACCAAAAATACTGACTTGCACACTAATTACCCTCATACCCTCGCACTGCACACTGCACACTAAGATCCGACTCGGCAGGCTTACGTTAGGTTAGTTTTTAGGGTTCCGTAGCCAAATGGCAAAAAACGGAACCCTTATAGATTCGTCATGTCTGTCTGTCTGTCTGTCCGTCCGTATGTCACAGCCATTTTTTTCCGAAACTATAAGAGCTATACTGTTGAAACTTGGTAGGTAGATGTATTCTGTGAACCGCATTAAGATTTTGATGCAAAAATAAAAAAATAATAATAAATAATTGGGGCTCCCCATACTTAGAACTGAAACTCAAAAATTTTTTTTTCATCAAACACATACGTGTGGGGTATCTATGGATAGGTCTTCAAAAATGATGTCGAGGTTTCTAAAATATTTTTTTTCTAAACCGAATAGTTTGCGTGACAGACGCTTCCAAAGTGGAAAAAAGTTGGTCCCCCCCCCTCTAACTTCTAAAATAAGGAAATGAAAAATCTAAAAAAAACATATGATGTACATTACTATAAAAACTACCAACGAAAATTGTTTTGAACGAGATCTAGTAAGTAGTTTTTTTTTAATACCTAACTTTGCAAGTTTGCACCTAATTTATATGGGGCGCTATACATACCAGGTGCAAACTTAACTTAAACACTTAGGGATGGAAAGTGTTTGTACGGAACCCTCGGTGCGCGAGTCCGACTCGCACTTGGCCGGTTTTTTTTTTTTTTTATATCCAGTAAAACAGTTTTGCAAATACCTACCTTTAAGGGGCTCCCTACAGAAATCAGCCAATTTGATGATTTTTACATCGTATCTAGTTTGTGGATTATAGAGTTATAATATCCTATTTAATATATATTGTAGTATGGTCTATGCTTAACACTTTGTAGTGACCCGAATTTTGATTTAACGACTGTGTATTTTATAAAAAAATATTCGGTGAAGGACCAAAAATACACTAATCTCGTTTCTACTTTTATCCCCGGTGTATATGTAGAAAATATCTTACATTTTATTGTTCTAAACCATATTCCACAAAATTTGTTGTGAAGATTTTTCTATTTTTCTCAATACTTTTCGAGAAAAACGCAAAAAACCGTTTCCACAACTTTTTCCCCGAAAAAATCGTAAACTTTGACGGCCTGTATCTCAAAGTCAGTGACATGTGAAAGGTACTTGATACGGTATTTTGTTGTGGAAAAACTATGTTATTATGATTAGCTATTTATAATATGGGAAAATCTATCGCAACAGATCGAAGTTCATTGAGAGCGGGGAGCCCCTTAAATAGTATATTTAATTCGCATTATTTAGTGTGCAATTGTGCAATTAGTGTGCAAGTCAGTATTTTTGGCGAATCTTTCAAATATTTTGATCGAATAAAGAGAATATACAGATATCGATTTAAATACATTCCTTAAATAATGTGCACGGGGAATGCTCATTTCATGCAAGTTTTTCATGTCGTTGTTGTTTTATTTGCAAACATAGAAGTGTTAGCAAAGGAAACTACACCTTTTGACAGTCAACATAATAATATATTGTATAGTATAGGTACTAATGAATAAAATAATTTGTTCTTACTCAATCTTATCGTGTATCGGTGGTTCTTTAAACAGGTGGGCTTCCATCCATTGGTCACTGACAAACTTGGTCATGTAGTTGCGGATTCCGTCGACTAAGACCACCACAACTTTCTTCCCCACCCCCAGTTTCAACTCCTTAGCAGCCTTCAGAGCCGCAAACATAGCTGCCCCACTGCTGCCCCCTGTCGGGAATGGACAGATTACATTATTTAACTAAGATTTTTTCGACCAAATAAAATTGGGAATAAAGAAAAATCAATTTTAAAAGTTATTAATAATCTAGCTGAATTTATGAATGAGGTAGGCATAACTGTTGGAGGCTTGTAAAAATACTGGAGTATTTATTTATTTATCACTCGTATCTAGTTAATACACTGCTGTCTGAAGTAAAAATCAAAGTGAACTTGATATAAATAATAATTAATGCGTATCTATTTGAGAACTATTATTATTTCTTTTACGTTTTGTACCTACCGCAGAGCAGTCCCTCTTTTCGAATAACCTCTCTAGCCATGTTAAAGGCATCGTTATCAGCAGGGGATTCCACTCTATCAATATTAGTCTTATCCAAAATATCAGGAATGAAATCGCCGCCAATGCCTTCTACCTGTAATGAGATTAAAATAACAATAGTTAAAATTATGAATGTGCCAAGGATGTATTACCGATTTGCGGTTGAACGCTTCAATCGATCTGCGGTGATCGGTTTAGTTAGATGGTAGGCGAGTGGTTAGTCCGTCATACCCGTTCTAGTCCGGATAGGCGGGATCACAGATTAATAACTAGTTACTGGCGGGATGCATAAACGCGTTTCCCCAACGTTAAAAAAAGGCTTTATCAATGATAAAAGTTATCTACAAGAATATGAGTATACTAAACGCCTGCTCTAGCTGGTAGAGCGAGTAGGCGCTCTTAGGCGCCCGGAGGTGGGAAATTAAAAAAACCGGCCAAGGGCATGTCGGGCCAGGCTCAGTGTTAGGGTTCCGTAGTTGCTTTGCTTCACAAGAGACGGGCTTAAAACCGCTGTTTAAGTTACGAGAAAAATTTCAAGTTCTATAAAAAGGTCGTAAACGCCACAGTAACTGTGATTACTTATTACCTTCTGGAAGTCAACTTACGTCCTTTTAAAGAAAATTATGAAATTCTGCGATAACTCAAAAATGGATGAACCGATTTTGATCAACATAGTTTTCATTGAAAGTACTTATAAGGCCTCATTTTCATGAATTTTTCCATATTTTTTTGACCCGTGGTTGAAAAGTTTGAGGGGGGGGGGCACAATTTTTTTTTATTTTCATTTCAAACCTATTCAACGACACCCCACACACTAGGGTTGAAACGAAAAAAAAAATATCACCCCCACTTTAGGTGTTACCCGAAAAAAAAATTTTTTTTTTTGTTTCTATTTTACCGTTTTGTCGGCGTGGTACATACACATACTCATACCAAATTTCAGCTTTCTTAGTACTTATGATCACTAACGAGCCGTTTGACGACGCGTTTGGCTCGGTTTGTAGACACCTGCCTACTGAGCAGAGATCGGCGTGGGTAAGCTATTTTTACGTCATTACTGTCATATAGTTGTGTCTTGTAAATATTAATATGGATAAGGTGTACCCATAAAAAACTAGGTCGATGCAGACTCAGCCACCGGCTAAGCTTGCACCATAGATTGGAGCGGAGTTTTTTTTTTTTTTTTTGAAATTTTCTCGTCGTCACGACCTAGCGAAATTTAAAAATTTCTAAAATCGGTTGAGAACTCGCTGAGATCTGCGCATTGTTACAAAGTCCATTCGAGTCGATCCATGGGAGCTTCGCTCGCTCCGCTCCAATCATATGGATAATATATTATCGAAGGAAGTTTGCTTTAATACTCGTTAAAACTGTTTTCTCACTTAAGCGGAAAGCTGTAAAAATAGATTAATCACGTTCCGTAGGTTCTAATATTTTTTTATTGCGACGTAAAGCTCAAAGCAAAATGGCAGCTTTAATAAAATAATTTCATTCGTTTATGGGGCACGTGGGGCAAGGGCATGACAAGGTATGTCCATGTTAGGCAAACAGCTGAAAACAGCTCACCCACGCCGACCTCTGCTACTGAGTCAGCGGTCCCGGGTTCGAATTCCGGCCGGGGCAAACATTTGTGCAAATATTTGTTCTTGGGTCATGGATGTTATCTATATATGTATTTATATATTATGTATATCGTCGTCTAGTACCCATAGTACAAGCTTTGCTTAGTTTGGGACTAGGAGTAGGACTTTTTGGAGTAGTAGGGCCTCGTGCAGGGTCCGTCCGGATTGTTACTACCGTCTTGTCTACTAACCCACCGCCAAACAGCAATGTTCGCATTGTTGTGTTCCGGTGTGGGGGTAAGATAGCCGGTGAAATTACTAGCATAGAGGCATTCTATCTTCGTCCTCCGGGTAGGCAAACACTTGTGACTCCTCTGGTGTTGCAGGTGTTTATGGGCGACGGTAATCGCTTTCCATCAGGCGATACGTTTGCTCGTTTGCCCCCTATGACATAGGCTTTAGTGTGTTATTTATAATCCTAACAAATCAATTGTCTCGTCCATCGCTTACTTTATGCAACGGGTTAGCATTTTCAATATAATTTCGGGATTAATGACGTGTTGTGTTGTGATCTCATGATCTCACTGCGTGTTACAGATTAACTGATAGCGAAGTTTCAATTTAGTGCCGATAAAATCAGTGCATATATTTACCTAGCTGCTGTACATTTATCACAACGTAATCATTATCCGGTCCGGACTATGTTTAATACGTAGTTTTGATAAGACCTGGCAAGTATCGAAGATGTCAAAGTATCGAATTACTACAGAGTTAATTAAGTAAAAGTAACCAACATAATTCGTCAATGCTATAAACTTCAGAAGACATATTTAAGTTGATTTTACAATAACCAAAAAAGGTGGTTCCGACAAGATATATTTGGCTGACACCCCCTATATCACCTTAAGGCAGGTCCGACTTGGCTTAGGTTAGGTGCGACGGGCGAAGCGAGGAGGAGTGTTAGATTGAACTGCGACCCTAATCAAAGAACTTGTTAAGAAACCTCCTTACTTAGGTAGATTTTTTGTTTTATGAAAACGTATTCTAAATAATATGTATGTTAAACATATTTATGTTATAAATGCGTCATACAAAAATATTATTATGCATATTGTAAATTACCTATGTCATTTTGCCTATTATCATTCATCATCATCATCATTTCAGCCTATTGCAGTCCACTGCTGGACGTAAGCCTCCCCCAGGGTTCGCCACATGGCCGGATCTCCCGTTTTCGCCATCCAGTCACCACCAGCCACTTTTTTCAGGTCGTCGGTCCATCTGGCCGGAGGGCGTCCTACACTACGCTTGCCGAGTCGTGGTCTCCACTCGAGAACCCGTCTACTCCACCGATCATCGATTCTGCGACAGATGTGACCAGCCCACTGCCACTTCAGTCTGCTACACTTCTGAACTACGTCAGTGACTTTGGTTTTTTGTCGGATAATCTCGTTCCAGACTTTGTCCCTTTCCATAGCTCGCTGTGTGACGTGTAGTCGGTGGGCTAGTTTCACTGTCAGGTTACACGTCTCGGCTCCGTATGTCATGACCGGCAGGACGCACTGATTGAATACCTTGGTCTTCAGGCATTGTGGCAAGGGTGACTCGAAGATGTGACGCAGCTTTCCAAATGCTGCCCAGCCAAGCTGCACTCTTCTGGTGATTTCACTCTCAAAGTTGTCTCTACCCAGCTGTAACTTTTGTCCTAGGTAGACGTACTCCTGGACAACTTCAATGGCTACACCTTCGATGGAAACGGGCACAGGGACGATGTGCTCGTTGAACATGACCTTAAGTCTTGTCCAAGTTCATCCCTAGCCCAACGCGTCTCGAGGCAGCATTAAGACCGGACAGCATTTCCTGCAGGTCTTGCAGCGATTCTGCCATTATAACTATGTCGTCAGCAAAGCGGAGGTGTGTGAGATATTCACCATTGACATTGATGCCCATTCCATTCCACCGCAGGGTCTTGAAGACATCCTCCAGAGCATTGGTGAAGAGTTTCGGGGAAATAACGTCACCCTGTCTTACACCTCTGAGCAACTGGATGGGTCTTGTTTGGTGGTTCTGCACTTTGACGGACATAGTCGCCATTTGGTAGAGACTTCTCAGCACCTCCACGTACCGCCAGTCGACTTGGCATCGCTGCAAAGACTCCAGAACGGCCCAGGTTTCGATGGAGTCGAAGGCCTTCTCGTAGTCCACAAACGCCATACGCGGCGGTTGGTTATACTCCTCGGACTTCTGTATAACCTGCGGAACAGTATGGACGTGGTCCACGGTGCTATAGCCTTTACGAAACCCAGCCTGTTCCGGTGGCTGAAAGGCGTCAAATCTTGATGCCAGACGATTCGTGACGACTCTCGAGAACAGCTTATAGACGTGGCTCAGAAGCGTGATCGGCCTATAGTTTTTAAGGAGTGTTTTGTCTCCTTTCTTGAAAAACAATGCCACTACACCTCTGCTCCACGCCTTCGGGGTAGTCCCATTGGTTATTACAGAGTTGAAGAGCCTCCTCAACTCCCCAAGAACAGGTTTACCCCCAGCCTTGAGGAGCTCAGAGGCTACTCCATCTTCACCGGGAGCCTTCCCATTACTAAGCTCGACCCGATGGCCCGACTCAAGGGTTATCGTGTCCTCCCCCTCTCTACGAACTTCCGATAACCCGAGAACATGGAACCATCGTATCTTCTCTAATTCTACTTCAAGGATCTCGAGGCTTTCGTCCGGCCGTAGACTGCGTCCGTTGTATGTAGCCAGGGCCAATTGTTGGCAGCCGTCCGTAGCCCGGGGATTCCTAGCAGTGTACCCTACCGTAACCAAGGCCGCTGCAGTGACCTGGAATAGTAGGGCGGCCGGGAACTGGGGGCCGTTTCTTTTTGTGTCTATCCATAGACGGTATTGCCCGTAGTCACCACGCTGGGCAGGCGGGTTGGTGACCGCAGTGTATTTATGTGGAGGACTGTGTTGTCTACACAAGAGGCGCTGCTGCCCACCTCTCGGATGGTCCCTTAATCGCCTTCTACGATACCCACGGGAAGAAATGGGGAGGTGCTATTCTACTCCGCCGGCACCACACTGCTCATCGCCTCATTGCCTATTATATAAATCGATAATTAGAGTAAAGCAAAATAAAGCAAAAAACCGTTATATGGAACGTTACATTATATGAAATAACTTTATATCAGTTTTTCTGAGATTATATGAAACATTACGGACCCGCGAGCAATAAGTAGCTAATTCATATTGAGTTTTTTGGCAAGTTATGGTTAGACTCCGGTCTCTTGTCGTGATCACATGACCATGGGGTAGTTTGAGGAGTGAATTGAATGATGTTTTAATGCCTTCGAGTAACTAACTACGACTACGAGTCTAGTTATGATGTTTCATCTTTATTGACACATTCAAAAACTGTTGCACTACTCTTTACTGCGACCAAACACTCGTACGATCACTACTGGACACACAATTCAGTCGTTGACCACATTGGAACATCTGGAACAGCAGTGACAGCGATTCAAATGTAACGTTTTTTTTCATCTTCTCTACTTACTAAGAACGGCACCATCTCGTTCCCCCAGAGCAGGGAGCCCTTCGGGTCGACAGCCACGATGACGCAGTCAGGGCACTTGTCCTTGAGAAGGTGCGCCACGCCGGTGACGGTGCCCCCTGTGCCGGCGCCCATCACCGCCATGTCTACCGGCCCCAGGGCGTCCAGGATCTCGTGTGCAGTGTGCTCTGTGTGCGTCACGGGGTTCACCGGGTTTGAATACTGCAATTACCAATAGGATACATAAGAAATGTTCGCTTCAAGTAGGTACTTAATAATGAAATGGTCTTCGGGCCTATGATTGCCTGTCGCTCTAGCTGTTACATACTTGTTAAGAATCTCACGTCGTGTCTATACCTGACAAATGAAATATTAACTGAAATATATGACCGAATTTACAACAAGCAGACTAGGTACATAAACTAACAAACGATTATTAATCTTACCTATCTGCTAATATGGTCTATTCGAAACAAACTAGGTTTACTTCTGTAAGTACTAGTTTGTTTGAACGCACAAGGACAAGGTCATAAATAATTGCTGGCACAAATATTACAAAATTACCCGATGCATTTAGTAGTAAATATTTTTCATTACGTATTAATAGAAACTGAACAACCTCCTCTACAGTCCGTGAGCTCTCGGATTGCGATCTGGGGGTTCGGGTGAAAAGTGAGATGTTCGCGTAAGAGCGAGCGAGACAGGTATACAACTCGAATCGCATTCCGTCAGCTCACGCACTGTACCTAACCTACGTATTCCGATTGACATATTCATGAATAATTTAATATAATGTGATTAGATAATAAGTACCTAAAGACATTTGCATGCCAGATATTTTTGGCGAGATATGTTTACTCTTGTAAAATTTTATACCATCTCGTGCCATATCATGTCTCAAGGAAATAAATTTCATTTCATTTCATTTCATTCATTTCATTTCATTTCATTTCATTTCATTTCATTTAATTTCATTTCATTTCATTACGTAGAAATTGAAAGTACTGAACTACTGATACAGAAGCTGAAAGAAGTTACTATTAGGGACTTCAATTTTACAGGGTTTTTAAATATAACATATTTTATAATATATGCTGACAATAAATTAGAACGAGATTGAACAGAAAATGAAAAAAATCTTCATCCTCACACACTCTTACAGCGTCGTATGTTTCAAAATCGGTCCATTTACAATACCTATGTTTTTTTTTGCATTTAAGTATTTAAGGAGCTTGTGGGTCATAAAAATGCGAGATACACGGTCCAACATCGCAGTAAATAAAACAAAACCATAACAATAAGACGCCGTACATTTATTGCATCGTATCGTATGTTAATACTTATCTATACATATAGGTAGTAAGTATGCGTAAGTGCGTACCGTAAATAAACATCCATGAATTAGGTTAACTACTCGTGTAGGTATTGAAATAATGTTTTCGACCATAACAAAGCACTATAAAGCGCATTCATAGATTTAACAATAGATGCTCTTAATCAGCTGTAAAATAAGTAGTACCTACCTAAATAGTGCAGTTATAGAGGTATTAGAGGTATAGGGTCAGCATCAAAAGTAGCTGACAATTGTACTACCGGCATATGTACACATTGCACAACAGCTCAGCTTTTCTCTTAGTTCTTGACGCTATAACATAAGTACCTGATCTAAACTGATGTTATGCTCCGGGTCTTCGTTGACGAGCCGCTGGGCGACCGACATGAAATGGTCGGGGTCGCCCATCTTGGCGACAGTCGCAGTCTGCACAATTTCTGCCACCAGCAGTCGCATCGCGCTTAAGGTTAAGTTACGGTCAGCATCAAAAGTAGCTGACAATTTTACTACCGGCATATGTGCACAACAGCTCAGCTTTTCTCTTAGTTCTTGAAGCTATAACATATAAGTACCTGATCTAAACTGATGTTATGCTGCGGGTCTTCGTTGACGAGCCGCTGGGCGACCGACATGAAATGGTCGGGGTCGCCCATCTTGGCGACAGTCGGGGTCTGCACAATGTCTGCCCCCAGCAGTCGCATGGCGCTCAGCTTCTCGTCAGAGTTCTTGTCCGGTGTTACGATAGTTGCCTTGTAACCTGCGTGTGTAATTAAAATTATCCATTACTGACGAATCAGCTAATGATGACCATAAGGTAGGTCACTTGAGTTCGCTCAGGTTAAAGTGATATTATTTGGGGTAGGTCTGTGTTCAGCAATGGATGTAGTTCGGCGGATGATGAATTCATGTAATGAGCGATTTATGTTTCCTATTTAAGAGGCTTGATTTCCCCACTGATCATTTTACCAACTAAAAATGATTCCCTGAAACCGTAAGGCCTGACACCTGAAAGTTTTGATAGAATAGATATAGATCTAGTCTAAAGTAATGAGTTAAAATATCCCGATTTTTTTTATTTAAAAGAATAGGTTGATTTGGAAATTAAACCGTTGTGAAATTAAATAAAACAATTGGAAAGATAGCTATACTACGTATCCCACGAAACCGTCACTCTGGCTGCGTTGGCAAAATTATTACTGAGTGGAGATCATTTCGGATGTATAATATATATTCTCTCACGTTATCGTCTTTAATGGTAGTAATTGAAAATCTGTGTTATCCTGAATAAATCCTCCTATCCTGGCTCGCCTCTGGAACGGTCTTCCTCTCACAATCAAACAGGCTCCGAGTAAGTTGGCATTTAAAAGGGCCGTGCGAAGTTTCTTTGCTGGCAGAACTGAAGTCTCATAGTATATCTGTTTGGTTTGTTTCATCGTCGTATATATTTATGTATGTATCTATTTATATATATATGTATGTTTATTATCTATATGTATGTAGCTATAATAGTATGAGTATTTTAATTATGTGTAATTATGTTGTTTGATGCACCGCCTACAATTTCTCTGCTTTGCCCTAAGGTTGACTGGTAGAGAATGCCGCATGGCATTAAGTTCGCCTTTTGTACGTTAAGTTTTTCTTTTGTGCAATAAAGTTTAAATAAATAAATAAATAAATAAATAAAGATTTTTCCCTTTCTATTAATAATGTAAAACGGAAGTGCACCATCCGTCTGATTACGAGTACTTATACATTATTATGCACGTAAATATCCGTAGGCGTTTTACAGCGATAAACTCGATACCTACTAGAACGGCTTTGGTATGGGTATATAATTAAAATACGTAGCCCACAGCAGTCCTAATTACATTGTATATTTTATGTGTATGTCGTCGTTTGAAGCAAGAGGCGAGACGGGTCGCTAGAAGCTGATTCTTTTGAAATTCCAACTTGAATTAGTAATGCTTAGGTATGTGTTCCAAATAAAACGACATATTTATAGTTATAGAGAAGACGGATATAATTATGCAATCTGTGCATACGAAAATAATATCATGGGGTTCATCGTGCGTTATCAGTATCACAACTTAAGTAGGGACAGCTTTTATCATGCAGATAGTAAGTTTTCCATCTCATGAATACATATAGAGATAGGTAAGAATAGGCCCAACAAAAAATAAATGTTCAATATCGTCTATTCTGTTCTATAAAAAATAAAACTATACCTATCTGTAAAATTGGAACGTAAAGTTATCCATAATTGTATTTGAAATGTTAGTCTGCCGCGAGTAGTCAAAACATACTCACAATCACAACGCGCGCGCGCTCTAAACATTAAAATTAAATATAGTTGTTACATTTCCGGCGCGCGATTGCATTTTGAAGCAACAACGTAGAAGATAAGAGTGCCATAACACAACTAATAAGCGAAGGGCTTGCCTGTTTCAGAAATGCTTTCACTCAAACATGCAATGAAATTTCGTCATACCGTGCGTTATAACAGGCTTCGAAGTATCACGTTTCGGGCGGAATAATTCAAGAGAATTGTAGAGGAATTTTATACAAAATTGAAGGCCTAGGGCGGGAAGTCATTTTTTCCGTGAAAATTAACACCGATCGGACGTCACCAACATCCATCAGTGGATCTTGTTCACGACATAAAAATGCAATGTTCGACGTTTGATGCTCGAGAGGAGAGGTCTCGTTTGGCAGGATGAATCTTCTGAACACTTCCGAAAGTTGTGATACCGAATTCCCCCGTAAATTCTATGTTTATTAATCCCATTGACGAAAATGAAGTAGAAAAACAAATTCTTAATTTAAAACTGGAGAGCGCTTCTGGCATGGACGAATTGAACAATCGCATTCTTTTAAGTCTAAAAGACTACATTGTTAAGCCACTCGTCTATATTTTCAACCTGAGCATCTCATCGGGGGTTTTCCCGGAGAGCTGGAAAGTAGCAGCTGTAGTCCCCATCCATAAAGGAGGAGCTAAGGACTGCCCTGGGAATTATCGCCCGATTTCGTTACTTAGCAGCCTTTCCAAAATTTTAGAAAAGATCATTAATAACCAGTTGATCGGCTTCCTAGAATCAGAAAATCTTCTTTCTCCAAGACAATTTGGATTTCGGAAGAACCGATCTACTGAACAGGCTGCCACCTTGCTAGTTGATTTAATATCTTCCTACCTTGATAAGGGAGAAGCTTGTGTGGGCATCTTTTTGGACCTGGCTAAGGCGTTTGACACTGTCTCAATCCCGATATTGCTAAGGAAGCTTGAACTATTAGGCATAAGAGGTACTGCCTGGGATTGGTTTAAAAGTTACCTCACAAACCGGAAACAGTGTGTTAGACTGGGCACCTTAGTCAGTAATCCAGTACCAATATCCTTTGGTGTTCCACAGGGAAGCATTCTCGGGCCTACCCTGTTTCTGATATATCTTAACGACATGATATGTCTGCCAATAGGGCAGGCAGAGATCGTCTGTTACGCGGATGACACCGCATTGGTCTTTCACGATGTTTCATGGACGCGATGCTTCGAAGTTGCGGAAAGTGGCTTGTCAGCGCTGGCAAATTGGCTTGAGAATAACCTGCTCTCCCTGAACGTTTTAAAAACAAACTACCTCTGTTTCTATAAAACTGCCTCTTCCGCTCCTCGCTCACGTCCAGACATTAAGCTCTTATGTAATCGTGCGGTGGACGAATCTACAAAACTTGCCCGGGATTGCAAAGTCATTAGTAACTGCTCCACTGTAAAGTACCTTGGAATCACGTTGGACGAGAATCTGAACTTTAAAAAACACATTGAGATAGTGTCTGCTAGAGTCAGAAAGTTAGTGTTTGTCATGAAATTACTGAGAAACTCTGCAGGGCAAGATTTGCTAAAGCTTGTCTATACTTCGATGTGTCAGTCGATCTTGTCGTACTGTATAGGCGTTTGGGGTGGCTCCTGTACCTCTGCACTCTTACCTCTCGAAAGGGCGCAGCGCTTTGTGCTCAAGGTCATGCTTAGGAAACCCCGACAATTCCCAACGACTGCTCTCTATAAAGCTGCAGACGTTCTTAGTGTGAGGCAGTTAATGATCTTGCGAGTTTCGTCTCAAGTACATCTTAAAACTCTTAATTCTGAAGAGTATCCTGCTTTAATCGCCAAAAGAGTTTTCAGATTACCTACTCCCCCCACAAAAACTGCATTTGCACGACGTCTCCCCAATTTTCTGCACCCATACATCTACAATTTAGTGGTTAAGGCATGCAACATTTCCGAAAACTCCCCTCGTGAAGCAAAATCTAAGACTCTCAGCTGGCTGAAAGGTCTAAGTTACAGTCAAACCGAGCAACTGCTGAAGGCAACTTAATTCCGTACACTGACACACTTAACTCCGTAGCCTCACATACACGCACTCACACGTTTACACACACTGATACACTTACCTACACACATACACACACTTGTACACAACATATATATTGTATACTATTACTAACTCATCTTAGATATACGTACTATAAATTTTATGGTTATTTCATCCATTTCATTGATAAAACTTAATTTTGGCTGTATTGTAACCGGTTAAACTAAATTTTTGTAACTGTATTGTTTTAAACCGAATCTGGTCACCACATGACAGGGATTGCCTAGCGTGGGACCGCTGGACAATTGTAATATGTTATTTAGGTTCTTCTTTTTAAATAAACAATTTTTTTTTATTTTTTTACTTAAAACCATTTATTTAGATTGACCTCGACCGTTATCTCTGTCTGCAATCAAATCTTGCAAATTCGATTTGAATCACTTTTAGGTTTCCGATTGAAGTGACATTTTGCATACATATGTAAATCGGATGATGACAATAATTATAATGAGCCGGGAAGGGTCCCTGGCTCAAATTCATCCCAATCGTTTATGTGAATGTGAATGCATTAATCGTCAATTCATCGTCAAAATCGTCATATTACTGTACTATTCTACTACACTACAAAACGAAATAAACACTAAATTTTATATTCGTTCACAATTACGCGTTCGTGTACGTTAAATTCTAATGGAGTGTAATTTTTTTTAAGTGTTAAGGCGACTCCGTACGTGGAATGGTGATCTTTAAAGTCCTAAGGCTCGTAATCTAGCCGACGGAAAATTCTGAAAAAAATATATGTTATTTTTGACTATTTCTTCTAAAAAATTATAGTTGGATTTTTTTTTAAAGCAATAATTACTATGGAAAAAACAATGTTGAAATAGGGTCGTTTTCAATTTTCAATTCCCTAAGGCTTCTAAACTACAAGTGATATTTACACGGCTCCTTCGCAAAAACATTGACAATTCATTGACCTTTAATCGTATTGTTTAAAAGTTAGTAAAATGGAAATTCGGTCTAATAAAGCATCAAAAAAACTGAATTTCCGCGAGCGCGGCCGTGCCCGGGCTGCGAGCTCAGTGTAAATCTAACCGTCGAAGGGGAAGGCTGTGTCACTTGCTCTCGCGATCCATCTAGTTACGGAAAATTGTTATAGTACCGGATCCCGCGGAGGTTCGATCTGTCTTCGTGCGTTTGAAGTGTATTTTAAGAGAGTAGTTCGTTTTTTTTACACGACTACGCTATGCGACATAACAAAAAGCACTCATTTTCATATAGAATTAAATTCAACTGTTTTTTTTCGTATTTAGGTATCTATTAATTTTAAGTACTTATAAAAAAAATTGTCATTGCTTAGCATTCCCGAACACATTTGGATACTTAGATATTCTCAGTCATGGGCCCACACCAGACAGGATTCCCAGAAAATAACACTTTTGGTGTGGGTTTTAGGGCCCTTCTCTGTGTAATATTAGAGTACCTTAGGTATTTCGGTTAGTAAAAAAAATCTGATAATACAGATATTTAAGTATGATAACGTCTAATGATCTTTATGAATTCAACCCTAAGAGATATGAATATCGTAATGCAGAACAAGCATTTTTCGTTTGAATACCATTGTAATATTCGGTAAAACGCTAATTTATGAATAAGAATATTTATTGTAAGTATTCACATTCGTTGCGTCACTAGTACAGTACATGGCATATGATATAAAAATACATTATCAAAAATTACAATAATTTTCTAGTCCAAGAAGGCAAGTGACAATTTTGGCATGAGGGCTTATTTATGTAAATATAGTCAGAATACATATTTGCATCAATAAATTTCCCACTTCATATTTAAATCAAAATGAGCGTTAGTAATTATTGACATATCCGCCGGGCCTAGCTAGACATACCTAGCCTGGCCATAAGTTCTGTTCCAATTGTTTACCGTTTATAAAATAAAAACCTCATTTTTATTACATATCGTTTAAAAGCCATATATTAATGATCGGATTACAGTTGAATTAATGAAAAAATATATAACTTTATTTAGACTCATCGTTAGGCCCGGACTTGATTTTTGACTAATGCTCAGAATTTTTCTCTCTAAGTTTGCCAGAGGGCAATGAAACGATCTTGGATCAAATTAATCGATCGCGGAAGGAACGCCAAAACCCAAATAGCTTACGTAACCCAGACAACCGCTAAACTAAAGTAGGGCTGACACGTTTGCCGCATGTCAACCGATCTGCAGATCAAGAAATCTACACCCACCCAATAAAATTCGGCGTCACGGTAGATCACGATGGAGATGGTGGGACTACCTGGATGTATTACAAAAGGGTTGGACATTGCTGATCTAAATAAGGACGAGTGGAAAAAAGATAGAGGCCTTTACCCGACAAAGGGACGGCACAGGCTTATATGCATAATAATCTGAAGAAAAAAAACTTTTGAGTCATGTATAAGTTTATTAACATATCATTATATCATACATATCATACGATAACATTCAGTTATCGAAAGCTTGTTATTTTATTAAATCTTTTATCCAAATATCATAATTCATTAACCCTTCATGATGCGTTCAAGAACGGCACATTATGACCACCATAAAAATAGACTGCTTTTTTAGCACAAATTTCTTATTTCGATAGTATTATTTATTTAAATTTCGAACATCTCTGAAAAACAAAGAAATTTGATTTGACATCTATTCTAATATCAATCGGGATGACGTTTAGTTCGACATGAATTGTCAATTTTCAATCAAATTTGAGAAATGTCACACGTAAGTAAGATATCGAACGATATGATAGTTAGGGCTGACTCTAGTTTGTCTCTGAATTAAAATAAAAACAATGACAGCTGCCAGAAAACTTCATTACCGCCATTACCGGGTAATATTTGTTATAATGTGCGACTTCTGATTATGTACAGTTACGTATAAAGTAGTATACGTAACTGTACATAATCAGGCATTAAAACACTCGTGTGATGTTATTATAAAACTTGCCTTCGGCTCGTTTCATAAACTCACACTCGTGTTTAATACCCTTCATTATGTACAGTCACATGAAGTACTATTTATTGTATTCATATATCACATTACACCGTCAAAACATGTTATTACCTTCTTAAACTTCAAAACCTACCTTTGCACTATAAAATGGTAAACACTTAAAAATAGCCTGGTTATGAATAACATTTTCCATCTTGAAATTTTATGCGAATGACCATTTTTATCGGCTAAATTTCATATATACTGATTAAAAGTGATAAACCTCATTATTTATAGATTTAGGTATTTTTACCGGAAAAATCGGAACCCATAGGATCATTTTGCTGACCGTCCGTCTTTCTGTCACGACCCTTTATCTCGGTAACGCGTGTAGGTGTCGAGTTGAAATTAAAACCGTCTACACGTCGTACTTTGGTCTACAGTCCCTTGAAGCTGTAAAAAATCGAACTTCTAAGTTAACGTAAAAAAAAGATACGGCTCTTTATGCCGCAAAAAAACGTATCTACGCTGGAAAGGAAAATTATCCAAGAGACACGGAGCTAACTTTACAGGAGATCTAAAAAACTACGAACTTTTTCAAAAAAATAAAAAGTTATTAAATATTCTGTGGACCTACTTTTTAAATGAAGCATTTTATAATTATAAACAACATCATGTTCTCTACGTGTCGCTTTTGTTATTTTGTCTATTAATGGAATAATTTAAAATTTAGCATCGCTTACGCAAAATGGCTGTCAAAATAGAATTAGGTAAAATTATCTAAACGACACGTTTCCCGAGATATTAGTCATTAGATATTAGTAAAATAGTATAATCTACATTTTCAACAATCAACACAGTAAACAATAAAAATATATAATCGCCTTTGTAGGAAATATTTCAGACATGAAAAGCTATTTATCATACAATAAAACCTCACGATTAATGTTTTAATTAAAGGAAAATATTTATTTTCAAACATTAAAATTTATGAAGTGACATTTAAGTTCTCTAAGACAAAAACTTATAGTCCAACTACGTAAATACAAAAAAAAACTGCTTTAGAAATGTTAAAGATTTATTCATCAGATATCACGTGAAATTTCAATTTTATAAATTTTTATGTGTGATCTGCTGAAAGATTTCCAGTAGTTCTAGACCAATGTATGGTAGCAAACGATAGCTATGACTAATGAGAACAGCACAAGAGTTCTCAAGACTGCAGTCACTCGGTACTCATTAAGGAATTTTAAATCACGAACTACGTGAAGTTTCAAGTTTTACAATTGCAATGAGATAATATCCTATCCTAACAAGAATAACAAAACTACTTACAACTCTGTGTGGTATAAGTGACGTCTCGTAAGACACTGTTTGAGTGAGATGGCGTTTGGGTACATCAAGCGAGTCCAGAGTAATGCCTTAGCGCCACAGACATAGATTTACACCGCAGGTGGGCCTAACGGCCTTTATAAATATATTGAATTACTACTAAATGTGTGATATTTTATAAAACAGAACCGGTAAAGTTGTCTAACTACCAATTTAACGAAAATATTTGTTTTTTAGTACATTCTATGCGACAAATACGACTCAATTGTCATTCAAGCAATTCAAGATAAGCGACAGTAGTCGATCAAAGTCATATCAGGTAAAAAAGGATAAGCGGCAATGGTTTAATAGTATCAAAGCAGGTAAATTTGGATAAACGCCAATAGTTGAGATACGACAATCAGGTAATTTAATCTATGTTATTTTTTTTTATAGAATCTTATATCGATTCTGTTTAATAATGTGGAAATACCACATTTTTACTTTTTGGCTAATGCGCATAAGCATTTTAAACACACATGACACAGAGGGCGCTCCAGTAGCGAAGAATTATGGAATCAAAGATTTAGTGTGATTGACGTAACGATATGATAGCTCAGTTGGTAGAGCACTACGCCGGAAACTTAGGGTCGCAGGTTCGAGTCCTGCTTACATTGCAGTGGATCAAATTCAATTTTTCTTTCATAATTTACCTTTTTGTTAATTTTATCATAAAGACATAGGTAAAATGCCTCAAACGACATTAAAATATATTTTACGATCAGGTAAAAACAGTTAACCAACAAGTGCAAGGTAAGTTGCAATAAAGAAAAACTATCCAAGTTGTTTGATCTGTTTTGACAAATAAGTAAAAAAGCTCTAAGGTTCATTATTATGCAAAAAACTTTTTATGAAATCTCCATTTTGCTAAAATAACCTCAAAAATCAAGTCGTTTAGTAGAAAAAAAAGTAGAGATTCTCTTAACCACCGACGGGATAAGCGACACAAAAGTCGTCAGACAGATGTATACGAGACCCAACCCATTCGATGCAGAAAAATCGTCTGATCCCAACAGTGTGTATAACTCAATATCCCCAAAAATGTCGCTTAGATAAGTTCTCCTTTCCAGCATCGGCATATTTTGACACTCAAGTAAATGAACATTTATAGGGTCTCCATTGACATTGAACATTGAAATTCGCCAAAAAATTCGTCTACTAAAGTATCGTCAATATCAACAAGTATAGGGGAAAATCTGAGAACATTACTAATGTAGTCATAAAAATTGGGCAAGTGCGAGTCCGACTCGCGCATGAAGGGTTCCGTACCTATATATATATATATATACATAATCTATAACAAGTTTGTTGTATGGGAGCCCCCCTTAAATATTAATTTTATTTTATTTTTAGTATTTGTTGTTATAGCGGCAATAGATCAACACTATCACCGTTCTTGAGATACAGCCTGGTGACAGACGGACGGACGGACGGACAGCGAAGTCTCAGTAATAGGGTCCCGTTTTTACCCTTTGGGTACGGAACCCTAAAAAACTATCACTGTTTATAAGTAGGTAAAGGACGTAAATCCATTTTCCAACGGTAAAGTTGAGTTTGTCGCTCTATTATTTATAGTTTATCTTTTCATTAGAGCAGCATGACCCGGGGGATAAAGCTGTGCCTCCACTACTATGTTAAAATATCGGTTCATCCGCTGGGTCACGATATGATTTATTTATTAAAAAACGATATTTTTTATTTCTGCATGATTTTACAGGTATAATCAAGAATCTTGTCGGCATTTTAACTATTTTTGGTAGGCACCTACACATACAAAAGAAACTAAAGTATTTTTCGATTCGACACTTCCAAATGGCCAATTTCACTTATTTTTTTGGAAAATAGCTTTAATGCATTTTATTTTTAATATTCTACTGTAGTGGGTAAATAGATATTTAGTAATCCGAAATAATTATATCATTGTTTAAATGATTTATTTTACTTCGAGATTTTTCAATGCCTTTAAATAAGGTATAAGTATAAGGTTAGTTGATCTTCAACTCACGCTCGGACTATGCGAGTGTATGAAGCTGCTTGGACGCCACTCAACGAGATTATGAACGAAGTAATGTTCCGGAGGCGCACGGTCGGCGGGGGGAATAACGTTAGGCTCCGCCCAGATCCTCAAGGACGTTGGCATTAGGAGTCGCCTTAAATGTCTAAATACATTTATGCTCTAAGAGCCAGAAATTACTTTTAAAGTTCGCTGGAAACGCACCATACAAATGGCTGACGGGCCGTGATCTCATCTTCCCCAAAAGGTATGGAAAAATATCTAACTTGTCATTTAGACCGTGAATTGTTTTTTCTCATCTTATTTCATGTGACAGCGGAGCTTTTTTCATTTATTTAATTATAGTAGTATCAGTCTACATCCTTATTGTGATCTGTTTGCAGCTGATGGTAGTGTAGCCGAAACTTGCAATTAAAAAAAACTAACCTTTGACAGCCGCAGTCAACGAGATTCCGATGCCAGTGTTTCCCGAAGTCGGTTCCACGAAGCGGGTCCCTTCTCGGGCTCTCCCGCGGTTCTCTGCGTCCACCACCATCGTGTATGACATTCGGTCCTTGATGGAACCCCCCGGGTTCAAGAACTCGCACTTTGCATCTGTTTCGAAATATTCAAAGTTATTGACGTTGAACAAACTTATTTTATCATCTTGATGCATCCAGGGTTCTGGAACTTGTACTTCACGTCTGTTTTTATACTTTCGATATATTTAAAGTTATACTATACCTACACAGTATGCTCATGAATTGCGCTCTGCCTTAAAATAGTTTAGCGGAATGTCCACTAAACACAGTGCATGTTGTTGCAGTTAATGCTTGAATTTAAATTTAGTCGGGCAGACGTGTTACAGTCAAACGCTATTTGTGTTAGTAAAACCCTTAACAAAATGTTCGAATTAACAAACTTAATTTGTTCGGCCTCCACCCAAATGCATTTATCAAAGATAAAAAGTAGATAGGGGAGAGTAACCTATATTGAACCGGCGCTTAAATTGGACCACTTCTGTATTTCTACCAAATAACACAATTTATTTACACTGGCAACAACAAATGAAGCGACGACAGCGCCATAATCAGTCCACCAAATTGGTGGACTGATTACAGTGAAATAAATTGTGTTATTTGGTAGAAATACAGAAGTGGTCCAATTTAAGCGCCGGTTCAATATAGGTTACTCTCCCCTACTTCCCGGTCCATAATCTTTGCAAATTGCAGCACGTTGCTTCATTGTTGTGCGAAAGAAGGAAATACCTATAATACAACTTTCTCAATGAACTATATTATTAGCCCAATACGCCAAGGGTTTTGAACTTCAATAACATACAAGTGCGTGATTTTTTGTAGTTAGTCAGAGTATATCGAGTACTAATGGGTATGAGCATTTTCTAACGGATCTTGTGTGTGCGTTAGGTAGGTACCTACCTATAAAAAAAGTTTTTGTAGGTAAGCAACCTCAGTAAATCTTAGAAAATATTATTCAAATGCATTTCTTATGCCCTAGGGCATCGCATTTTACTGTTTTAACATTCCGTATTATTTTCTAACAGTATTGTCGAGAGATTATATCAGCGCAATACGAAACGAGTGAAAAAATTATAATTCCCTTACAAGACCTTACAAGTGACTTTTAGCAACTAAAATGTGTTTAAAACTATGAAAAGTAATGTCAGTTTCAATTTATAATAGATTCGCCAATTTTAAACGGTTACTTAACACTTACGCGCAATGTTAAGTATTACTCAACGTCCAAAACAAAAAGTTGAAAGTTCACGCAAATCGATTTAGTCCCACAGTGAGCTAAGGTAATTATAGTTAGGGCTTGTTATATTTAGATACAAAGAAAACATCCATGAACCCAGAAACAATAAATATTCGAGTTCATCATATAAATACATATTTGGTCGTTGGCTTATTAGTGGATACCTTGTACCTACTACTACCATTTTTTGTTTATTGATTTTTGTATCAATCTAGTTCTTTTTCTAAAAAATAAACGTAATGTACTTACAGATTTCACATTCGAGTCCATGATCTTTCGGTATCCGATTAAGCTTTACCATAGGCGTATTTCCGATTACATGAAGTATATTATCGTAAACTTTAGCATCGCGTGCTCTGCAAAATTAATAAATTGTTTTCAACTCCAAAAAGAACAAGTAATTATTCTCTAAATATGTTAATTTTATTTACAATCAATTCTATCACAATTTTATTTTCGACGTTTATTAATGATTTCGGGTTGAGGTTTTTGTTATTATGTTACAAATGTACAAAAAAAACGTTGTTTTTGATTTTTTATTTTAGCCTGCAGGACATGGTTATTTTTTGTATTTATTTAGTTATATTCTTACGGTGGTTTCCAGTTCGCGGTTGGTAGCTTCGCGTTGCTATACATTGTCGTAACTGTACTGAGGACGGGCTTGCAGCCGTTCACTAATGCCTAGATCTCAGCGCCGACTAACACTGAAATAAATATCAATCAATATCAAGGAGCTATCAGTTATCAGCGTTACATAAAATGTATTACACCTGCATTCTGCATGCACCATCTCCTTTCCATTGCGTACCTAAGAAGCTTGACACTGTAAAATCATGAATAGGTACCATTTACAGATATTTATTTTTGGCTTTTTTTTTTTGTTTTTAACGAATCCCTGAAAGCATTCACTTTACAGGATTTTAAAACAACTCATCCAGCAAAACCCACTTGACAAGGTCCATTTTTCATGCATTTTTATTTTTATTTTTTCTGAAAAACATGTCAAAAATTAGGTTCGGGAGTAACATGTACCGAGAGAGCGAAGTGTCTCCGCTTCTGCTTGGCCCAAAATTCTTTCACATCTCCAGGGGGCCTATGATGGTTGCGTTTACCACGTGATAAATAAGTGACAAAGCATCTGTCACTCACACTCACATTTTTTTCAAAACGTGACCCGACAGCAAAAATTGATATACTTATCGCACTAAATTTCATGAGAATCGGTTGAGATATGATAGGGGAGAACAGTCAGAAAATACCTGGCTCTGGACACCTGCATCGTCCACCTGGACATCCAAATAGTCGATTTTAATTCATACATTATTTATTAAAGTATTAATTCCTTGCAACGTCCGAATACTGTGACTATTTGTGGATGGAATAAGTTAGCGTCATACTTCCTCATAGAAATTACAACAAGTCGGCCGTCATTACGTCGCGAACAGTTTTGAATGACGCGGTCTTGGACGAATCCTGTATGAAAATATAAGTAAAGTTTAAGGAAAAATAAGTATCGTACATCCCTAATACTCATTCAATTGTTAAACTTCATAGCTAATTTGCTCGAATCGATAGTGACGATTTTCACGAATCCCTCGCGAGTTTACGTCAGACGTCATTCTAAACAATTTTTAATTTCTTTTTTTATCGCCACAATGACTGCAAATAAATATAACTCAGAGGTAAATGACAAATTTGATAAAAAGCGTACATAGATTAGATTAGATTATATTTATTTCACACATATATATAGGGATACATTATAAATTACACATAGTCAATTTACACGAATCTATACGGTGATCGTCAACATAATAAACAAAATAAACAAATTCCGCTAGTCATAATTCAATACTCAATCCATTCCACTCTTGGAACTGAATTCAAAAACTTCAAAAAATACATAAATAATCAGAGACGTTTTTTCCTGTCCTAGAACAAAATGAGAGGGTGTTATTTATACAAACTGCAGCTATTTAATTTTTACTTACAACAATACCATATGCACACCAATAAAAGTTTACAAAAAGGAAACAAGACAAATACAATTTATAAATAACGGTAGACAACAGGCGGTGTTTGTTATCGCTAAAAAGCGATACCAAAAAAGCTTACCATGGTTTTTCCAAAATATATTTTCGCTAAAGGGCTTTCTGACTGGCTTCAAAACAAAACCCAATAGAAAACTGGTTGTTGGTTGACATTGACACTTAGTCAATGTATAATTTAATTGTTTGCAAAAAACTTTACTTACCCTATTGATGAACGCGTGTAGTAATCACTTAGAGCATTAAATACTCAAAG
Organism: Apotomis capreana; assembly: GCA_947623375.1. Classification (NCBI taxonomy): domain Eukaryota; kingdom Metazoa; phylum Arthropoda; class Insecta; order Lepidoptera; family Tortricidae; genus Apotomis; species Apotomis capreana. The sequence continues at coordinate 9,469,434 of OX392516.1, forward strand.
AGTAATCATCTTTCATCTCAGTTGTCAACGCGCTATTGGGTTTGATTTACATGATTGATGACAAAAGTAAATATGCCTAACGCGTCATTAAAAGTAGGTAATGCGCCTATCACGACTTCGAAATTGGTTAGTTTTGTTATATTATGTAACAAGTAGGTAAAGGTTGTTGAAATATCGTCGCTACATAAAACTTGTGATCTTTAAAATTAAACCTTCCGACGGTTCACTATTATCTTGTAGAAACTTTTTTGACATATATTTGTTTTGCAGAACGATACTTGGCAGAAGTAACGTTTGGCAGAAACATCTTATGCAGAGTATGCTTTGGCATAAATCATTTCGCAGATTTCTATAATACCGAATCTTATATTGGCAAAATGTTGATGAGCATAACAGTCTTCTAAACGAATAGTACTTTCGCAGATAATTTTTTGTATAATATTTTAGGCGGCATAAAGTTGTCAAGCCGAATACCATTTGATTCCAAGATAGACTTATTTGTCTTATCTTGTTGTACAGGACATAATATGCGGAATACCTAACCGAATCCAAGTCGGACCTGCCCTAAGGTGCAATCAGTACCTAATTTATGCATTACAAATTGTTTTGATTATACATTTTGTACATGGAGTGGTATAGTAGCCGGCCGATACTGCGCGGCTCGCTCGCTTCGCTCGCTCGTTAGGGTCTCAGTTCAACCTAACACTCCTCCTCGCTTCGCTCGTCGTCGTACCTAACCTAATCCAAGTCGGAACTGCCCTAAGGTGCAATCAGTACCTAATTTATGCATTACAAATTGTTGTGATTAGACATTTTGTCCATGGAGAGGTATGGCTTCCGGCCGATGCCGCGCGGCTCGCTCGCTCGTTAGGGTCTCGGTTCAACCTAACACTCCTCCTCGCTTCGCTCGTCGTCGTAACTGACCTAATCCAAGTCGGACCTGCCCTAAGGTGGAATCAGGACCTAATTTATGCATTACAATTGTTGTGATTAAAGCAGTTGCCCCGCGGCGGCAAGATACCTAACACTGCTCCTCGAACCGCTCGTCGTCGTATCTAACAGTACTTACATTCTACTACGTAAAGTTTACTTAACGCACTTTTCTGCTAGTAGAAAATAATTATGCTATTGTAATCGTATGCTATAAGATTATTAGGTATGGTACATAAAATTATGCTAAACCAAAGTCGGCCAAAGAGATATTCTACAAAACAATGTGCTGCAAAATGGGTCGTATGCGACGTAGTAGTAATGCCAACTATACCTTTATGCCATCTTACCATTCGACCGAAAGTGTTTCTGCGAAACGTGTTATGCGAAGTGTATTTCTGACCAATATTATTCTGCCAGATGAGGGTAACCCCCTTCCGGCACATGTTAAGTTAGGAGTTAGGAGAAATGTAAAAATCGAAATCTTCGGAAAAATACGGAATTAATTATAAAAGCTGTGATACTATTATTTACTTATCTCTACACTAAAACATGTATCACGTGATCACGTCACGACCTATTACAATAACATCACCATTGCGCCGACCGGGATCCCGACCGAAATGCTAAAACTTTCGCATTCCGCCCGATAAGCAGGCCACCCACCATCGTGGCATCGCAGCCACACGCTCTATCGCGTAGGTAATAAATAAATAAATGTAATAGATTTATTTACGTTGCATTTGTATATCGTGAACGACATTCACATTAGAAGGTTCTGAATATTCAGATGACAAGCGCTTACCGTGCGTTTACAACTAAATACATTTCATTCAGGCCTTACATGCCAACGCGCGTTTTTGTATGGAGTTATAAACGCGCGTTAGCAAAACGCACTAGACGTCATGGCAGCTAAATAGCCAAGCGTTGTCAAGTAAGTTGGCTTCCATACATTGCAATATATTATTGTTTTGGATACGGTAAGTAGCTGGTGAATCGCTGTGGCGTCTCAAAATTATAGCATAACATAGTCTTCTACAAAACCCAAAATCATGTCCATGATTACGGCCTAACTAAAATTCAGTACCTAATTAAAGATCTAACTCCTGTTCCATTTTTTTTATTTTCATTTGTCCTCGAACTTAATATAATCAGTCATACTCATAAGCATGAGAGGTCATTTGTTTTTTTATCATGCAATAAACTTTACTCGCTCTGTTCGCAGCTGGAACTGATCATGGTGATTGTTTTGTTTTTAAATAGGTAGTCTTTATTTCAACAACAAAAGTAACAAAATGCACGTTATTACACTTTTACAATACAACAATGATGGCGTTATAACTATCCCATACAATTTTAATGTACTTAAACGTATTATTAGGAATGCGAAGTACAAAGTGTTCGTTGTTACTATGTTACATATATATAATAAAAGGTAAATCATAAACTTCTCAAACAATAGCTGGTTGACATGGTAATTAAATTCCGCAGAGAAAAATGTCATTCCCGTGAGAGTAACATATCGTGTAAGAACGGTTATATGAACATATTTGCAGTTTTTACCTAGAAACGAACATTTATTGTTAATTGTGTAACTTTCAATTACTAGAAATCGATCTAAAGTAATAAGTTTAGGTTTATGATGGCAATAAAACGAAGCCAATAATGTTATAAGTAGGTTTATTTTATCTACAATACACAATCGCCTATTTTAATTTGTAAGATAGTAGACATTAACATAAACAACAAGGTCTTTTACACATAAATTAACTAATATAATCGGGACCTTATTATATAACAATATTTACAACACTGAGCTCAAATTCACTTCCGTAGGAAGAAATTGAATGGAGCTCTGTCAAATCAAAAGTCTGACCATCTGATGATGATAGGTTTTGTAACATCACACTCATCACGAACTGAGATCACTGCGTCTTTTCGTCCACATTGTGCGTCACGCACGATCGAGTAAACGTCACATACGATTGCATCACACACGACACTAAAGTGGTCGCTGTAGTCGCATTCAAGACTTGGCGGTTACATTGTTGTCGTAAAGCCAGTCCCAGAATTTTACACGCTTGGATTCAGGATCCTGTAACACCGTAAAGTTGCCGTCGATGTCCAGGTAGTTGATGTGTGCTGTCTTGTTGACCGCCGGCCACTTGAAGTCGACGACAGACTCGTAGTCTACGGGAGGAGTTGGGTTCCTGAAACATTGGCAATTACACTCTATTAAAAATGGTATTTTCGAAACATCAGAAATGACTTAACTTGAACGATTATTATTGTTGTTATGAGCTTATGAGAGATTTACAGTTTATGAGAATAGGCATTTTTTTTTGTTATTATTATACCTTCCACTTCCAAAACGCGATTAAAACATAAGTGTTATCTATTCTGTGGTATTATCTAAATATTTAATACCAGCTATAAAAATTAAATGTCTATATCTCTACATTGAACATTTTAATTAAATCGAATAAAAAAAAAACAAAATATATGGGAATAAGTTATTTAAAGGTCGATGAAAATAAAAATAAGATAATTTTGAGTTTTTGGTACCAACGCAAACGCATGTATGGCTCCCGGCTGGACGGATTTCAACTATTTCTGGTATGTAGCTGGGGGGATGTACCTACACTACCTACAGGCACATGTGACGACACGTTTGGCTCGGTTTGTAGACACCTGCCTACTGAGCCGGTGGTCCCGGGTTCGAATCCCGGCCGGGGCAAATATTTGTGTGATGAACTCGAATATTTGTGCTTGGGTCATGGTTGTTCTATGTATTTAAGTATATATTTATTTATTTATATGTTATGCCTGTCAAGTCAATCAGGCGAAGTGAACCCACTATGTTATGCCGTTATAACAATATGTACCATAAATATTTATTTTACAACTCACCCCGTTTTAGCGAAATTCGTCCACAGCTGAACCATTCGCCTGGAAACCGCCAACTCGGGTGAATCATCGTCCAGCCTGTAGTTGAGCCTCGAGAAGTAGAATAGGTAACCCATCTCGTCACCGTGGCAGGCGCCGGGGTGGCTGATGCCGAGCATACGTTTGAAGAGCCCCAGGGCTCCGTCAAATGCGAAGCGGTACATGTAGGTGGGGCTCTTTCGGGTGCTGTTAGCGTAGAGGCGAACCGTGTCCATAACCGGGCGCAGGAACATCACGTCTGTGAACAGCTGTGAAAAAAAGGTTCTATATAATGAACGAGGTAAGTAGATTGCAGTGCAGTCCGTAAGAACTGACTAAAAAAGCCTTTAGCTTTATGCGTGCATTTTAAAGCAGCATTGTGATTACACCCGAACCCAAAGACTATTACGCGCCGCCTCACGGTCTTGATATTGTCAAGATGCTTGATGTACAGATTACAGACAGATTTTCTGGAAAAAGTACAAGTATAATTTGTAGTCAAAGCAGTGCAATAACGATTGTCAGAAACATAGAATGCGCAGCGTTCACGATGCTTTGCAGCTACAGCTCAGATAACTACTACGTAAAGTATGATAGCCCCGCAGGTCCTCTTACGCTCTTGGTAAGAAGATCAGAGATGTTTATAGACAAGTCTACAGACTTACATCGATAAGGCTATCCATATCGCGCGCGTCGACGAGCTTCTGGGAGTAGAAGCGCGGATGCCATCCACGATGCTTTGTGTGCTTGGTTTACCAGTTAGCAGTTCTGGCGGTGCTACTACGTGACGAAACTCGCAGAAGACAACTGGACATGTCTAGACAAGTTCAACAGACTTACATCGATAAGGCTGTCTACATTGCGTGCGTCGACGGGATTTTGCTGGAAGTAGAAAGCGCGGATGCCGTCCACAATGCTTTGTGTGCGCGCCGGGTCACCAGCTAATAGCTCGGGGGGTACCACGCGGCGGAACTCGCGGTCCAACTCGCCCAGCAGCTTGGGGTAGCGCTGGAGACCTGAACGAAAGATATAATAGGATATAAAATCAGAATCAGATTTTTTTTGTGAAACATACATAGGTATAGATTAAAACGCCACCTTGGTGTTCTAATTCTAAGGCTAAAGTGAATAGGTATCTCCTTGTCTGTAGGTAAGAAATGCAAAACCGGTTATTTTATCATAGGAAAATTGGTTATATTTGTCAAAAGCTTATGCATTTAACATCGTATATTATTTGGTAATGGTACAGGAAACGTACCTACTCGGAAACGGCCATCAAACAGGTTTAGTAATAATTATATTTTGAATAGGTATCTTTTAGGTATAGATAACAACAATACCTTCGTAATGAATGCATTACAAAGAGGACAACACAAGGCAATCGATTATTGTCGTTCTATTTAAGATTTCGACTGGTCGTAATCTTAGACTATATCAATAAGTAGGTAGGTAGGTACCTATAGGTTATACCTTAATTACATTTCAACGTGAAAGTAGTACAGTGTAGGTACGTACACGATATACTTAAATAAAGACATATTGTATTATGTAAATACTTCGAGCAATATTGCTGTTTGTTCGGCCTACTAAAGTCTTCGCTATGTGATATAACATACATAACTGTTTGCATAATCGACAACTTGTTTGCATGATCTTGACTATACCGTGTCTCTAATCGCTCTGATCGGCAATCAAACAAATTAAGTTCGAATACAAATCTGATTGTTTATTATTGGTATGTTGCGTCAGGTCATATTTATCGTTTAGATACCTGAACAGAAGTTAACAAATGCCCACCTATATGCTATTGAGTCACAGATACAATGGAGTTGTAAATTATTAAACTTTTGACCTTTACTCAATGGTATTTTATTGCATACATAATTATTAAATTGAAGAAAGGTACGTCTATCATCAGTGTCGAAATGATTAAATGTTGAATGCATTATACGGATATACGGCGTTGCAACATCAAACACGACGAGATCATCGAATCACTGGGCAATGAAATAAGTATGAAGAAAGATGCATGACGCATGCCCTAGGCTCGGTAAAATAGAAATATTTCTAAACAAATCCGTTACTGACCCGTGGACCTATTCGTCACCAGTCAGTAGTGTATGATAAGAGTTTTGAGTTTAAATTCAAATTGCCACTCAATTACGGATGGCCGATGGGAGAGTTGCGGAAATTTTACAATAAGCTGACAATATTTCCGGAAATTTCTGGAAACTTTGACTAGAATTACTAAGACTAATTTAAAATAATATTTTAATTACGAAATTTCCTATAGGACATTTTGAAAAAAAAACCATGTAGGTACTTGTAGGTACCTAAAGTTTCGCAATTTTGGAAACAGGAAAGTTTATAAAGCGGCAGCACATTATTAATTGTATTATATATAATGTTATAATCTCTATATGCTTTGCCATACGTGGAGTTCACGTTTTTGGTGCTTTTATTATTTTTAGAAGTTCCGATCAATCTTTCATAAGGCTTTGATCAGCTGCACTCGCGTTCTTAGGGTTCCATTACCCTTTAAACGAAGCTTCCTTTAAAGTTAATGTAAAAAGGTAAAAATAAACAAAGTTCCGGCGCCAATTGCTTATTGCACCGTTCGGTCATTCCAACTTTCCATATTTCTTAATGTTCACGTGTACACGACAATAGACACGAAAGAATATGCTCCGTGCAACTGCTGCGCGATTTATTTTGTTTGTTTAGGTAATTAATGGCCACCTGGGGGCCTATGATGGTTGCGTTTATTCACGTGATAAATAAGTGACAAAGCATCTGTCACTCACACTCGCATGTTGTCAAAACGTGACGGATGCTTTGTCACTTATTTATCGCGTGATAAAAGCAACCATCATAGGCCCGCTGGACAGTGAAATATCTATGAGTTGAGATTCTGATAACGGTTTACGAAATTTAAGAACAGCGGGCGAAGTGAGGTACCGACCTACAATTCAAATACATATGTCATCAATCATCATCCTCCTAGCCTTTGTCCCATTTTTTGAGAATGAATTATCAATCGGGGTCGGCTACCTAAATCCCAAGATGTGGCGTAGGCACTAGTTTTTACGAAAGCGACTGCCATCTGACCTTCCAACCCAGAGGGGAAACTAGGCCTTATTGGGCTTAGGTGGTTTCCTTGGTGGCTTCCAATTCAAATACGTAATATGTATAGAAGAGTAAATGAATGTTACCAATAAATGCCTAATTGAAGAGTTTGAACTTTTGAACTCCCAACGAGTTCAACTAATCACCATGTTTTTGTGTAGAATTGGATATGGGATCGGGTCAGAAAGTAGGTACACTTAGTCTTCTTTAGGGTGCTAGAATGAGTGATTCCCAAATAACAAACAAAATACAACTGCCACTCAGGAAAGCTACACGCGTGACCATTATAAAATAAAAAACCGGCCAAGTGCGAGTCTGACTCGCGCACCGAGGGTTCCGTACAAACTTTCACTTATCCCATCTTAATTGGCCTGGTTGAGTTAAATTTGCACCTGAAATGTATGGCGCCGCATACAAACGAGGTGCAAACTTAACGCAACCGAGTTCTTCAAATATGATGTTTGAATGTTATTTTTTTTGATTTTATTACAAACTAGCTTTTGCCCGCGACTACGTACGCGTCGAACTTGATAAAAGGGATTATTAAAAGCGCCTAAGCAAATGTAAGAGCAATTGTGCTTTTGGTCTAATAATTACATTTCCTACAGGGTCACCGCACCCCAACAGAAATGTTCACTCACTTTTCAATCTTTTAAGGTATAATTTCCAGGATGAAAACTATCCTATGTCCTTCCTCGGATCTTAAACTACCTCTATGCCAAATTTCATGAAAATCGATTCAGCGGCTTAAGCGTGAAGAGGTAACAGACAGACAGACACACTTTCGCATTTATAACATTAAGTATGGATGTATAGTTTTCAGATTTTTATAAGTATTTGTAGTATGTGACGATATTACTTGCCAAATTTCATAGTTCTAGGTCATCGGGAAGTACCCTACCATTTTGATTCCCTTGAGTGTCGAAATGTACGTTTTGTGCGACATAAACGGCCGTATATTTTTTTCACGTTAACGTAGAAGTTTGATTTTTTCACAGCTTCAAGGGACCGTAGACTTGAGTATATGGTGTTAATTTCAACTCGATACGCGTTCTTGAGATAAAGGGTCTTGACGGACAGACAAACGGACGGACAACAAAGTGATCCTATAAGGGTTCCGTTTTTTCCGATTGAGGTACGGAACCCTAAAAATAAGTACTTACTTTTTAAAAATGTTTTTATAGGAAATGCCATATTCATATGTACTGTGGGAACTTACTGACAAATTCACTTTAAATCTCTATTAGGGTCACTAATAGTAATAGCTAAGCAACTGACTACAATATTATTTTCATAATAGTTCTCATATTGCGATTGCGACATTGCCTATCCAATTCAAAAATGTTTCGGTTCTGTGTTAAAACAATACACTTAGCTTACATCGTGAAAGATGCAATGCGAATTTGTCTTTCACGCTAAAAGCCACCGCCAGACGTCTCAATGAGCGAATAGTGGTTTCCCTTCATACTTGACATAGTAAAAGGCACTCTTTTATTTTCGAACCTGTTTATGCCCAGCTGGACCAGCGATTTACTTATCCCGGGAGCTAAAACCTCCTGGAAATTACCCTGAAAATGGGGGTCGAACGCAATCTAACTGATAATCAAGTTTGAAGACTGGTGCTACCCCGAGTGACAGAAATAGGAATTTATTTACTTTCACGGTAAATTGGATAAGAAAACACTATACAATTAGTTCATAGCGTGACGAGCGAAGAGCGAAGCATAATGTCAAATAGAATAACCGTTCGTTAGTGGAGTAACGGGTGTTGTTTGATCAGCACCCCACCGTAACTTAGTTACGTGGTCACGGGCGACATAACATCCGTGAAGCGGCCTTCCCATTGCACTGTTTGTGGTGTTACTTAGTGTGCTGTTGGTTGGATAAGAAGTTGCGTAAAATGGTATTTTCCAGAGTTTAGGTTTTCCTTTCTAACATGGAGTTGGTACATGCACGGAATAAAATACTTCAGAAAGATTTCTCTTTTGATCTCCGCAATATTAGCCTTAGAACTTTTCAATGGTTGTTTGTGTAAAATGCGATGCAATTAGTCATGGTACGTAGCCACATGACCATCCAACGATTTCGTCGGTTGGAATTCTAAGAAATTATCGCTTAACGCAAAACAGTATGACTAGTAATTTCCATTACTATTGTGCAACTTGTCTTACGCTGAGGATGCGGTCAAGTCCATCAATAAGTGCACGTTAGGTATAGGTTGGAATTGGCGCGGATTTCCTCGGCGACTCGTTTCGCAAGTGAGCGGAACTGCCGGTGACTGCGGCCTTTCGACCGCTCTCCTATACATAATATATACATTACCTGTATCACCTTGGAACCTTACTTTACTGGTCTCACTACTGTCTATGTAAAGGTAAATAAAGTTTAAATTTAAATAATTATTTGCAACACCTGCTCTGCATTCTTTTACCCCTACGCCACAGAATAAAATAGCACCGTAGTACCTACCTACGGCTCAAAAATGCACATTATATTGCTTTGCAATGCTTAAAACAAGAGTCCCCCAGGTAACTCATTTAAATTTTTCTTTGAGCTTTGATATCTTTGTATCAATAGTTTTACAGTAGTTTTGTAGTAGTGTTTTTATAAAAGCCGTAATCGAATTATGTAAATGTATTCTTAAATTCTGCCGAGAAGACGTCGATAAAGGCACAAGGTAAGCTCGGACGTGGACGTGTTTGTATTGTTGAATGCCAAAGTTGTGACAATCACGATCCTATATTTAGTGATAATTTAGGATTTCACAATATTATTATGCGCAAATAAAAGCTAAAGGCCATTACATTCAAGGCCCATCAAAACTACAAATAAACAAGCGATTGAGTGCATTATATCAGCGACTTGCCTCGTGGGCTTGCTTGTCACCTTGAACATTATCATCAAGGATTCAAACCAAAGCTTCATTACCAATTCATTTTGTTTTTCCTCATCTATTTTTGCCCCACTACTGAATAAAATCCTCTTTTCAAGTCCTTTCTAATACGGAGCTGATTATAGCTTATCCCCTGTAAGTTTCTATCGCTTCCTGGGTTTGTTACCCTAAATAAGAATCAATACCGTTCGAATGCGTAAACATTCGAGCAATTAAAAAACTTTAGTTTTAAGTAATTTGCACTTTGCGATTTGTGATCGTAACTTGCTCAGTGGTGTAACTTACGTAATACACGACTTTGTACTTCGAAACGTGCACGACTGCGTGCGCTTCCGCCACTTTCGTGGCTTAACATTACCAGTAGTCTTAGCTAGCATTCAAGTGACCCAGACCCAGGTCAATTTCAAATAGTAAGTCAAGTAGTAAGCCTGTAGAAAGAATCACTTACGTCTGAATAGTATGATGCCCTCCTGCGCGTTGTATCCGGTGAGAAAGGGAACATCGGCGCCAGGTAGTAACTTCCGTGGGTGCTCCGTGAGGAATGCGTCGGGTGACTCGGGCTCTACGGCGGGCAGGAACGGCAGGGCTACTGTGTTCTGTAGGTCGGCCGATTTCCCGGGGGCCACAGCTAGCCGCGCGCCTGCTTTCACTAGTAGCTCGCTCGGGGTGGCTCGAAGGTAACCTGCATTAGAAATGTACATACTCAGATTACAATTTTGCCGCGTGTCGAAATAGCATGTGCACGGGCGTTCAAATCACGTGCTGTCAGCACTATAAGTCGCTATGTAAATACAAACCGAGTGCTTAAATCACTTCTCTTGTAGATAATATTGGCAGTACCTCAATATCTACCTAGGCCAAGGCGGTTTCCGTTAGTAAATTCCTAACTAGGCAACACAGTCTCTAAGGAATCATCCCTTGTTCCTTCCTTGTTTAAAGTAATTTGTGATTGTAATTTGCGCCTTAAAGAGAAATCTGTAGACGTTTGACTATATATAGCACAGCGGGTGGGTGTTGACACAAGCATCCTGGTGACGGTAATGATGCTTAAGGTTGAAGGTCTGATGTTTTTGGGGGTCGTGTGTCTGCGCCCATTTGGGACTTCGCGAATCCATTTTGGATTATTCGGCGTGGAACAAACCCAGCACCAAAAAAGCATCAAATGATATACTGAACTCACCCAGTAGTTCTGCAGTGCTGTTGGTGACGATGCCGAGCTCCCTTCCGAGCTCGAAAGCGCGCTCCAGTGGGTCGTGTGCCAGCGCCCATGGGGACGTCGCCAACCCGCTCTGTGCTATCGCAGCGTGGAACAAGCCCTGTACCAAAGAACCATCAAATCACTTATGTATTTAGGTTGGTTTCTAACTTATTATTTTGAGCTGGGTATTTCTGTATTTATTTACGTTAGTGTGTTATGCATCATACATATCACTTATTATCATCATCATCATTATCATCATCATCATCATAATCTTGAGCATTTATCCGTCCAGTATTGGACATAATATGTCTCCCCTAATATCTTCAATTACTTCGTGGACGATATTTATTTCCTCCACTTCCTTCCGGCCATTGCCACAACATCATCGGACCATCGAGCTTTAGGGCGGCCTTGTCTGCGGCAGCCAGATCGAGTCACTTATTATATCTACAGTGAATCACGCCAATTAAGTAATCACTACACACATCAAATAAAACACCACGTAATTACCTAAAATCACGCGCCGATTAAATACTTCTGTCGATAAACAAACGCTTTAGGTCGCTTAATCACAGAGAAAGCTTTAAATTACCTAGTATTTCCCTGCGGAAGCGTATGTGTTAATAAAGGCGTAAATGATAAACTTTTCTATTAATAGGCCAAAATATATTTTAATTATTAGAATTACACGACGCCGCGACGATGCGAGATTGTGCCACGATACGACGTCGTGTCGTGGAAATATTTACGTAAACCCAAAATCAAATTTGTCTTCGTGTAACAAGATTCAAAATGAAAATACAAATTTCAACCTTACGACGTTGCGTCGTACCACGATGCTATGTCGTATCTATAGTTGGGTTTTGTCCCGAAGTAGGTATGTATTGAGCTTTAACTTTTATTAAGACAAACTGCATTAAACTGATTTTTCACCATCGCGAAAGTCTCCTTTAAAAAGGTGTGTTAAAACCAAATTTGGGTTTACTAGTTATTCCCGCGGTCACGCACGTGAGCAAACGCGTACCTTCTTGTCAAAGGAAAGAAAGTTCCCATACCTACTCATTAGTGAAATGAAAGATTCATTTCACAATTACATATTGTATATTACAACAGGTACAAATTATTTACATAATAAAAACTGAATACATGTCACACCTATCTTACCTACCTATTCATGAAAACTCGGTAATCACATGATCTAATCAGTGACGGCCTCATTAATACCAATCAATTGAGTGATCAATCCACAATAGTAGGTACCTAATTAACCTTTTCATGTAAGGTGCATCGAAATGATACGTGACGTAGCCGATAGTCATACAAACGTTGCTAAATAATCCGTGTCGACCGATAGGACTCCTGCCTTTTATGCATAGATTGTGTTGCATCAGTGGATTTATAAACATTCATAAATGACACTAGGACTATCAAGCTGAACTACTGAAAACCTTGACCTGGCTGTTGAGTTTAGTATTTAGGTGTAGTCTAAAAGTCACTAAAGTCACTTCCGCCTACTACGCCAATCAAAACGAGGGTTTATTAGTTATTTGTAAGAGGTTTATGATTTTGATGAGACATACACATTTTACATCGAAAACTACCGTGAGTCTCAGACATATTTAAATACATAAACGGGCTTACGCACGTCGTAGAAATCGAATATCGCTCGACTTGTTTCGTATCGGTACGGTACCTACGCGACGCGACTCATCATGAGCCGATCAGTCGCGGCGGCGGCTAACCGAGCACAGAGTGCTCACGGAGACACGGAGTATTGTAAGACATACGACACACATGTACAATAATGAATTAGGTAAGTAATAAGTCTAATTCAGCATCTAAAGTAGCTGTAGATTTTAGTATGGAATTCGACCATACTGGTCTGGGGATAAGGGCACAGATTATATACAAGTTACTACGTAACAGATACCCCACTTGTTTGGACGGCAGGCGTTGCCACCGCTATCGATGCCCCCTCCCGCGGGTGACGCAACGTCATTGGAATGTGCGCTAGGGTTGCCTCCGTTATGTAAACGCTAGCTTTTTCTCGTGCCTTCGCTCGTTTGGTCAACCAGTCTAGTCAGCAGAGGCGTGGCGTCCAGACAACCCGATTCCCACTGGGTTGCCCACTTCAGGACGATTGAACACCATTCTCTACACCTTACACCGGTTATCTTTGCATCCGACCGTTCCCTCTTTCCGCTTCTCTGCTTTCCGTTCTCCGCACGCCGCTCTCAGCTCTCCGCACGCCACTCTCCGTTCCCCGCTCTCCGCACGCCTTTCTCCGCTCTCCGATCGCCGAATTGATTAATCGATTAAAAATTTAATCGCTAAAAATTAATCGACAACTAACTTAATCTTTCGAGATTAAATCAATCGGAACTCGTACGATTAGATTAACTAATCGTCAATTTTAATCGTTAATCGAGATTAAAAAAGTTAATCTTAATCGTTAATCGATTAACTTTTGCCATGAAATCATGTTTTTTCGGTTTAATTATTAAAATAATACAGATTTTGAAAATGTAAGACGTACACATTATAGTTAACGTCGCGTTATGTTATTATTAAAAAAAACTGATAACTTTCCCTGCAGTATTTATGACATACTAAGGGTTTATGTTGCTTTTTGAGGTAACTTTAAAAAAAAAACTATCGAGGAAACTACAAGTAATCGTGTTTCTAAAACATAACGAATAATAGAGTGAATCTTTAAATATTTTACTTATTGATTGTATAACTAAACATTCAGTAATAACAACACAGCATGGAATCAAACCAACACAATTAATTCTAAAAAAAGCTAGGCGCCCCCATAAAGATTTTTAGAGAAATACCCAGACTTCAATAGTTACGCGTCAATAGTGCCCCAGTAAACGTTAATTCTTAAACAAAATATTTTATTCCGGAGAGTTTGATGTGTTCTGGAACAAATGAAATCATTTTCAATCGCCTTTGTTGTCACAAAAACAATATGCCCGACTTTTATTTTTCGACATCGTACAGCACAGGTTGCGCGGGAAACGTTAACTGTACGCCGTCCGCTCGCCGCGAGGCGTGGCAGCCCACCACAGACTACTAAGAGATACTACGTATCAGCCCACTGGCATTTTGTCGCGCGGGGTTGCTACTTAGAGATCGGAATGTTTCGCGCGGTTGAAACGCGTGGGGATACCCTGATAAGGGGTTCTCGCGCACCCACTTCAACGCCATCTTGATCATGAGCAAAGTACCTGTGACGCCGGTGAGAGCATGTGGAGGTGCACGGAGGCTGCTCCAGCTGACTCCCCGAAGATGGTGACCTTCGTGAGGTCACCGCCGAAGTGCTCGATGTTGTCACGCACCCACTTCAATGCCATCACTTGATCCTGGGCAAAATATAAACAGTTTTGATGTAATTAACTTTGTACCTACCTTTCGATCCTGCGATCATCCCCCGATTTTAATGGTTCGGGCAGGTAATATGCTCTCCAGAACAATATTATTTATACAAAATCGGGAATGTTTCCAAAAAATAGTCGTCTAGGTACAACTAAAACGCGTGAATGCATTTTATGACGTTGTGCCTCTGCAGGTATGAAGTTATTTGTTTCACTATTATACTCGTATTATGCTCTTGCGAACCCCATACGTCAATATGTAGAACAAAAATAATGTTGTTTTTAGGGTTCCGTAGTCAACTAGGAACCCTTTAAGTTTCGCCATGTCCGTTTGTCCGTCTCTCTCTCCGTGGCTTAGCTCCGTGATCATTAGTACTAGAAAGCTGAAATTTGGTATATGTATGTATATAACGCCGTACGCAATAAGTAATTACAGTTATTACTTTGGCGTTTAAGACTTTTTTATATAGCTTGAAATCTTTCTCGTAATTTAAACCTCGGCCTTAAAATCGCTATTTTTATTCTCTATTGACCTCCGACAGGAAAGTATAATATGATAAGTGCAGAAGAAACTAATCGTTAAACGTGCGTATTGCAGTGATGCTTGCTATTATCCTGACCGCAGACTGCTGCGGTTGCAGAGCAAATAGTGCAATGCAGTTAACGCGTACTATGGTAACATCGTCAGGATCATTCAATGACATTAAATACTCGTATAGTATTTATGTTTCTTATTTCGTTTAAAATGAAAATTTTGGGTATGACGTTGATTCTGAATCCGGCTCTAAAGTCTGGGCATTAACTCCCCATCATTGTTACGGTTCATACGGCGATTATAGTAGCTACACTACAGCACTGCTAGAGCTTGTTCATAAAATGACGGATTACACGAGGACCTTAGGGCTGACACAGCATTTGCTTGTTCTGTATAGATGTAGTTGTTTATTGTGTAGTATTAGTGCAGTTGAAATAATTGCATTGAATCAGTCTGCAGACCAACTGTAAAGTCCGTTTCCGTTGTAAGCTGGCACAACCGGCACGGTTGTAGTTGTATCGACTTTAGTACTGCAGTAAGCTAGAATACAGTTGTCCGTGTCAAATGCAGTCCGCCTGTGTTGGCATTTGAGACTTAGGTAGGTACCTACTAAGTACGAATAAGAATAAAACGATAACATACCTTAAGGCCCATATTTCCAGAAACCTCCTCATTTCCCAAGCTCAAAAATCCAAGTGCTCCAAGCCGGTAGTTGAGAGTGACGAGAACCACTCCCGCCCCAACGAGGTGGTCGGGCCCGTACAGGAACGAGTTGCCAGAACCAACTGCGAATGCCCCTCCGTGGATCCACACCATTACTGCCAGCTTGGGGTTGTACCTTAACCAGAGTCAGATTATATAAAAGTACCATCATAATTAATTATTGCTCAAAATTTTTACTTCTAAACTATATTCTTTTAGAAGGCCTCGAGGGCTAAAATGATAAAATTTTAAGTTTAAAAATGCGAAAGGACTCCACTTATAAAATATAATAGATTTGGAGATGTAAGGATGATCCACTTCATCTAGTTTTGGAGATGTAAACTGTTTCCAAACGTCGTCCGTCGCTGTGTTCTTGTTTGTATACCTATATGTGTAGTCAGTTAGGGGTCAAAATAACTATTTCATAGATCTAGATCGCAATGGAAAACTGTAACTACCTATCTATATTGTCTCTCGGTGGGGAGCAACCAACAGTTGACAAAATAGCACAATATGGAATCCATACCTACGAGCACACAGAGTATGCTTTGCTATGGCCCAGAATAAGGCGTTTTGTGCGGAGTTTTCAAAAGAGTTGGTGGAAGTACTTAACTTGCCATGAACTTGACCACGAAGTGGTTATCCAATCCATTCAATAGGTACAAATATAAATGTTTAGGTATATATTGGACGAACACCTTGGATAAGGATTTCGTAACTAAGTATTACAACAATTAAGTAGATAGATTAAATAAGCATGTAAAAGAAATAGGATGTTTTGAAATGTGTTGGTATGGAACAGTAATCCGGTGTGATTCATAATGTTAATAAACTTTATTACATTGCGCACCAGAAGTGACGAAAGATACGCTCGGGATATCAGCTCTTATATTTAGTACGCTTTACGAGTATCATTTAACAAAGAAGAAAAAGGAGAGGATTAGCTACTTACAGGACTAACAGAGACAGGACATACACGGCATCGAGAAGCATCTATGCTCCATTACATTTATAACTGATATTCGCACCCATGGACGTGTCGGAATACTCTAAAGTCTCTAAATGTGACGGATCGGACAGAACCAGCATGCGTTAAAACCATTACGTGTAGTTATACCCAGTGAGTTTATCCGGCAGAGCTGGGGTGTATACGTTGAGGAATAGACAATCCTCGTCGCCCTTGTAGGTGTCGAAGAGCATGAAGCGGTGTGGACATACAGCGCCCTCCTCCAGAGCGTCGCGGACGCCCGACCACGGTTCCAGTGGCGCTGGTGGGCGGAACCGGAGTGGACCCTGCGGCGGCTGCGCGTATCTGGCATATATCATCACAATTAGGGATACTTCGACATTGTTGTATGACAACTAAAGAGACGAACCCGTGAGTTGAGTACTTGTGAATTTCACATAGCCTCTACACTTGGCACCACGCAAGGAAGTAAATCGCTGGTGGTTTCATTGCATGTATCCAGTACTGAACATGGCGCAGTCGATAGGATAGGATATAATCTAAAACTAACCGTATTCCCTTAAAGCTGTAGTAGGGCGCCTGGTCGGTGCGAGTTGCAAGCCGACGGCCTCGCAGTGCGCCGAGGTTCGTGATCACGAGCGGGCCGCCGCCGACACGCATGCGGTCGACGAGGGCGTGGACGAGCCGCGCCGCACGCGCAGGCACCGCCTGGAGACGTCGCAGCGCGTGCTTGAGACCGACGGACTCGCTGACCGTGCTGGAGAGCCGGCGCCATGCTCCTGTCACCTGACGAGGGAAATAGAATGTGAGTGTATTCTTCTACCTTTTCTAAAATTATAAAATCTGTCTAGATCATGATTTTTAGAACGCTCTTAAACAGTTTGGGTGTTGTAGGATGGCTAAAATAAGGATAAATAAGACAAAGGGCAAATCGCCCAGAAAAAGGAAACTCACAAAATCGGTTGAAAAATGCGACCTATCAGCAATGTACATAACCGGCAGGGCAGAATCGTCAATCTGGATATCGTTACATCCGGACATTCGAAAGCATTTTTGCTCAAGATAAAACGGAGAAACTGCGCTTGCTCGGTCAACTCACGTGGAAAGAAGGACGCAGGCAGTAACACCACCCCTGCACTGTCAGAATAGTAAAAAACCGGCCAAGAGCATTTGTAGGGAGCACGCTCAGTGTAGGGTTCCGTGGTGGCCCATCCTTCACAATAGACGAAAATTACGAGAAAGATTTGAATTCCGAGAAAGATTTCAAGCTCTATAAAAAGGTCATAAACGCCAAAGTAACAGTACTTACTATTATTACCTTCTGGAAGTTATCGATTATACGCGCCAGATTGAGCGAAATATTTTAATACAGTATGACACTTAACTAATATGTGTAACGTTTGAAATGTAAGGACGCCGCGCGGCACTTACGTCATTTTAAAGAAAAAATTGAAATTTTGCGATAACTCAAAAACGGTTCGACTGATTTAATTCACAATAGTTTTCATTGAAAGTACTTATAAGGCCTCATTTTCATGAATTTTTCCATAATTTTTTGACCCGTGGTTGAAGAGTTTTTTTTTAGTTTTTATTCTACCGTTTTATCAGCGTGATACATACACATACTCATACCAAATTTTAGCTTTCTACTACCTACTAATGATCACGGAGCTAAGCCGCGGACGGACAGACAGACAGACAGACGGACATGGCGAAACTAATAAGGGACCCTAGTTGACTACGGAACCCTAAAAAGCAGAAAATTATTAAGATTTTTTGTGCATGCACCCTCCTTAATATAATCCTGGTGAGGTCCATACGTGGGAATTAGGTGTTTTAGTTTACTTGCAATTATATTACTTATGATTAATATTTTTTGGCAATAAGTACTATAATTTTGTGAAATTTAAGAGTTCGAGACCCTTTAAACACTATATTTATGGTTTTTAAATTGTTTTTGCCCCACATGCTGGCGTAACCTGCCAGCTGCTGACGAGATAATTATACGTATAGACGGTACGCTCATATTATTCACTTATATAAAGTTTTTCACACTTTACATAAACCGTGTAAAATTACAAGTGTCGGTTGACACACTCCAAATGCAAATGAAAGTACTTATATTATAATCATTTAATAAGGGCAACTGTATCAGTGCCTGATGTCTGATATAACATTTTTGTCTTTGTGACCCATGTAGGTATGTATAAAGTTCAGTAAGTATAATTTAATATACCAAGGCCCAATTCCATAATGTTTATCTTTCGTTGACTAAGCTTTATGATCACAGCTTTTCAAATTGGCACGTGTGGTTATTAACAAACAGTAAGTAATGTTTATTCAAATTCAAATTCAAATTCAAAATTGTTTATTTTCATGAATACAGTTTACACATAACAGATCTTAATAACGTATAAACGTTCCTCCGCCATGTATTCTGCCTGCAAGCAGGCGTGCAAACATTTGAGCGCGCTCCATTAATTGAAATTAAATTACTTTGGTAATAAAAAGTAAAATTAAATTAAATTAAAATAAATACAAATGTGGGGCAAATACAATGTCAGAAAATAATAATAATAATTCAAATTAATAAAGGAAATAATAATAAATAAGCCAAAATAACAATAGAATTAAATTTTAAAAGTCAGGTACGGTTTAGATAGCTATTCACACTATAAAAGCATTGCCCTAGAAGCCAAGCGGTGAGTTTATTTTTAAAACTATTTCCTTTAAGTAGCTTGATCTCCTCAGGAAGGCTATTGTATAAAGTTATGCACATGTTAAAAGCATTCTTGCGGTACACAGCTTTGGTTGCTCGTGGTTTGTATATCAAGCTCATAACTTTTTTCCTGGTTTCCCTGTGTATAATTTCACCTCTCTTCTTAAAATATGATTGGTGAGTGCTAACAAAAACGCATACTTCCCTTATATAAAGGCACGGTAGAGGGAGTATGCGCAGTGTTTTAAATAAGGGCACACAGCTATCGTCCCGCACATTACAAATCGCCCTGACACATTTTTTCTGGATTTTAAAAACTATCTATTCCTGGTATCTTTTGTTCCATTGTTACCACTTAATGGCTTCCTTAAGTGGAATCGAGCCTTGGTATATGAAATGAACTATACGAAATACGATATACCGATAGTGGGCGTCTGCAACACACACAAAATTCTCGAATACAGGTCATATTTTCTCAACCGATTTTCATGAAATTTCGTGACTATGTTTGATAAGTATATAGATTTTTTTTGTCGAGTCAAGGTTTTGAAATTTTTCAAAATGGTGGAGGTGTGGGGTTGAAAACGTAAAAAATGAAGCAATTTCAAAACAAACTCGCGAGGTCGACAGCTCAGGCTCACAGAGCCACTAGTTACATTTTAGGCATCCCAGTGAGTCTGTTCTGTGTCAAAGGACTTATTTACCAGTAAGACTAGACTTGATTCCAATGGGTCCGACAGATATCCACTTCCTAAGTGTTCATTAAGTATTGGCAACGCATAAATCTGTGATTGCGTGTCGGTCAGATGAATGGCCTAATCTCTGGGCGCTGCGGCCGCCGCATGACCGCAACGCTCCAGATATTTACTTAATAAAGGGTTTGTGGAAATTTAGACATTCAAACTATGATAGCAAAACGATGGTTACTTATTGTTGCTTAAATGATATCAGTTTTCTTTAAAGAAGCTTCAAAGCCTAAAGCCCTAGCATAACTGTGACACGCAACTCTTTGTCGCCCGAGGAATATTACCTGTTTCCTTCTTCGCTGTACTGTGAGAGAGAGAAGGACCTTGCTATGTCGCGTATATAAGATTCCCGAAGCGTATTAGTTGTGCCTGACGGGCAGACTCGCGAGATCTAAAGATCACAGAGCGACTGTAGTTCATTTATATAAAAGTTTTTTTTTACTAGCAAGACGCCAGACACTAATCCACTATATTGAGCCTAATAACTGATTATTCGATTTCTGATGCCCGATTCGCACTTTACCGATTTACTTTGTATAGATCCACACAACCTTTTTTGAGGGTTGGTTCGGCGCCTGCATGACGTTAGTAGAACAAGAAAACGTTTGTCAAGCGAGTCTAGATTCTTCATATAAGTATGTAACTCGTTTTCGTAAATTTACTTTTACGAAAATTAGAAACGTCGACACTCTAGCAACCGTAACCTAAGATTTTATAATATCGATTAACACACATGAAGTACCTGCACTTTCTCAATACACCATGTAGAGATTTGATAATATCGACTTGATTGGTTGTTTCGCTCGTAGACGTATTGTAACATCAGGCCGTTTCGAAAGTTACATAATTATGTCTAAACGCCGTCCATTGAACTGCTAAATGTCAAGGTGAGTTCACTTATTATTTTTCACCTCACCAGCTCAAACATGGCGATTTTGCTGTCAGATAACAGTGAACAAAATGCGATTTTGTTTCGAGCGTGAGTAGAAAGTAGCTTTTTAATTTTTTCAATATCTGACCACGAATTGTCATTCTTCAGCCAAAGGTTAATTATAAAATTCTAATCATTTGAATCTCGATGCACTCTGTTTCTTTCATATGTACTTATATAAAAGAGAGGGATAGAAACGGATTATTCGACGCTCATGCCATTATTGTTTCTTCCTATTCGTAATTCTGCACAATATGGATTCTACACATTTGCTTTTGATCTCATTCCTTATTCTTCGCAGTCATTAGTTTTATACAATCCGGTTTCTTCCTAGTCGCGATTCTGCACAATATGGATTCCACACATTTGCATTTGATCTCATTCCTTATTCTTCGCAGTCATTCGTTTTATACAATCCGGTTTCTTCCTAGTCGCGATTCTGCACAATATGGATTCCACACATTTGCATTTGATCTCATTCCTTATTCTTAGCAGTCATTCGTTTTATACAATCCGGTTTCTTCCTAGTCGCGATTCTGCACAATATGGATTCCACACATTTGCATTTGATCTCATTCCTTATTCTTCGCAGTCATTCGTTTTATACAATCCGGTTTCTTCCTAGTCGCGATTCTGCACAACGTTCGCGTGTTGATCACTTTCGTTAAGCTGGACACGTCTTACTTTACGTCGTTTTATTCTGGCATAAGAAAGTGTAAGGGCAAGCGGGGGATAAATACATGAACGAATCTTCGGACTTTGCGTAAAAGGTGAACAATATAGAACTGCGATAGTACGGAACACTAATTGCCGAGTTCCGACTCGCACTTGGCCGATTTTTTTAAACGAACCAACCAGCAAAATTTAGCACAGCCAAATAAATATGGTGATATATATTAATTATGAGTATTTATAATCCATTAGGTACAGTCAGCGTCAGATATATTGTAGCAGTCAAAGTTGCCAAATGGTTTGTCACATCATACATTTTCTATGGTGTGACCAACTATTTGATAATTTTGACTGATATGGCGCTGATTGTACTTGATATTTGAGGCAGGTGTAGATACCGGTAGCGAGATTAAACCTTTTAACTATCTTTAACCGGTATGCAAATAAATCTTCAATAGTAACATTTTTGGTTTACTTTGCACTGCAGTACTAAGTTATCTAAATGTGGTCATGAACAGTCAGTGTCATAATAGCTAGTAGCATCTAAAGTAGCCAAATAATTCGGTACATTATATAAATTCTATGGTGTACCGAACTATTTGGCTACTATAGATGCTACGTACTATATGACGATGACTGTACAGGACCACCATTTAACGATAAAACTCATATTGGATTTCCACACTGTATAAACGAAAATAAATAGTAAAATAAATAAAACAAAAATATGCGTATACATCTTTTGTAACAGTTTCTTTAATCGCTTTACGTTCTTACATAAAATAAAAATAAATAAACCTTTACCCAGGCAGAGTTGTTTAACTGACCATACACATTTACTTTAAAATTCGACCTTACAAAGAAAGGTACCAAACTGTCTGGCTCCGATCCGATCAAAATATTTTAAACAACTTTCTAACATTATATAAAAATACTTTTAACTTAACTATGTTATTGGTAACTCTTTTCAAAGAAGAAGTAAGTTCAAGTCAACATAATATTAATACAACCAAGGTTGCCAAACCAACTTTACGCTATCACTGTTTTGATGATGACTATACTTAAGGTAACAGATTAAATATTTAAAACCTCATAGGAACACTCATAAAAAATTATTAATTTACAGGTAGTTTAACAAAAAAAAAAGTCTAAAGTACGGTCTTGTTAAAAAATATTGTAGTCCGAACTGTCACTTTGTACGACGTGGTCATTATCATGATCAGAACTGGCATCCGTTTCTAGGCCACTACTCTCATCCGATTCTGAGCTAGGGCTGTCATAATCTTCAAAAATGTAATCATCATAATTACACATGGCTTTTAAGGCTTCTGCTATTGATATTTCGTGGTTTGCAAACTTCTCAATTATATCTGCACCTGTATAATGATCAATTCTTCGTCTTTTGGGATCTTGCTTTTTACATCCAGCAAGACTTCGTTTAATCTGGAAATCTTGGTGTTTAGCTTCTCTTTTTAATTGACTTAGAAACAAAAATAATTTAGGGTGGCGACCAAATCTGATACCAATTCGATTATGCCAACCTTCCAGAAAATTGGTAGTTTTATTCAGCTCGTTGTGGCAACTAAACATCTCTGGTTTTATTTTATTCATCCACTCATTTTTATAGTATTTTTTGAACAGATTAAATACTTGTGTATCAGGCATAAATTCAGTAATGATACGAAAACCTTCCGGTATATCAGCTGGCGGAAATAATGCTAATTTACATAATTGTCTTGTTACGTTTTTACCAAGGGGATGTCCTGTTACTTCAAGTTCTTCAGCCTTTCTCCAAATGGATTGTTGAAAATGGAAAAAACATCCTTTTATAATCACATTATTGAATACTGTTTTTAACGCATTTGTAGCGGCTAGTTCATAGTCACTTTTAAATTGTAATACATTCAGTGACAGTTTTTCTTTCAATTTTGAAAACAATAGTTCGTACGTATTTTGTGATTTGTTTGGGAGTAAAGCGTAAATTACAGGTACGATAGTAGTAGCCTCATCCGAGTATCTTTTTAAATCTGCATGCAGCGTATATAATTGAAAGAATGGTGAAGGTGTTACTTTAAAAGTTCCATCCCCTAAAAAACTTGTTGTCTTCTGAATCGTTTCCCTGCCTAGAGATGTAGCAAACACATAAATATTGAACTCGTCACTAACCAAGAAGTCCTCTGAAAGAATTTCGGGCAGTGTTATGTCGTCAATATTTTGAAAAGTACTTTTGTCGACCATTAACGCTTTGTACTTTCGTTTATATAATGAGTCTCTTACCGTTTTAAACTCAGGAATCTGTTTAGATTCAATCACGGACGCTTTCTCCTTTAGAAGTGCAAACTCCTTTTCAAATACTTTTTGAACGGGTTTCATGGTTTTGGTCACTGCTGACCTACAATTGTCTAAGCAAACATCGACTTTATTTTGAAATTTATTAGGCTTACACATATGTTTACTCAGTTTTAGCACATTGTTATCTTTGCCAATGGTGATTGATGCACTGCACGATATCATATTTACGCATCGCCAGTTTGATCCCTTGGCACGGTTACCTCGAAAATAATACTTGTATCCACTTTTGAGAAGAATATCCTTCCCCTTCTCGCTTTTTATAAATACGACTTTATCGTCGTTTTTGTTAAATCCCTAATTTACCTTCTGCGTAGCTGGAAGTCTCCATATTCCTAAGTTTATTATACAAACAATATTTGCGTCCGTACAATTCTTTATTTCTTCATAAAGTAAAACTAACATGACAAGCAACATCAAATATCATCAAAGACAAAGTAGTCGACAGCATAAAACCTCATCATCCCCCCGCAATTCTAATTCACCCCGGAATAAGAATTGTCGCAATCATAAAGTTAGAAACAAACTAATAACTATATCTATAACTAAAGTTAAACATTGAAAAACAAATAAATAATAAAACAAACAAGACAAAATACTAACCGCTCAGTATAAGAAGGATAGTGGTCTTCACTCTAACTCCTTCCCCCCTCAATGTTAAACTTTTGTTTTAGATGACAATAAAACGTAGATGAACATTAAACCTCATAATAATTATGATAACACTTTTGGCATACAAATAAACTATTCAATTAAACCTAGTTTCTCTACAAAATAATTATGTTTCTGTTTTCCTAAAGCTTTTGTTAAAATGTCTGCAACATTTTCTTTCGTGTTCACATACTTTACAATTACTAATCGTTTGCTAATCAAATCTTTAATAAAATGATATTTAATATCAATATGCTTTGACCTCTTACTGTTTTCATTTGACTCCATCAGTTTGATAGCGCTCTGATTATCTACAAGTAACGTTGAGTTTGAAAGACAGTTAAAATCTTGTAACAACCCCTTTAAACTAACTAACTCTGCACACGCTAGAGCCGCAGCTATATATTCAGCTTCGGCTGTTGATAAGGCGACAACGTTTTGTTTCTTACAGAACCAGGCTAACAAATTATTGCCATAGAAGACTACAGAACCACTCATACTTTTTCTGTCTGTTTTGTCGCCTGCCCAGTCAGCATCGGTATAGGCAATCAAGGGACAACTGCTATCCTGTTTGTATACCAAACATTTTGATTTGGTGTGTTTTAGATATCGCAAAACACGTTTCGCTGCTTGCCACAGTGACATAGTTGGCTTATCCAAAAATCTACTCAAAAAGGATACTGCGAAGCAAATATCTGGCCTACTTGAAGTAGCTAAGTATAAAAGGCAACCTATGAGCTCACGATATGGTATATCCAAGGTGATACATTCATTGACATCAGTAGTGAAATTTACCTCCATTGGTGTCTCCGCCCCTTTACAATCTGCCATGTTAAATTTATCAAGCAATCTATTTATTGCTGATTCTTGAGAAATAGAGATTGATTCTGAGGTTCTCACAATATCCAACCCTAAGTACGCACTCACCTCTCCAAGGTCCTTCACATTAAATTCCAATTTTAAATATTCATGTGCTTTATATAGGTTTGTTGCACTTTTAGACATTAAAATGATATCATCAACATACACTAATAAAAATACATCTTCCAAAATATATAAACAAAAATCATGTTTTGATTGTAAAAATCCTTTATCAACTAAAAAGCCATGAAGTCTTTCGTTCCAGCATTTAGGTGCTTGTTTTAACCCATACAGAGATCTTTTTAGTTTTAAATATATGCCTTTTCCAACTTTAACTCCTAACGGTGGTTTTATATAAACGTCTTCCTTTAAGAACCCGTTTAAAAAGGCCGTTGGAACGTCTAATTGTTTCATGTACATGTCATTTTGTATAGCTTGACTAAGCATCATACGAATTGTAGGCATACGAGCTACTGGTGAATACACATTAAATAATGTTTCTTCTTGAAACCCTTTCGCCACTAATCGGGCCTTTTTTGTACCATCCTTTTTAGTAGTGAATACCCATTTGGTATCTATAGCCTTTTTATCTTTCGGCAATTCTGATTCTTCCCATGTTTCCAATGATTTCAGCGAATTTAATTCTTTATCTATTGCGTCTTGCCACTCTTGACCTCTTTTAACAGCTTCTTTGTAAGAACCTGGATCACCCGTACACAAACAGTAGGCGACATGTGTTTCATAATCTTCCAATCTTTTTGGAGGTTTAATAATTCTGCCACTTCTTGTTCTTGTCACATGCTCATTTCTAACATCTTGTCCCTCATTTATGTTCTCTTCAGCACAAT
This sequence comes from Apotomis capreana, assembly GCA_947623375.1. Classification (NCBI taxonomy): domain Eukaryota; kingdom Metazoa; phylum Arthropoda; class Insecta; order Lepidoptera; family Tortricidae; genus Apotomis; species Apotomis capreana. Next base: position 9,495,870 of record OX392516.1, read on the forward strand.
CTTCAAACATTTCTTCTGGTTCTATAATTTCCTCATCAACATTCTTATTGATGACCTCTTCTCTATTTCCATTATCTTGTTCAGGCTCAGTAATCCCATCAGTATTTATGGGATTTGTTTCTGAAATACTTACTCTTAACCACTCTCGTTCGTTATCAGTCTGCTCACTTTCTTTGTAAACAATATCATTTTCATCGAATCTCACATCTCGTGACACAATTATTTTGTTATTTCTAGGATCCCATAAACTATATCCTGTTCTGCTGTATCCTACCATCCTACACTCACGTGCTCTCTCCGAAAGTTTATCATGTTTAGGTAAGATATATGCCCACGCCTTTGCACCAAATGCACGAAGTTTGTTTAAGTCTCTTGTCCCATACATAATTTCACAAGGAGTTTTGAAATTAATAGCCACAGACGAACAACGGTTCAACTGATAAGCTGCACATTTTACTGCTTCACCCCACAAAGTCTTTGGCAGCATAGTTTCAATAAGCATAGTCCTTGCTTTGTTATACAAACTTCGATTCATTCTCTCTGCAACGCCATTACTAGCTGGTGAATATGGTAAACTATATTCCAAAACTATTCCTTTCTGATCACAAAATTGACGGAGTTTATTGCAAGTGTATTCACCTCCATTATCACACCTGATCCTCTTAACATTTTTCTCAAATTCGTTTTCGTATCGATGGATATAGGTAATAATATTTTGAGCTGCCTCTGATTTCCTTTTTAGCAAGAAAACTACACAAAAGTGTGAAAAATCATCTATTATGGTTTGAAAATAGACTTCACCCTCAATTGTTGGAATGTTGGATGGGCCCGCTATATCACTGTGTAACAGTTCTAAGACTTGACGTGACCTTGGTTGCTCTAACCTTTTGAATGGTAATCGTGTTGCCTTACCTTTCATACACGCGTTACATACGTTGTTGTTTAGTGGTAGCTGTAGCCTTTGTAAGGTTTTAGAGCTGGTGTGTCCTAAACGTCTGTGCCACAACATGCCATCTGCTGAATGTATAGCCGCGACTACTTCCTCCGTTATAATTTTACCCTGCAAAATATAAAGTTTGCCATTATTATATGCCCATATAATGGACCCATTAAAAAATAAAATTTTTGCGTATTCATTCCTAAAAATGATTTCATTTGGTTTTTCTAGCAGTTTCCGTACAGATAGAAGATTATATGCTAACTTTGCTACAATAAGTCCTTCGACAGCAAACTTAACATTACCGCATTTAATCGGTAAACTGCCACTTTGATATGCAATCAATTTTTCACCATTAGCTGTGTTAATTTGTACAGGATGTGCTAAGGTTTTTACATTTGTCATAAATGGTGTATAAATATCAGATATAAAATTTTGTGATGCACCAGAATCGACTACAAAAGAAATTGATTGATTAAATGATGCCTTACAAGTCAAGTTGAATTCTTCATCAATCATACAGCCCACTTCCTCTATAGTCTCTTCATGAGCTATAATTGCATCGTCCCTTGATGTGTGTGCTCTATTCACACCTCGAGCGCGTCCATGCATTCTGCCACGACCCCTTCTATATAATTCACCACCTCGGACAGGAGCACCACGTTGGAAAGTGTAATACTGCCTATTATGAATACTTTTGTGGCAAAATATTGCTTTGTGCCCCTTTTCATTACAATTCCAGCATTCTATGTTAAATGCGTTGTCTTGAGTCTTACTTACATCATCCAGTCGGATTTCCGCGTCAAGTAAAGCCCTTTTTGTCTTTTCTAAAGTTAAATTTTCGTTCATCGTTTCTAAAGCTGTTGTCACATTGTTATATTTTCCCGGTAATGCGAGTAGTAAATGTACCACTTTATCTGACTCGTCCATTTTAGACATGACATCGATATCGCTTATTAGCTTATCAAATTTCAGAAAGAAATCTTGCAATTTCTCACTATCCTCGCATCTCAATTCGATTAATTTCTTTTTTAAATTGTATTTATTCATAACACTTCTTCGATTGAAAATATTTTCTAAAGCGTTCATCATTTGTTTGGCACTTTTGCATCCTTTCACAATTTCTAGAAAATTATCGCCTATGCACTGCACAATTAGTGATCTCGCTTCTGCATCCTTCTTCTTTTCATCCGCCTTAACATCCTCACAGGCCAATATATCGCTAAGGCCTTTCTCCTCCAACAACAACTCTAAACGAAATTTCCAATTGTGAAAATTATTTCCATCTTCTAGACGATATATCACGTTCTGTATTTTTGCTTGTGCCATATTTTGGTTTTGGAAGCTTTCTGCTTCAACAATAAACTGTTGTTTTAATAAATTTTTACATTAAATATGAAGTTGTCAAAAAATATATTTTCGAAAATTTTCTAAATTTTTTATTCAAACCGCTAAAAAATTAGGAATATGGGGGAACCCATAACCTGTTAAATCCCTAATTTACCTTCTGCGTAGCTGGAAGTCTCCATATTCCTAAGTTTATTATACAAACAATATTTGCGTCCGTACAATTCTTTATTTCTTCATAAAGTAAAACTAACATGACAAGCAACATCAAATATCATCAAAGACAAAGTAGTCGACAGCATAAAACCTCATCAGTTTTCCTCCATCTTACAGTTTATTATCACTTTAATCACTCAAAATCGTATAAACATATAATTGACAACATTTCATATTTTTAAGACTATCATTTTATTACTTTTCTGAATTCTGCTTAAAAAGATGAAGTAATCTCTTTTTTTATTTATTTTCTGAGATGATTATTTATTTTATTATTAATTTATAAAAACATACTCATTTTAAAATGTGGCAACACCAAAACCAGAACTTAATGGAACGGTTACTTTAGTCGGTATTCTTATTAAAAAAAAACTGAATAAAACTCGGTATGCATCTGTCATCTGTCAACGTCAAATAAAAAAAAAATCTATGTTTTCGCTCTTTGGCTTAGACAACAACCCTATTCAGCCCGTATTGTCTTAGATTGCAGTTATTTGATGTATTTTCTTATATTTCCTTAAATACAGAAGAATAAATTCCAAGGTTTTTTTTCAAGGTACACGACATAAAGCCCTGTCGATCTCTATATTAATTTCCACCTGTTATAAATATGAAATGTTGTCAATTATTGTACTGAGAAATGGAAACCATTTGACAATTCAGAGTATGTTAATTGTGACAATGGCTCCGTCAAGTGGCCAGTGAAGTGATTTATTTTTGATAAAGAAACAGTTTGTATACTATATAATGGATAAGTCGGGATATGTCGTGCTAATAGTTAAAAGAGTAAGAAACGCCATTCCGACTAATATGATCAATATCTCCGAAAAAACTAGTAAAACTCGCTGAATGGGTATGTACAATGTACCAACATGGGAAATAAATTGATAGCTTTTTAACTGCTTTTCGTCAAGAAATCCCCCGCTTGCCCTTACACTTTCTTATGCCAGAATAAAACGACGTAAAGTAAGACGTGTCCAGCTTAAGGCGATATAGTCCGGGCGTGGTCGCGCGGAACTAATTGACGCTCTTCAATCGCTGACGCGTGACGATTTTTAGCAGGTTTTTAGTTCTAGTGATTAAATAAATAATTTTATCGAGACAATCCTAGCGAATTAATCTAGATAATGTTAGTATCCATACATTTAAGCAAAAAAGGGGTAATAAAACTTCGTATTTTAGCCTTGCCACTGAAAAAATATTACAAATAGAGGTAACTTTGGGATTCTATTCTATCAAGCGAAATTTATCCAATCGTGTTGATGAAAACGATTTTATAATCGCAAAATTCTCAAGTATGATATATATGTTTTTCATAATCTTCAAACACTGCTTAATATGATTACGACTCATTCCAAAATGAGTGAGTTCGGCGTCTACTGGGAAAAGAGCGCCTTAACGAAAGTGATCAACACGCGAACGTTGTGCAGAATCGCGACTAGGAAGAAACCGGATTGTATAAAACGAATGACTGCGAAGAATAAGGAATGAGATCAAATGCAAATGTGTGGAATCCATATTGTGCAGAATCGCGACTAGGAAGAAACCGGATTGTATAAAACGAATGACTGCGAAGAATAAGGAATGAGATCAAATGCAAATGTGTGGAATCCATATTGTGCAGAATCGCGACTAGGAAGAAACCGGATTGTATAAAACTAATGACTGCGAAGAATAAGGAATGAGATCAAATGCAAATGTGTGGAATCCATATTGTGCAGAATCGCGACTAGGAAGAAACCGGATTGTATAAAACTAATGACTGCGAAGAATAAGGAATGAGATCAAAAGCAAATGTGTAGAATCCATATTGTGCAGAATTACGAATAGGAAGAAACAATAATGGCATGAGCGTCGAATAATCCATAGAAACTTATCAATTTAAAATTCGATTTTCGAATCCGACCTCGATTGAGAACAGTTCGGATACGCGATATACCAAAACATTCATTAAAAACACCCAAAAAAGTTTTAATTGCAGCGTATTTTTTTTTTCTTTATTATATTTTTATTTAACGACCGAATATTAAAATTATTGTGCCTTTTATATAAAACAATAGATCATTGCTCAAATAAAATAAGATTTTTCAACTTATTACTTATTGTAAATATAATAATAATTTATAATTTCACCATTTATCATAGATACATATTCGAAACGTACCTTAAAAATATCGAGTTCATATTGTAATTGTTATTTTCTTTTGCATTTATTTTGTTTGGTGTTTTAGGAGTAAAAATATTAATCAATTTATAAACAAAATCTCTTAATATAATATATGTATTTATAAATAAACACGTCATGTATCTGCTAAATCTTCCAATTTGATCAAATAATGACAATAACCGTGTTGGTTGGTTGATTATAATTTCAATTAAATTATATTGTTATTCCTTTTTAAGCAGCACTTATCTATTTTCTGATTAATAATTATTGAAATCAGCAACAAAAACTATAAACATACGTTGGAAGAAAAAGCACAAAATGTCGAATATGTTCTCGCTGATGAGGTGAAAAGTTGTGTGTGCTACACGAGAGCAAAGTTTTTTGCATCTCGTGCTGTTGAGTCCCTCGCTACACTCAGGATTCTAACTTAGAATCACTCGTTACGCTCGTGATTCAAACGTAGAATCCTTCGCTTGCTCGGGGCTCAAAATCAGCACTCGCAACAAAAAACAACTTTGCTCTCTTGTTGCACAAATAACTATTTCACCTCACCAGCTCAAACATGGCGATTTTGCTGTCAGATAACAGTGAACAAAATGCGATTTTGTTTCGAGCGTGAGTAGAAAGTAGCTTTTTAATTTTTTCAATATCTGACCACGAATTGTCATTCTTCAGCCAAAGGTTAATTATAAAATTCTAATCATTTGAATCTCGATGCACTCTGTTTCTTTCATATGTATATAAAAGAGAGGGATAGAAACTTATCAATTTGAAATTCGATTTTCGAATCCGACATCGATTGAGAAGAGTTCGGATACGCGTTATACCAAAAAAAATATTAAAAACACCCGAAAAAGTTTTAATTGCAACGTATTTTTTTTTCTTTATTATATTTTTATTTAACGACCGAATATTAAAATTATTGTGCCTTTTATATAAAACAATAGATCATTGCCCAAATAAAATAAGATTTTTCAACTTATTACTTATTGTAAATATAGTAATAATAATAATTTATAATTTCACCATTTATCATATGTAGATGCATATTCGAAACGTACCTTAAAAAATATCGAGTTCATATTGTAAATGTTATTTTCTTTTGCATTTATTTTGTTTGGTGTTTTACGAGTAAAAATATAAATCAATTTATAAACAAAATCTCGTAATATAATATGTATTTATAAATAAACACGTATCTGCTAAATCTTCCAATTGGATCAAATAATGACAATAACCGTGTTGGTTGGTTGATTATAATTTCAATTAAATTATATTGTTATTCCTTTTTAAGCAGCACTTATCTATTTTCTGATTAATATTATTGGAATCAGCAAAAAAGACTATAAACATACATTGGAAGAAAAAGCACAAAATGTCGAATATGTTCTCGCTGATGAGGTGAAAAGTTGTGTGTGCTACACGAGAGCAAAGTTTTTTGCATCTCGTGCTGTTGAGTCCCTCGCTACACTCAGGATTCTAACATAGAATCACTCGCTACGCTCGTGATTCAAACGTAGAAGCCTTCGCTTGCTCGGGACTCAAAATCAGCACTCGTAACAAAAAACAACTTTGCTCTCTTGTTGCACAAATAACTATTTGCGCCTTCTGTCGTTTCGATTATAGATAAATAATGAAAACAAATTAACGCATTGCAATAAATAGTATTGCTCATTATATGCACATAGTTATAGGTAGTACTTTAATGTACACTTATACTGGTATAGTTTTAAAAACGAAATTTAATATTAAAGGTTTATTAAAGGTCATTGATCTGATTAATATTACTTTTTGGGTCATTCGTCCCTTCGGTGGTCAAAAGTTAAGAGCTTGTATGAATCTAAGTTGTTTCTATTACATCAGATTATAGAAGAGGAAACGTTCTTTATTCTCACAGGCATTTAATCAGAAAATTAGGCCCTGGAATCCTTAATTTCGCAAATGTCCACCGGAAAGACGCGCACCTAAATCTGACAATGACCCTTTTAATAAGGCATTTAAATCTGCTACTTCAGCTAGACAAAGTACACCAAATGTTCATAATGAAGCGAAAATTTAAATTAAAATAATTCCATCCTAATGCATTATAGGAAATGGATGAAAATCGATGCTTTAGCTTTAGTGGCTTTTATACAGCAATATTTATAAATAGTATATTATATTCTTCTCTTCAATATACAACAAACAGTTACCGATCTGATTTAAATTTTGTCTCATAGTATCATATATCCCATTCCGATTGTAGATAACTGTTACATATGCAATTTTGAACCAATTTAGATACAGAGATATCTATATAGCTTCAAGACTATTTCGAGATAGATAGGATTACAGGACGAAGGAAAAACACTCCGAGGAAAGTGAAGTTTAGTTTTAAGATGGGGCAAGAATTTTGTGAATGAAAACACCGCTCCATAACCCTGTCTGCTGATGAATTAGATAAAACGACGAGTTTCATTCCGACTTATATTCTCACTCCACCCTTTGTATTTTGCTCATGTCAAAGATTAACTTTCCGATACATAGGGTAGTATATTAAGAGGGAAGTTGATTGACACACGCTTTATCATTTAGGTATCTACTGCGCCATAAGCAACTGCAACCACCAATGGCCGCGTGCACATATTATTCGATGCTTCATGCTCACACAACACACCCCTATTTCGATTAAATAAATAGATGGTGACGGTGTGAATTTGGAGTTTAGGCTGTCTTGTAGTTTTCGCAAGTATCGTTTCATCTTAAGTGAAACATGTTCCAATAGCTTGAACATCGTTCTCATATGTTCACAGACCAGACGTTAACCGTTTACTGTAACAGGGTCATTGTTCGAGTCACACGTTACTTAACATTAACATGTACAGGGTTGTCCCGAATTCATCGTGCCAAGGCTCACAAGAGCAGAATGTCTTGACCATCCTGTATATCGTCGCATCTTCGTTGCGACTTTCCAGTCTTGCCACGAACCAATAACCAAAGTACCCATTATATGTTAAAGAGTCCCATTTTTAAAAACCTTTTCGAGTGCAACCAATAATTATGCAAGCGTATTTATTGGCAATTTGTTTATGGCAACACGACGATTATTGAATTATATTGCGTTGGTAATTTTCGACATTTCGGATTTCTTGTTACGTCTGGGGTCTCGAAGGAGTACAAAGTGAAAATGATGTAAGTAAGTATCCCATCAAAAACATAAATGTTAAATGAGAGCCAAGTTCAATATCGCGTGCAACGTTGTCGACTTCGCCGACAAAAGAATTGAGATCTATATTGGCGCCAAGTTCTTTGCCCTAAAATTTTTAGATACATTTTATTTTACTTGGGGTGTAATCAATATCAAGACTTGACTTGGCTATTTCAGTGGTAAAAATGCCGTTTTTTGGACTTTAATATCTCAATACCTATTTCACCTATATTTATGAAATTTGGAGTTCTTGTTGTTCTAAAGGATCTAAATACATAAGCCAAATTTCATGTTTTTATGTTAAATAGATTTGGAGTTTATTACTTTTACAATTATTATTATTCACACACACGCACACGCACGCACGCACGCACGCACGCACGCACGCACACGCACACGCACATTCATGTAATTCAATATCAAGATTTGACTTGGTTAGTTTTCACAAACTGACTAAATTGTATAAAAGTAACATAGTATTATTATCAAGCTAACAGTATAAGTAACAGGACGTACACTAACTTGCGTACTTACCTTTACGAAAATAGGTTTATGATTAGATAAGATAATTATAATCTGTCGCAGCTAACCGGGCCTCCTTGCCTTCTAAGGCATGTACAGTACGGGTTCTCGATAAAGAAAAGTCCTCCCGCACCAATGTGGATAAGGAGGGATTCACACTGGTGGAAAGGAAGAGCAAGGCGCGCAGGGCGCCCGGCAAGACTCTCAGTGGCACTGCCGAGCCGGTTGGTTCTGGTCTTCGGATTGCCACACCGAGTAAGGCGCTCTATGTGTCGCGCTTGCATCACTCCGCCGTGGCTGATGATGTGGTGGAGTACGTCCGCCGGAAGACTGGCTTCTCGCTGAGGGTGCACCAGCTGCAGTCCCGCCGCTACGTGCACTTCAGCTCGTTTGTGGTGCGCGTGCCGCGGCCGCTGCAGAGCACCATCGCAAGTGCAGACTTCTGGCCGAAGGGTGTTGTGTTTCGGCGGTTTCGGGGCAATCTGCCGAATCCTGCGCCAGATCAGACGACGCAACGGAGCCACGCAGTTACGTCGCCTACATCAAACTAGATTTAAGCTTTTCTAAAATGTAATTTTGTAGTTCACAGTGCCTTGGTTTATACTGTAATACTGTGTAACTAATTTGAATAAATAAATAAATAATATAAATGTATATGTAAAAACTAACCAAGAGCAAGATCTACTATTGATTATGTGTAAGTACTTCCTAAGTTAGAATTTATAGGTAAGGCCGAGCGGTGTAGCTTTAATAACATAAATATACTTTTACAGTTAAATTGTTATCAAAAGCTTATAAATCCAAGCAAAATAACTAGGTTGTCCGATATTTATTTATTTATTATTTATTTATTTATCTGTCTATTTGATTAAGGTTCGGATATAAAAGCTGTTACACTGTTTATTAATTAACGGTGAAAAGGTAAGTAAAAGGTGTTTCACGGTGTAGGTCTGACTGGGTAGTTAGGTCCTAGTTCATTTTGGTCATCAAAACTAATGTCTATTCATACGGGAATAGATATATCGAGATTGAAGTTGCGCGAAACATAAGGTACACTTATTACTTTGATATTGCAATCAAATTCCATCGATGGAGAGCACCAAATCGATTAGATGCATATACATACAACGTACGATGTAGGTCAATGGGAATTGCGACAAATGGTAAATTACATACCTACTTAGCCTAGATGTGGAATATGGGAAATGATGGTGAATGAAACATGTGAACCTAACGCCAAGTGACTGGTGTGGATAGATTAAGTAGATCGATAATATCGGAAGTAATAAATCGTATGTCTTTTGGGTCTTATGCTGGAGTGGACCTAAATAACCGAATTATTTCAAAATCACCGATTAAGCAAAAAACCAGTAGGTACTCTACTCTAGATAGTGTCGCAAAACGTGAAATAAAAAATAAATGCATATCTAAATTATTCCAAAACTTTTTTAAACGGTATGAAGAGATTTTGATGATGATATTTATCAAGCATAACTGCTTAAATGTCTATTTGCTAGCGTAACCAACATGTGGAAAGAATAAAATTTATAGACACTGTTATCGATTGCTAAAATATGTAGGTATATGCATGATCGGAGTCTGAAGAGCGGTCAAAAAGGGCCAAAAAATCCTCGCGAAATTTGTGTTGTGGATAACCCCTTATGGGCGGGTACTGTACTGAAAGCAATTGCTATCTCTTAAGTATACACAATAACACCCACTATGTTCTGTTCTTACATATGTACCAACCCCACCAACATTTAAATTCCTGTGCTACAATAATACTAAGGCTGAAATTTAATTTAGTCAATCTTAATACATCTGCAGCGTTAAATTAAATTTAGCAACAATTTACACAATCCTTTGAATTACACGACGGTACGCTACAATGTCGTTTAATTGTAAAATCACAACCTTGAGAGCATCCATGTTTGACAATGGTTAAACGCCAGCATTGCCAAGAGTTAAATGATGAACTAAGAAAATTTCATTTGAGCAAGACCACAGAATAGATACTTATTTTATTATTAGGTTGTAGATACATGTAGAGAGGTGCAGAAGGCTCTCTTTTGGACTTAGGGAAAGCTGCCAGTATTCATTTGCGAGACTATATATAGTGAGACAGTGAGCAATTTGGAAACCGTAGCGGCGCTCTTAAAATGAATGTTGGTGGATTACGCATAATAGACATCATTATAAGACAAACGTGGTCCTCCTTATAAATTCATATTTGAACTTTAAAGACCAACTTAACTAGTAAAAAGACAGTTTAATCATCAAATGTACTGAACTGACACCATGTAGGTACCTAAGAATAAAGCTTTCCGTCCACTGAAGCGGAACAGACCGAAGCTGTGTAAAATGGACCAATCACATTCCTCAGATTTAAATGCACTTTTTTGGGCTTCACAAAGACGCAACCTAATTGGTTCATTTTCCCCGCTGCGCTTCAGTGGACAGGCAGCCTAAGGGCCGGTTATTTAAAACCACAGACCATTTCAAACTATCTGTAATCGTAACTTGCGTTCTAAACTACGTTAAATCTTGAAGGTAGTATCGAGGACTCGACTAGTCATCGCGTCGTGGGATTTCAGCATTCAGCATGGCTTTTACTTTAAACGTTAACCGGTCTGTGATGGATGAAACTGGCCCTTAAGTACAATCCTAGAGTATTAGGTACGTAAGTATACGAAGTTAGTTATTATGACCGTGTACTACTTTAATTGTTCTTCTCATGACATCCTCAAAGCATTAACAAATTTTTGACAATGGTTAAACTTATTAGTCAAAGTAGTTACCTCACTCGGCGAAGTCGGTCACCGAACAATCTCAATGTAGAGGTAATGGAGCCACAAGGTTGTCAGTAGAGCACAATTTCCGTCACCGTTTAAAAACCGGAACTCTTAACTGCTTAATCTTGGGATGAAACAATGCGTTCCATGCGTTAGGTGAAGTTTTGTTGATCATCAAAATCAGAATAAGTAAGAGAACTGGTTTTTGGCCAGTCGCTATTCTGTCATTTTGGTCCTTCCGCGTCCGATGAAGCCGGTTCGCTGATTTTGCAAATTAATAATTTATAATTAGAGTAGCAACAGTTAGTAACTTAACGCGCGATAGATAAATAATATCTAAAACATTCATCAATATAAATATTAAAATAATAGTACTTTCTACTAGTAGGTGCCCAAATTCGTCAGCGGTTTTTTTTTTATCATAATCGGGTAAAAAGTATCCTATAACCATCTTTGGATGTCCCTATCCCTGTACTAAAAATATTATTATTATTATTCTATTGATTAAAATCCGTCCAGCTGTATCGGCGTGATGAGAGGACAAAGAAAAAGTTACTACCAGATAGCGCTACTATGAAGAAAATTTTACTATGTCTGGCACCACTCTGCTGTCGCGCTGTTAAGATTTTTCGTCAAATAATGACCCTATGGAGAGCCATTGGAAACAAAATTTCAATACAATTTTAGATTATTATAATAATATCTAAATGATAGTGTCACATATACGTGTCGGAAAATGTGATAATCGTGACTTCAAAAAACTTCACGGTGCTGCTGTTCAAAGTTTAGTCCGGTATGGTTCATTTAATACCCATCATAATATGTTCTTATTTTTTATCTCGTAACAACAACGGTTGCAATGACAGTGCAAAGCAGGCGTACCCTAGTTACACTACATTACACATTACACCTGTCATGAATGAAATAATACAAGTTAATGGTGATCCTCGTCTGAAGACGCTTGCTATAACAAACAACGTTACATAATGGGTATAATGTGGTCCGTAAGAATGCGGGACAGTTCTCGTTGCCCAATAATGGATATTGCTGTTTCGCTGTTTGGGACATATTTTGTCAGGGGAATAGCGTAATATTACGTTACTTGTACCAAAAACGCCTGATTTTTATTCCAAGCAGTGAAATTGCGCGTGAACTACAAGATTGCGCAGTTATTATTGCAGTTGTTATATTTATATTGATATACTTACTTAAATTGAAATGTTTTTGAATTTTCTGCACACCATTATATGTAGATCTATAGAAGGAACTGAATTTTGCCAAAACGTTACTTTGAGAATCCGCTAGCGGCACGCAGTAGCACTCAAATATGTTCACTTGTTCAGCAAGGAAAATTCAATTTTACACATTGATATAATACAAAATAAGCGTTATTTTTTTTCCTAAAGCCCTTCGTTCTATAGCTTTGAACCCACTATGAATAAAGAGGGATATTATAAGAACTGTACCTACCTAAGTTTATCTGTGGCGTCGTCGTAGCTCTTAATGAAAAAAATCAATCATTGTAGGTACCTAGAAGGTAGATGATGAAGACTTTGGCTTAAAGGTCTAGTTAGATATGTCATAAAATTCCCAAATAAAAACCGAAAGGATTTTGTGTCTCTGTCTAGGTGTATCGGGACCATCGGGACTCCGGAGTTTGACGTTTTAACAAGGGTGCTTGTCGAAAAATCAAAGCTCTACTAAAATAACTGCCGACGCGTTTGGCTCGGTTTGTAGACACCTGCCTACTGAGTCGGCGGTCCCGGGTTCGAATCCCGGCCGGGGCAAATATTTGTGCAAAATATTTGTTCTCGGGTCATGGATGTTATCTATATATGCAGGGGCGTAGCGAGGTAAAATGGCGCCTAGGGCACACGTTCAAACAGCGCCCCTCGGTAAATTATTTTACCTAAAAACAAACCCTACACAGTTTTTTTATTTTATTTTATCTTTAGACATGACTAGAAGAACTATATCAAAACTGGTTAGATCTCACTATCTACCACAGTAAGACGTACTTTCAATGGGAATACAAACCCACTAACGGGAAGCGCTCGCGCCACAGTAGTGAGTGGGTAGGTATCTCAGCAATTATTATCTTGTGCGTCCACAGTGTGTATCAGGAGCTAGATGAACGTAGATCCTAATACGTAAGTACAGGTACAAGGTACAAATGGTGGGAGCATTACCTATTGAAAGAATGATTAGACGCTTTTTTGAAAAATATAAGTTTGTAAAGCGAACCCTTAATTTGACAATGTTCGCCAGGATGAACACACTCTTTGACCATCTTTTTCTATTTTTTGTCGAACGAGAATTGTTCTATTCAACCTTAACGAGGCTTGAACTAGCGACCTTCGTATTTTTTTGTCAAGTTAAGGGTTAACTTTTTTCTAAGTGACTTGTTAATCATCGGATTTAGCCTGGGCATATTGAAATCGCGAGCGTAGCGAGCGCGAAATTTTTCGGGGGTATGGGGGTCATAATACAACCAGATGAAAACACGACGTAGGGAGTGCGAAATTTGTAAATCGTTTTTTTTTAGTAGCTTAAATTTTTTATCTGTGTTATACATTAGCCATAATAAAGAATCGGCTGCCTCATTTATCATCAGACGATCGAGTAAAAATACGTAAATAGGTATGTTATCACTATACATAGTACAAAACAAAGTCGCTTTCTGCTGTCTGTCTGTCTGTCCCTGTGCATAATATACCTAATAGAGAAACACTGATAATTTTACTTTGATACCTATCACAACACAAGCAAATTCTAAATTGGATTTTTGAGTTTTCTAAAATTAACGTGACCGTAACACTTAAATTTCATTACTTTGTTTCCTTTGGACGTCCGGGACGTCCCTGTTTGGGTCACAGAGCTGCATATAAGTATGTCCCAAATTTCAACTTGATCGGCCCCAGTAGAATCCAAGCAAATGGCTGTGACAGACGGGCAGACATACAGACAACCGAGCGATCCCATAAGAGTTCTGTTTTTGACGTGACAACGTCTTAAATTAGGTTGCGGCTCGGAGTCACTCATGAAAAAGTGTAACGCCCGCTCACGTCTGATGAGAGAGAGAGACAAAATATATTTCTATAGTTAATATTTGTGCAATTCTTATTTTCATTCATCGAGCATTACTGTAACAAGAGGGAAGAGGGCGGAAGAGGGAAGAGGGAATAAATATTCTACCGAGAATAAGACGTTGTCACGTAAAATCTTCCTTCGCCCGTAAAACCGACTTTACAGGCAACCATTTTTATTTTTCATTCGGAAGTACGAAACCCTAAAAAGTAATGCTTAATAGCTTTTTCGTACGTCTACGTTTTGTACCGTGGATTTTTTTTCCGGCGCGGCGCCCACCTCACGACATTCCCCATAGAGAATGCGCCGAAACATGAAGCGCGGGAATCGCGGATGAATTTCAATGGTTTGATAGAGGTTTAAGCCCGATTAACATTACCTAACTTCAAATTTTTGAGATTTTTTTACCACAGAGTTGATAAAGTTTTGTTTACCAGAAGTAAATTTTGCAAATATTTGGAACGTTAAGAATTGTGTGAGTCGATAATAGGAGGGCGGCAAAGCGGGCGGCCGTCCGGGGCGCTGCTGACTTCTAAACGGCATTTCTTTAACCAAGTCTTGGGCGCCTAGAGCGTCACACAATAAAGGACTCACCCAGGGTGCCTGTATGGCTAAGGCTGGCCCTGACTATAAATAACATCCACACTCAGTTCTCGCAGAAATGTAAACTAAATTAAAAAAAAAAAAACATTTTTGCAATTCTTTTTTCAATAGGTATCTATTTAGTAGGTACTTATATTTATTTTTTTGCGCCCCCCGCTGAATGGCGCCCAGGGCGCGTGCCCTAGCTGCCATACCCTCGCTACGCTACTGTATATATGTATTTATATATTATGTATATCGTCGTCTAGTACCCATAGTACAAGCTTTGCTTAGTTTGGGACTAGGTCGATTTGTGTATGATTGTCCCTTAATATTGCCCTGTTCTGCGAGGTGCGACATACCACGACTCAAATTCTGCTTCTGCCTTCTGCAGCATTACATTATCGTCCTTTCCTTGGCAACGAGATAGACATAATGTATGTAGAAACAGGCAACTTTAATTGTTTCCCGCCAAAGTCAAATAATTTCATCAGTATTACCTACGGAAAGCTGTCAGTCGATTATTTATTCGACTAGGCACGTAAAAAGGATTTGATTCTCAGTTCGATTGTATTTTGATTAGTGCCAAGAGCTGAGATCCATAGGGTATTTGGTCAAATATCTTTTTTGAAGTCGTTACATAATTGCACGTACCTACATATTTTTTCACCTTTATGCTTTGCTCCTCCAGTCTGAATAATATTCTGGGTGAATTTCAGGGCGTTTTAACCGCGCGGTTCTAGTTTCATTAGTGTCACATGCTTTTTACCAAAACGAAAGAGCAAGTCGCAATAACTGTGGTGAAACTGGGATCTGACTCGGGAGTCCTTTTCAGATTCATACAAATTCAACTTTAACCATCATCTATTTTGTCAATATTTGCTGTGACACTAATGAAAAAAAAACCGCCGTAAAAACGCTTGAAATTCACCCTCTTACCTTCATAGTGTTGAGGCTGTTCGCAGCGTTAGCGACGACGTCCCCCAGCGTGGCCGGGGGTAGCGCGGCGCCATCCATCGCCACCGCCACCACACATGCCGCCACCGTCCGCCACCACCACAGACGCATCCTTCAGAGGCTTCACAGAGGATTACTTGTTCCAATCTCAATTCAATGTAGGTCTTTCACTTGCACAGTTCGATTTTCTTTTGTCGATTTGTTAACGGTTCACTTAGTTGTGTAACTGAGAAAATCAGATACAGATACTATAATAATAACACGTATGTTTTTATTTCGGGTATTACAGTTTTAAAGGTACGATACCTAAATAAACGGTTACTTCATCTTGCTTTTGGTTAACTCTGAACTTTACTATATGCTTGTACACGAGTAGGTAGCAAAAATTTAAAGTAAGACGTAGGTACTTTACCTACAGTTGAGTACCTACGTCTTAAGTTGAGTAGGTACTTATACACAACATTTAGACAACATCACTACCAGCTACTTGTTGCTAACAAATTAAATGCATATACGGTTAGCAGACTCTACTAACTTAGTAACTAGAGTGAAACTTGTTTGCGTATAGTGACGTGTATGGTGTAATTCCAAGTCTTAAATAGGAAAAAATAACATGAAAATAATTATAAACTTTCTTACGTACGTTGACATTTTGATCTTTATTGTTTACTCTGCTAATGTAGACGCGTCTTAACAAATGAATATAGCGTTTACAACATCATTCGAGAAACAACAGACAATTGTAGGCAATGTAAAATATTTGCACCTAGTAACAGCAAGTGATAAATAACAGCCTATATAATAACTGAATCAAAGATTATCAGACCCTACACCCTACCCATATGTTGACCGTAGTTTGTTTGTATACCTAATGTGCTGCGCTGAGCTGTGTATACAGTAAAGCACGTAATTGCATGCTCATTATAAAAATATCATATTCATAAAATGTTACCGTTGACTGGGAGAGATTCAGGATGTTGCTTCCTGCTATTATATAATTTATAAGCATATAAATTATTCTGCCCGTACGACCGTTTGCGACTCGTTGCAGTGGGTTGTCCCAAAGTATTTCCCAAGCTACACAAATTGAGCTGTTTATTCAGACGACTCGATTTCGTCCGGTTTTTGCGGCGGGTGCGCAGTAGGCCGTGTTCAACGCTCTCGATATTGTTAAAACTGCACTTTCACCTTGTTAGGAAAGGAGTCTACGCGACCGCTCTGTTCTCTTGACGCGAATGAAATATGTTTGCTCCAAAGACATGTATACCTACATAAGCGCTTTGGTCAGTACGGTAGTGGTGTCGCCGCGCCAGCGTTCTCCCCGAATCAGATCATTATATAATACTCTTCCTAAGTTTCTTTACATAATGTGGTGGGTGATATAGAACTTGCTGGTACATATGGCACGCCAGTCGGATTACATATCAGGTGACCCAGTAGTTGACACGTACAATAGGTGCAGTATTCCTATTATGTGACTATGAAGCTTGAAAGAAGGGAATCGATTTGCCATCAACCACTAGACCAGAGGCAGAATCGCACGTGTTTTCCCAGCTGTGATAAAATAAGCCATGGGTAGCCACCTGGAGAGACAGACTGAGCAGGATTCACTCATTCTAAGTTGAGTAGAGTACTTACTATGAGATAAATATGATGAGTTGCAACCGCAAACAAATTTAAAATTGCATGTGTGCAGCAAGCGTGAAATGCTTGACCAACTCGCCACATATCTAATTTGGTTCTCAAGTGTACATACATATTATTTTCATATACATTTTTATTTTCAACTAGATTATATATTATATATCATATCTAAGTATAATAGCTATTAAATATATCATGTGTCTATAATGCCTGGGTCAGTCTAGTCGCATCCCGTGTCTCGGTGTATAACCAAGAAGTCCTATTTTACGTGTATTTTAATAAGGAATCATTAGGAAGTAGGTGGAAACTGGTGACTCGGACAAGTACCATCTAAAAAAGGACGTTCCTGAATAAGACTTTAAACTTGTATGTCTGGAATGAAAGCTAATAATCACCGTGACCACAGAGTGACTGTGCTCGCGCGAGGCCTTCGTTTTCTCTGCTACTACAGCCTTCTGAAGGCGAATGTTGGTGTCAATGTAGTACTGTGGTCTGCGGGAGGCGGACTACCGTAATCCAATGGAAGACGGGGAATGTGTTTATTACCTACTACATTTGTTCCCCGCCGCGAACCACAAAGAAATAAAAGTGGTCTCAGGTCAAGAAAAGATTGGGACCACTGACTTACTTCATTGCTAATAAATTAAGTGGATTGCGTTAAATTATTTGTAGGTGCCAAATATACCAAAGTGACACGGACTCGGTTGTACTTACCTTACTTATCCAGTCAATCAAATTAGTTTATAGTATTATCTAACTTTGCTAATTTCGTATTACGAAACGTAATGTACCATTACGTAGTAATTGCAAACAATATATAGGAGCCAGCGTGGTAAGCGCACAGATGTTATACCTACTACTATAGGTACTAGGTACGTGTTAAATCTCCACTCAAGGACTAATTACTCCTGTGGCGCAGAGATAATCCCATTAGCGGGTTATACTCCCACACAAAGTCCGACTACAGGTTGTGAGGAGAGGGCTAACCAGCCTTGATACAGATCAATTCAAGTCATTTCTTTAAAAAGATACTCAAGGACCTTTCTTCTCTGGCCTAACAAACATCGGTTCTACGCGTAAGTAATTGTTAATTATATAATAATTGAATGTAATTACATATGTAGCTATTGATTCGTAAATTATAATTTCGTGTCACTTGAGGTGATGAAACACGCGAGCTTGGTCATAATGATAATGTTACAGTACAGAGTATTTGAATTAGAGGTATGCCTGGGCTCTAATTTACCAATCAAAATTTAATAAAGAATGCTTTTTGAGACACGTTTTTATTGGCAACTGTACTTTCTTACACAAACGTTAATTGCTCATAAAGACCAATAAAAATAGCACAATGTTTATCTTGTTCTGTTTAGGAGTTCAAATGTCTACACGTTTCCGTCTCCATCATCTACAAGATACCAAATTATTGTATTGTCACGTGAACTAAACACACATGCAAAGTTTAAGATTTGATTAAGGACATAGTTACTTACAGACAAACTTAGTTACAATTGAAGCTAATAAAAGCGTGTTAAATAGCAAAAACACCACATTACGGTTAGTTGGAATACCTATAGTATATCGCTAAGGAATAAGGTATATATAGTGGCGAGCCCTAGGACAGATATGAATTATGTCGTCATTTAACCCTTGACTGTATTAGAAAATCGATCTACATCTACAAGCTATAACTGTTATAGGCGGTTATCACACTGCCTCCGCATCCCATCTTTCTTTACACTTTAGAATCTTGATTTGTAAACAAGAACCGCACGGTACAACACACTGACTCAGGGCGGACGATTTTCTATTGCCGTCCGCACTTCGCAGCGGGATGCGGCGCCTCTGTGAAACATTGCGGAAAAGCGCTCTCGCCGCCGTGCGGAAGCGGGAGAAAGACAGGTGAGATCGGTCCGACGCTGGCTTGGCTGCGGCGATAGCTATCGACTACCGGGTTCACAACTTCTGGAATACTTACATAATGTTCCACCAGTGTCTTACAGTACTAGCAACACAATTCCTAAGATAATTAACTGTACTATATATTTGAAAGTTTAACTGTTTCGCGCGATAAACCATCATAAGCCCGCTAATTCTGATATTATCAAACAAAGGCTAGTGGTTGGGTAAAGTGTCATTTTTTTACCTCTTCTTTCTTCTTTGGCTCTATTTTAAGCTAATAACTTTGACGCTTGTATTGAAAACGAAAAGTCCTCAATCAGTAATTAATTATGTAGAAAGTGTAATTATGTAGTATACCTACGTAAGTAGTAGTAGTCAATACAACTGTCATAGTCATAGTTATTAGCTTAACACTTTAGCTTAACCCTTTGTATTAATGACGTGAGCAGGTAATCATGAAATAAATACATTAAGTTACAGTTAGATTTGGCGTAGTTTCCTCTAATCTGAATGTTAGTTTGAAATTTGACATATAGGCCTGAAATAGCGAGTGTTAAAGACAATGCTTAAATAACAACAGGCTTAAAATGGAGGTCTTTCCTTCAGTTACGACTCCAGCTTAATTTTGCCTTCGTATCGGATGTTTTTAATTCTTCCTTCCGCACGCAGGTGCTGTACTAGTTGTTATTTCATAACTCTATTAAATCATACAGCATAATAGGTACAGTATTCAACGGAACGGACACATCTGCTTCCAAGAGTTTAGTGACATACATACATACAACTAAGCCACGTCACCTACCCGGAACTAGTGCAGTGTATTGAGTTCGTCCCGGTTGCCGTAGAGACCGGTGGGCCATGCTGCCCTGCTAAGCTAAAAGGCGACCTTTTTGTATGGAGCTCCATAGCAAAAATTCGCCTTTTACCTTATCACGGCAGTATGGTGCGCCAAGGCTAAGGAGTTTGTCGCGGCTTTGGCGCGAAGACTGAAACCGAGGCGTGGACAACAACACGGTAGCGCGGAAATAGCGCAGCAACTGCTTATATTTTAGGGACCCTTGAGCCAAGGTACCCTTCCAGAATGGTTCATAGAACTCTTTTAGTTTTTATAATAGGTAAGTTTTACTTAAGTATTAAGTTTTACTTAAGTTACATTGATATAATTCTAATAAGATATAAAAATGTTACTTTAATACGTCGTAACTGTTGAGTCGCGCATGATAACTGCAATGTGTACCTAATTAATTGGGTATAGTTGAATCGATGATAATTTATACCAAATATAGCGGAACACAATGCCATCTATTTATAAAATTCACAAGAGCGTGCTCTTGACCGGGTTTAATATTTAATTATTTATTTACATGGCAAATGGGTCTACTGACTCATATTTGCCACGTTGGTGCATCTATTTATGCAAATATATTACATAAACAACATATTTCTCGAGACTTGCGTTATCACTTTGGACAGTTCTGGAACTTTATGTACAAGCAAAAGGAAGCCTAAGTTTTTTTAAATAGGTAGTATGTACCACTGCTTCTCTCAAATTATATGTACTTTATGTTTAACCATTTAATTGGGAAATGAAACCAGTCTTTCTTTAAATGATTGCTAAGTTTACTACTCTTTATATAACTGTACCTATAGTACCTACTATAACTACTACTACGTCCTAACATACCGTTTGGATGTCAATACGAATCCAAACTTATCTTTGTTCTCATTACTCAACTTATACATGAATGCATAGTGTGAATATTGAATGACGACATTATGCACCTTAATAGCTAAAGAAAACAATTCGCCTGTATTACATAATTTCACCTAATAACCGCGTGTGTTAAAATTAAAATGGTTTGTTCTCAGTTACACAACACTCACTTGCAAAGTTTGACCTACGTTAACCGTTTAGTTTAGCACGGGTTGTTATGGGAAGTCGGGTGATCGGTAAGTTGTCGCGTCTTTGCGTTGCGCGCGCGTCGCGTGGTAAAGTACGAGCCACTGCGCGGGCGCAGGCGCGACGTCTCTGGCCGGTTACTCAACACACCACCACCACCAGACTGTTATTCAATACTAACTATGTGAGGCTCGTATCATTGAGTGAAAACATTCAAAAGCGCAAGGACATGCGATGTTTGTAGTCTTTCATAATATTAATTTAAAAAGTCGTAATAAAAGCTTCAAGACTAAATAAACATTAGGAGACAGCCAAGATGGTGATCATCCCTGGGATACTTCGCTGCAGGAGTCAGTTTTTTAGGGTTCCGTAGTCAACTAGGAACCCTTATAGTTTCGCCATGTCCGTCTGTCTGTCTGTCTGTCCGTCCGCGGTTTAGCTCCGTGATCATTAGTGCTAGAAAGCTGAAATTTGGTATGAGTATGTGTATGTATCACCGCCGACAAAACGGTACAATAAAAACTAAAATCAAACTTTTTTTTCGGGTACCTACTGTACACCTAAAATTTTTTTTTCGTTCCAACACTTGCGTGTCTGTGTCGTTAAATAGGTATTTTAAAAATAATAGGGGTCTTCAAACATCATTTTTGATAAAGTCAGCAGTTTTGTAAATATTCGCTCGGGAGATCAAAAACATAGTGCCCCCCCCCCCTTTAACTTCTCAACCACGGGTCAAAAAATTATGGAAAAATTCATGAAAATGAGGCCTTATTAGTACTTTCAATGAATAAAGAAAATTATGAAATTTTTGCGATAACTCAAAAACGGCTCGACCGATTTCATTCAATATATATGAAATCGGTCGAGCCGTTTTTGAGCTATCGCAAAAATTTCATAATTTTCTTTAAAATAACGTAAGTGCCGCGCGGTGTTCTTATACTTCAAACGTTACACATAAAGCGCCATACTACATTAAAACATTTCGCTCAATCTGGCGCGTATAATCGATAACTTCCAGAAGGTAATAAGTAATTACAGATACTTTGGCGTTTACGACCTTTTTATAGAGCTTGAAATCTTTCTTTTCTCGTAATTTATTTATATGGAGATATGGGGGTTACGGCCTAGATATCGCTGGAGTGATGAAGTCTAAAAAGATCTTAGGGACCTAGGCATTCTTAACTGGCGAGACCTGGCTCAGGATCGTGGAGCGTGGCATGATCTGGTGTCGGAGGCCAAGTTCGCCTTTGGGTCGTTGCGCTCAGTTAGTTAGTTAGATATGGGGGTTGAAATGAAAACGCATAAAATTACATATTTTAGCCGTTGCGAAAAATGATGGCGAGGTCTAGGAGCCACTAGCTATTTTGGCTTTAGCTTGCAAAAAGGTTGATGTGACATCGATATATTATCATTATAGGTACAAGGTAATTTTTTGAAGTGTCAAATGAAGTGTCCCGGGGTAGGTGTTCGTTTGATCCCAGCGATCACCATTCGCCGACCGTGGTATAGTGTAAGCATGCGATAATAAATCTATAATAACTGTTTTCTATGGAGACATTATAATATCGGGATCGGGAATAACAGCGCGATACAGAATTTGTATGAGCGTGCGCTCGGCGCCACGCTAGCCGTAGTTACAAACACAATCTATCTTATCTAAACATTTCTCTGTTCGATTATCAAACGGCTGTACCTACATATTTTGACCAATTTTGATAGAGGGATAGCAAAGCTGTACAACGTTACAACGTTCTAACAACGTTTTACCCAAATACGGCCAAAAATACTTAGTACATAACATAGGTACCCAGGGCGGTGAATCTATACATCTCCATTAGGTGTACCAATGTATTTAGTTATACCATACCACAGAATAGATAATAGTACAACCATACACGTAAATGATTGTTTTAAGTAGGTATGATTTACGAAAAAATTACTTACTGTTGAATTTCTTTTAGCTTCTCTTGGGAAATGCCGGTAGATTCATAACAATCTGACTTGACAAAGTGCCCTCATGGCCTACTTACTATATGAATTATTTCATTTTATTTCAATGACGGAGGTGTTCGTGCCATAAATATATGTGCCACAAACCACAGGCGATTTGTCTAAAGTTTTACGACTTTCCTTGGCCAGGAAGTTTTTCCGCGCGTAGCGGGAAGTACCTCGGTAAATCCCAAATCCCGCTTACGGCCTAGGGTGAAGTAATAGTACCTACATTACATCAGAGGCCGGGAAAATGAGGATTTCCGGCCAAGTAGGTATATACGGCCGAGCGAGTGTGCGAGCGAGGCCGGATAGTGATACTAGGCCGGGAATCCGTTTTCACGACGAGGCATGTATATTAGTGCTTTTCTCAAACATACAATGAAATAAAAAAAAATATACTTCTAAGAACAACATTTTATTAATTGACAAATAGGACATTTTAGTCTAACAACCAACCTTTAAAAACAAAACCTGCTTTTTGTCAAACCAGCCAGCTGTGTGAATGACCTTGTTGTTAAAACCAAAAAAAAGTTACTTTGCAGGCCTAGGCCTGAAAAGCAGTATGAAATCCCTTTACAGTCCTCTTGAGTTGTTGCGCCCAAAAAGCGATACTTCCGAGCCTATTATAAGGAGCGTAAAGACAATATTTCATTGCATGTTTGAGAAATAGTGCATTTTATACCTAGGGCGGTGAAATCGTAAATGTTACAGATCGCAGGTGTTTGTGGCCAGAACCGAAGGTTTAGGGCCATAAATATGCGGTCTGGGGCGCTTTACGAATTACCGCTCGTAGTTTGTCTAAAGTTTTACGTCTTGCCTTGGCCAGGGCCTAGGGTGACGTAAAAAAGTTTTCTGCGGGTGCTACACGGACCTTCTAGTAATATGTACCTACAATACAGCACAAAAAAGAGCAATGCGGAGGATCTGTATGGAGTCGATGCAACGGTGTGATTTTATCTCAACTTTTTTTTTCGTGTGGGCCCTCCGATCGGTCCTGTTTTTGTCAGAATCGACGACTCCTATATTTTTCTGTATGCACTCGTAATTAAATATATTTGGCGATTTTTGTCTCATGCATATTTGCTCGCAGAATGTTTTCTCTTCATTCAAGTCGAATAATCTGAAAACGTGATTTATTACTTTATTAAAGCATAGGTACTGTGAAAGTTCCAAATTGTACCTATAACCTTTTTAACCAACTTGCAACCACTTCGCAACATCTTACTTAGAATAAATATTACTTCATTATTATAGCGCCTATTATTTAATTGTTAGCAATGCTTCACTCGCCAACCTCAACTTCAACCTCGCCGTCGAATTCCATTTTGAATTTACTGCAGTCGAAGTGTGTAAAATAAATTTAATTGTTATTGTCTTATATCGAACTGGGAGCGGTGACTTTGAAATTTATTTGAATAATTTGGATATATTATTAAGTAGGCTTACCGATGAAAACAAAAAGTTCATTTTGGTTGGTGACCATAACGTTGATTATTTGTCTGACAACGTCATGAGGCGGCGGGTTGACGAGACCTTAGGAAGCTACATGTGTAAAAATTGTGTTGCGTTTCCGACCCGTGTGTCCACGCATAGCTCGAGTAGTATCGACTGCGGAATGGCGCCGCGCGGCGCTGGCGTCGTAGCCGCGCCGCTGCGAACCGCCATCAGCGACCACGATGCACAGTTGTTCACACTGACCTCCGAACCATCTCTTGTAGGAGAACCGGAGCCATTCATCGAGAGAAGATTGTTCACGGACGAATCTCTCTCGACATTTTATATTGACATAGAAAATTATGATTGGAACTTTATTTTTGATGACATGATTAATATTAATGACAAATTTATTAAATTATTTAATGTGCTTAGGTATTATATTGACATTCATTTCCCGATTAAAAAAATATTGACAAAGAAAAACAAACAAATTCCCTGGTTAACCAACAGCCTTTCAAATCTTATTTTAAACTATAATGATTTGACAGAAATGAAACGTCAATATCCTGAAATCGAGAAACTAACGGAATGCATAAACTATCATGCCGATCGCATTAAATCGGAAACTTTGGCTGCCCGCCGAGAATATTTTGATAAGCGCATAGTAGATAGTAAAAACCCTTCGAAAGAGACGTGGCGGGTGGTAAACGAGGAAGTGTCCACAAAACCTGTGCCTCAAGCTATATCTTTGAAGGATAGAAATGGTAATAAGGTACCTGCCCGCCAAGTACCAGAACAACTAAACCGACACTTTCTCACTGTAGCTTCAAAATGTAAAATAAAAATAAACAAATCGGACTCTGTACAATACCTGACACATCATTTACAGAACACAAACATTCCTCAATTCATCTTACCTACAGTGACACTCACAGACCTAAATCGCATACTCAAATCAATGCTGAAGACACGCGAGACCTTAGATATATACGATATATCCCTGAACATACTCGTGTGTATCTGGCCGGTTATTGCGGGGTTACTTATTGAACTAATAAATACTATGTTCTCCCTCGGTGAGTACCCTTCCGTATTAAAAAGCACACGGGTATGTCCAGTGTATAAGGGAAAAGGTGAAAAAACTGCTGTGGATAATTATAGACCCATAACAATCGTGCCTAATATCTCGAAAATTATTGAATCAATTTTGTCAAAGCGACTAATGAAACATCTCGAAACGAACAACCTACTGGCCGACAACCAATTCGCTTACAGGCAAAATAGGTCGACCACAGCAGCAGCGTACTGTAGCGATTCACATGTTCTCGTCATGTGTCTCGCCATCATATTATAATCATATATCACCATCGTAAGACTCACATCATCGTCGTCATCATCAAGTTTCCGACACTAGCATCATAATTCGCCAGCTAATACTAAAATCATCATTTAATAGTTATAATACAATACAAATGCCTAAAAGAAGTAACAGTATTAATGTTTACGAAAGTAAGTAAAAATATTCCAATAACTAAGCATCCTACCTTTTTAAAAATAGCAAATTACTATTCACAAAAATTACCAACGGAAGAATTGAGCTTTATTTATACTGTGTAAGGATCAAAATTGTGAGAATGTCCACTTTGTCCACTTTGTCCACTTTGTCTACTTTGTCCACTTTGTCCACTTTGTCCACTTTGTCCACTTTGTCCACTTTGTCCACTTTGTCCACTTTGTCCACTGCTAAGTATAAATACGGAGGGGAATTGAAGGATGGCATTCATTTTTACTTGCGACTTCGACTGGGTAACACTGTTGTTTGGCAATAAGGTATTAAATTTAATTCTAAGGGGAATTTCTGTTGGGATTACATTATTTTTCTGATCTATAATTATTTATTGAAATGTTGTGGGATTTTGTTGTTTTATGGCTATCAAGCTTAATTACATGCCAGAAATAGTGTTTTGGTACATGGTTGCCAAATGAAAGATATTTAACCTTGCGGCTGTTAAACAAATATCTTTCAGACTCTTCTAATTTTATCCGAGCTAGGCATCTCGGACACTAGCCATATATAAGTGCAGTGAATTGCCTACAGATCTAGAGTAATCTATCTGGTGAATTCAAGGTCCACAGGTTGGGCATGTGGGATTTCCACACTTGTTGAAATCAGATGAACCTCCAGGTTTGGTCTCATAAACGTATATATTTATGCGTTTCCGGTGTTTTATCCACGCAAGGGGGGACCCACTTACACTGATTTTAGTCCAACCTCGGGTTAATCTCCCGAATTTATAGTTTAGCTTACCTAGGTTCCATACACGTTTAAATGTAAATATGAGGTTTAGGCCTCTAGTGTTTTTCTACTAGCTAGGGAACAGGGTTTAGTGATAGGTACACTTTAATAGGAATGTTAGGATGGGGTTCTTTATTTTCCGAGCAATCGGCCATTCATCATTAACTAACATAACATTTATTCAAATTATTTTAATCTTGTCTGGTATAATAAATACAAACAGCTGATTTCTTGCTTTACTAGTGTCTATGACTCGGGGTGTCAGTAGTGAAAATAAAATCTTGTAACAGTTTATAAAGAATGGGAATAGAGCAATCTGATGTTTAAAACCATTAATTTTACATCGAGATTTGTAGAAACATTTAGTTAAATTTATTTTTATCGATTATGATGTAAGATTTGGTAAAGTAATGTACTTATAACAGACATCGATAGTGTTAAGATGGCAACACTGAAGATAAATCAAATCAGCTGAGAAATGACATTAGCCCTCTTCAATGAACAGAAATAAATTTAAATTTTGTTATAAATTTTGATAAGGAAATTCCATGGTAGATTGTTGTGTAGTATGTCTAGAAATGGAAAACAAATCATTCCTATTGCTGGATTTGGAGTCTGGAGTGTAGACTGCTAAGAATGGCCTAGGACTTTTAAGCAACAAAAATGAAAGTTGTTTGTCCTAGTTTATACATTTCAGATCTCAGAACTTAATTAATTAATATCACAAGGGTTGAGAGTAAATTCCCTTATCAGAATGAGTCAAGTTCGCGAGTTGAAAGAGACTTCGAATTGATAACAATGAGTTATTATGTTTCAAGGTTGAATGACATGTTTTTGAGTATAGTTAAACGAAAACCCAAGTTATACAAATCTATTGTTTGTAATGAATGAAGTGAGAATTCAATTTAGTTCACGAAGTGAAGAAAATTCGTGTTGTTTAATAACAAATATAGATAGTAAAGATTCATAGATCCTAGATAGATCCGGGAGAGATCTTTACCCTAAAAGAGCCCGAAGGCCATTAAAAGATCAAATCTGGCAATCATACGGCATCCAGAGAACATGGGTTTGGTGATATTTAAAATAACACACCAAACAGATTTAACAGAAATTAGTTTTTATTTTTCTGAGGAACGATTTTCCCTCAATATGTACACATGAAGTAACCATGTTTTTACCCGATTGCCCATGTCATTAGACATGATTGTAGCCGCCGTTATTTTAAACAAAACTAATTGTTTTTGGGATAATTAGATGAAAGCAATACTGGTATACCACAGTCAAATGATAATATTTGGTATGCGGTCGAAGGATTTCAATAATACTCAGAATTCTATTCACCAAACAATTACCTCTTGTTTAGATCCAGAATCTACTTTAGAAATATCATACTAAAACTTACTAAAAGTATGAATTCCCTACCTTTATTCCATATCAAATTATCAGAATAAAATTATTTAATTTAGTCGAACATGAAAACTTAAGATTCATTAAATTTGTAATAAAACTTTATATTTTCAGTAACTTCAATCTACTTATAAATTGGTTATGAGGTGTAGTTTCATAAAGTACAAAATTACTTGTCTACTAAACATTCCTGGAACAGACATGCAATTCCAAGAAAACAGTCTAAATTGGCTTTCATCTTAGAATTCTAATAATATTTGGTTTTGATTCATATATTTATCTTTATTGTTACATAGAGTAATCTAATATATCTATAACTTACTTGTGGACTGAATGAGTTTATATTTCATATAGAAATAATATAAATAATATTTGGTAAGAGTAGAATATCCCATACTGAATCATACTATAGGAATTAGGGATAGTTTTGAGGGCTAGACTACATAGGAAGGAATAAGGTTATATTTTAAGGATAAATAACATTAAATTAAGTTAGAAATTTAATTAATATGAAGAACCAAGGTAGCAGTATGATAGGGGAAACAAGCATTAAATAAATAATTGAATACACATTTATTTAGTTTATTTAACAAAAGTACATAATAGTATAGCACAGTATAGGTTTGAAGGTACTTAACGGCACATCACGGCTACATATCTCTTTAAAAGAAACTGAATTACTACAACAACGTTGGGTCCTACATAATCTAGACTTTCACACGGTTATACCGATCACATTTTTGGCCATTAGTTATAAGAAATGTTCAGCTCAATTGTTATAAAGATCCTTTCATATCTAGGTTTGTTTAGTTGTAGGTTGTGGTAGACTAGGAGATGCTGTTAAGATATTTTTTAGGTAATTGTAGTAGGGCTTTCTTAGGGCTTCGTTGTAGGAATGGAGTATGGAGTCGAGGGTGACGCAGGCGTAGGACTTGTACTTTTAGTTTAGGGCGTAGATACATTTCAGTTGGCGCGCGTTCCCAGGATTTGTTTATTTAGCAGTTAGGGCTTAGTAGACATTGCGATTGGTGGTCCCGTGACTCAGGATATCTTTAGAGTTAAAGTACGTAGGTAGCATAGGTATTACAATTGGTGATGCCGTTGACCAGGGATTATTCCAATTACTGCCATGATCATGCAAGTTACAATTAGTGCCGGTGACCGAGGATCTGTTCAATTGCTGGCATGGCCAGAATATTCGTCGCATTGCTGTTCGTCGTGTGGTTCCATGTTTTGCTGTCTTCTTGCGTTTTGTAGATCGACAATTGTTATTCGTTTTGGAATTTTAGTGGAGTTGTTGGTGGCGGTTTTATTGAAGGGATCTTTGAACACTTGAGCTTTGAACTAGTTGCCTTTACGGGCACAATTGCTGACGTGAGAGTGGAAAAGAGATTGGTCGTGATGAGTTGTGTTTGTGCACATCGCCAAGAAACACATTTTGTTGCATATTTATACACAAACTACAGTGAATAGAGTAGCTTCTTGATATAACACACTATATTTTTCTTATTTCACATAGTAATAGTACCTGAAACAAAAGATTTCTATTAGAACAACGTGATATTTTTTATCATTCAATATTTTGCAAACAATAATTAATTGACAGGGCATTCAGCCATTTTGTTTTTTTATCTATAGTTCAATAGTGGATTGTTTGAGATACAATTAAATGCGTTACGTTAGTGTAAAGGCTTTACAAAAAGCTAATTTTTAATTTTGATTAATAATGAAATAGGTGTGTTATTTAAGTTTTAGATAATTATTTACGTTACATAAAATAATAATATCAAGTAATAATATACTTACTTTAGTTTCAATCAGATACGTAGACAACTTTACTCAATATGTTCATATTATTAATATAACATAAGATTTAGATATTTAGGGATACATTTAATATTATTTATGCATTATTTATATAATTGGGAAAAATAATAATAGGTAATTCATTTTAAAGTAAAAACATAATCAAGGCTGAGTGAACAAAACGCCTTCGAGCAGGTTGATTTGACAAGTTGACAAGTGACAGGGTGTTATCTGTTATCAGTAATTCATATGATATCGAGATGGAATGATTATTTAAATAAACTTAATTTTAGTTTAGTTATGAAATCGGAATGTTGTAGGAAATTGAATAAGTAAGGTAGAATAGAGATTTCATTGTTCTTGACTACAGAATAAATGAGTTTGTGGAGATTTTATCTACTTTAGTTCAAGTTGTGTTGAAAATTAGTTGTGAAACTAAAAATAAGTTATGAGGTTACTAAGGACTTATTATTTCGGGGGGCGTAGATTTATTTATAGGCTCTAGTTCAATCTAGGAAATGGTTGGAATAGGATCTGATAAACATGACCAATGTTAACCTTTGTATAAGGCTTCTAGCTACAATATTAAGTTATTAACCTTTTAGCTTATTATAAGACTTGTTGGAAATATTAAATATAGCAGTTATAAGGAAAGTAGAAGGGTTAGTGATTTCATATCTCGGGGGGCGATCTCCTTTGAATTTTCTTTTAACACATAATGAAACAAATGAAATGAAAGTAATTTTATTACAATAATTTTGGTACATTTATGGCTTATAGATTATCAATAGAATGACTTACATATATGTTCACATGTAGTATAAGAGTATAATCATAGAACCAGACAAGAAAACCAATTGACATATATTTAATTTATTTTTGAAGCGAAGTAAGTATGTCGGTATTGTTGCCATCAGATTTTATTACGGTATTCAGTTTTGTCAAATATCCTTATAAATAAGTAGAAATATCTTCAGTCAGATTCTTATTTCATATTGGTTCATGATACTCAGGTTACATTTTAGGTCTATAGTAAATTTTTGTCCGAAGCTTGTTGTCGAAGTCCAAAAATCTGGAAAGTAAAGTAAATAATTATTGAAACAAGTTAGAATTATTATTGTTTGTTATTAAACAAAGGTAGAAAGTTATACAGTACATTTACATATTTTACTTTGAGATATATACATTTATAACAGTAGGAAAATAAATGTAGTTTATAAAAATACTCGTTCTCAACTGGAATGGAGATTATAATCAGCGGATGGAAACAGACTTGAGAAAATGATAGGATGAAGACAAGAAGAGAATTAGCAGTAATAACAGGAAGAAATAAATTAAACTTATATCCAAACAAGAACTGTTTTTGAGCGAAGTCATTTCCATGAAAATTTGCATGAAGATATTTTTAAACAACTAAGTTCTTTTAAGTTGAAACAATAGTACAGTAAGATAAATGAAATAACCTTGTAAAGAAGTTCCAATAAGTTGCAGCAGCAGAAGTAGAGAGTTCATGCCATCCTTCATAACTTTTGCAACAATCAAGATTAATTTGTACTGAAGAAGTTGTCAAGATTTACGAACAGTCTGGAAATAAAAAACAGAAGATATTAGAATCAAGAAAGGAGCAGTAATTGGCGTACAGAAGAACCAAGATTTACTTTATGAACAAACTCAGTTAAAACTTTTGTTAACTAACCTTTTGCTAGTCTGTTTTCAGGTGGCGCAGAGGTCGACTTCATTATTTCTTATTTCATTATCCGGGTTTTCATTATTTTTGCATAAAATTTGATATAACTTATAACCGTTGCGCGAAGGTTAACGTAGTTGTTTTGATTCTGTAACAAAAACAAATTTAGATTATAAACATACGGCACGACTTTTCTTTGCTCAATATTTTAGCCAGATCACAGAAACATGCGTAGAAAATAGTTACCTTATTATCATAGACTCATTTTATGACAGTTTTCTTCATAATAATCCGTTTTATTGTTCATTATTCTTCTATTCGTAATTTCATTTCATTTCTATTTCGTAGAAAGATAGGTTATGGAAAAATTTTGACATTTGACATGTCGTAAGACGGTGTTGCCGGGTTAAAGAGATAAGATGATATAAATAGCAGACTATCATTAAGGTGTAGATTCACTTACCTAGTTCGTAAGATTTACGTAGCATATATAAAGAATAGTTAAATATATATTTACCTATATGTTATTTAATTAGACAACGTACAAGTATTTCCGTAATTTATTTATCAAAATCTAATATTCAATAGGGATATTAAGATAAGATCGATTAAGGTATCGATTACAGTCGATTTGTTTTAAAAGGCAATAGTGATGTCATAGTATAAGTCGTACCGCAGTATAAGTATTGTAAGTTAAGGTTCGAATATGGTTGTACGCAAATTTCACTAGAGGTCGTTAGTAGTATATTTCATCGAATGATTTGCGTAATGGTTCGATTCCATTAATACGTATTCTGAGGTTCTTTAATAAGTCGAAATTTGATAAGTTACATGGATGATTACGTAATGGTTCGATTCCATTAATACGTATTTTGAGTTCCTTTAATAAGTTGAAATTCGATAATTTTCAAAAGGGTAGTGAGAGGTAAATTGAATTAGGTGGATAAAATAATTAAGAATTTTATTAGAATATAAAAAAAAAAAACGAAATGTGTGAAGTGGATAGACGATTTTATTATTTATATTAGAGAGTCTTTATTTTGATTTTAATGAAAGAAGTAAAGGGAAACTTGGGATATTTTAGAGAGGTAAAGTAGTATGGATTTTGAATACACAATGGGTGGTGTTCTTCTGACTAAGTCGATGCGGAAAAATGAATGTAGAAGCCTGTAGCGCGATGTATGAGAGGGAGAATGAATGGACTTTTTGAGTTGGATGTTGTCTGTATGTATTCAAGCTAAGTTCGAAAGTATTCGTATCCGAAAACGGGGGGGTCTTCTATCTTTAGAGGTACGAACGGGAGTATTTTCTAAAGACATCAATTGGTTTGCACATACTTAGAAGTTAGGCTTAGTAAATCAAAGTTTCGATTTAAGACCGATGTGCGGTAGTTTGTGCGAGACAATACTCTACAGGGCCTACGGGCTAACCTTCTTCAAGCACGAGCAAGAACGTGCAGGTTTCACTCACACCCATGTCAATGATTAGATTGGCCAACTGTATATTTTTAAAGACAAAGAATTGTGGATTAGTTTATCCGAAAAGGCAGGATAAAACTAAATTGGTATATTTGTATGAACTTTTGGTATAATAATATGTCAGAGCATAATTTTGAAATGAAACATTTTTTTTTTCACAATTCTACTAGTAAGTCTATAGTCTTACAAGAAAAAAAAAACACAATTGTATGATTACAGAGCTGAAATTGGCTTGTTTATTCTTGATGTGATACACGCACCAAAAAAGGAGAGTCGCATGTGATTTTGGAGAAGAATTTGAAATCGGAATCAGTTATTGAATTGAAGTAAGGATGAATATTCAGTATCTATACCAAAGATCTTGCTATGTTGTCTGAGGAGAGTTTTGTCAATTCATCAAAGAATTCGTACAATGTGAATTCGCAAATGAGGCTGAGCAATGGGCAGGTCAAGTTTGAGGTGTTTAGGCAAAACCGAGCTAATAGGGCTTGTTTGACTCACAACCAAACACTTCTTACGATGTGGTCGAGATTTGGAGAAATATATTCACGATTCAATGATATTATTCTATGGTTTGAATTCTGATTTAATACACAAGTGACTTTCCAAGTATTGGTTTAAATACACACACATTTAAGGGTTCGAATACTGACGGATTTAGAATATCCAACATTATCACAAAATGTTATTTGCTTAACGAATAATTTGTCTTATATATATATATTTTTTTTTAGTTTGTTTTGCATTTTAGTAGGGGAATGCGAAGTTCTACGTTATTTGACAATGTCAATCCACTTCAAACTTTCGCAGGGGGGCGGTTGTAGCGATTCACATGTTCTCATCATGTGTCTCGCCATCATATTATAATCATATATCACCATCGTAAGACTCACATCATCGTCGTCATCATCAAGTTTCCGACACTAGCATCATAATTCGCCAGCTAATACTAAAATCATCATTTAATAGTTATAATACAATACAAATGCCTAAAAGAAGTAACAGTATTAATGTTTACGAAAGTAAGTAAAAATATTCCAATAACTAAGCATCCTACCTTTTTAAAAATAGCAAATTACTATTCACAAAAATTACCAACGGAAGAATTGAGCTTTATTTATACTGTGTAAGGATCAAAATTGTGAGAATGTCCACTTTGTCCACTTTGTCCACTTTGTCTACTTTGTCCACTTTGTCTACTTTGTCCACTTTGTCCACTTTGTCCACTTTGTCCACTTTGTCCACTTTGTCCACTTTGTCCACTTTGTCCACTGCTAAGTATAAATACGGAGGGGAATTGAAGGATGGCATTCATTTTTACTTGCGACTTCGACTGGGTAACACTGTTGTTTGGCAATAAGGTATTAAATTTAATTCTAAGGGGAATTTCTGTTGGGATTACATTATTTTTCTGATCTATAATTATTTATTGAAATGTTGTGGGATTTTGTTGTTTTATGGCTATCAAGCTTAATTACATGCCAGAAATAGTGTTTTGGTACATGGTTGCCAAATGAAAGATATTTAACCTTGCGGCTGTTAAACAAATATCTTTCAGACTCTTCTAATTTTATCCGAGCTAGGCATCTCGGACACTAGCCATATATAAGTGCAGTGAATTGCCTACAGATCTAGAGTAATCTATCTGGTGAATTCAAGGTCCACAGGTTGGGCATGTGGGATTTCCACACTTGTTGAAATCAGATGGACCTCCAGGTTTGGTCTCATAAACGTATATATTTATATATTTGCAATATCTACACATATTAGGGCGGGTTACTCTGCGTTTCCGGTGTTTTATCCACGCAAGGGGGGACCCACTTACACTGATTTTAGTCCAACCTCGGGTTAATCTCCCGAATTTATAGTTTAGCTTACCTAGGTTCCATACACGTTTAAATGTAAATATGAGGTTTAGGCCTCTAGTGTTTTTCTACTAGCTAGGGAACAGGGTTTAGTGATAGGTACACTTTAATAGGAATGTTAGGATGGGGTTCTTTATTTTCCGAGCAATCGGCCATTCATCATTAACTGACATAACATTTATTCAAATTATTTTAATCTTGTCTGGTATAATAAATACAAACAGCTGATTTCTTGCTTTACTAGTGTCTATGACTCGGGGTGTCAGTAGTGAAAATAAAATCTTGTAACAGTTTATAAAGAATGGGAATAGAGCAATCTGATGTTTAAAACCATTAATTTTACATCGAGATTTGTAGAAACATTTAGTTAAATTTATTTTTATCGATTATGATGTAAGATTTGGTAAAGTAATGTACTTATAACAGACATCGATAGTGTTAAGATGGCAACACTGAAGATAAATCAAATCAGCTGAGAAATGACATTAGCCCTCTTCAATGAACAGAAATAAATTTAAATTTTGTTATAAATTTTGATAAGGAAATTCCATGGTAGATTGTTGTGTAGTATGTCTAGAAATGGAAAACAAATCATTCCTATTGCTGGATTTGGAGTCTGGAGTGTAGACTGCTAAGAATGGCCTAGGACTTTTAAGCAACAAAAATGAAAGTTGTTTGTCCTAGTTTATACATTTCAGATCTCAGAACTTAATTAATTAATATCACAAGGGTTGAGAGTAAATTCCCTTATCAGAATGAGTCAAGTTCGCGAGTTGAAAGAGACTTCGAATTGATAACAATGAGTTATTATGTTTCAAGGTTGAATGACATGTTTTTGAGTATAGTTAAACGAAAACCCAAGTTATACAAATCTATTGTTTGTAATGAATGAAGTGAGAATTCAATTTAGTTCACGAAGTGAAGAAAATTCGTGTTGTTTAATAACAAATATAGATAGTAAAGATTCATAGATCCTAGATAGATCCGGGAGAGATCTTTACCCTAAAAGAGCCCGAAGGCCATTAAAAGATCAAATCTGGCAATCATACGGCATCCAGAGAACATGGGTTTGGTGATATTTAAAATAACACACCAAACAGATTTAACAGAAATTAGTTTTTATTTTTCTGAGGAACGATTTTCCCTCAATATGTACACATGAAGTAACCATGTTTTTACCCGATTGCCCATGTCATTAGACATGATTGTAGCCGCCGTTATTTTAAACAAAACTAATTGTTTTTGGGATAATTAGATGAAAGCAATACTGGTATACCACAGTCAAATGATAATATTTGGTATGCGGTCGAAGGATTTCAATAATACTCAGAATTCTATTCACCAAACAATTACCTCTTGTTTAGATCCAGAATCTACTTTAGAAATATCATACTAAAACTTACTAAAAGTATGAATTCCCTACCTTTATTCCATATCAAATTATCAGAATAAAATTATTTAATTTAGTCGAACATGAAAACTTAAGATTCATTAAATTTGTAATAAAACTTTATATTTTCAGTAACTTCAATCTACTTATAAATTGGTTATGAGGTGTAGTTTCATAAAGTACAAAATTACTTGTCTACTAAACATTCCTGGAACAGACATGCAATTCCAAGAAAACAGTCTAAATTGGCTTTCATCTTAGAATTCTAATAATATTTGGTTTTGATTCATATATTTATCTGTATTGTTACATAGAGTAATCTAATATATCTATAACTTACTTGTGGACTGAATGAGTTTATATTTCATATAGAAATAATATAAATAATATTTGGTAAGAGTAGAATATCCCATACTGAATCATACTATAGGAATTAGGGATAGTTTTGAGGGCTAGACTACATAGGAAGGAATAAGGTTATATTTTAAGGATAAATAACATTAAATTAAGTTAGAAATTTAATTAATATGAAGAACCAAGGTAGCAGTATGATAGGGGAAACAAGCATTAAATAAATAATTGAATACACATTTATTTAGTTTATTTAACAAAAGTACATAATAGTATTAGCACAGTATAGGTTTGAAGGTACTTAACGGCACATCACGGCTACATATCTCTTTAAAAGAAACTGAATTACTACAACAACGTTGGGTCCTACATAATCTAGACTTTCACACGGTTATACCGATCACATTTTTGGCCATTAGTTATAAGAAATGTTCAGCTCAATTGTTATAAAGATCCTTTCATATCTAGGTTTGTTTAGTTGTAGGTTGTGGTAGACTAGGAGATGCTGTTAAGATATTTTTTAGGTAATTGTAGTAGGGCTTTCTTAGGGCTTCGTTGTAGGAATGGAGTATGGAGTCGAGGGTGACGCAGGCGTAGGACTTGTACTTTTAGTTTAGGGCGTAGATACATTTCAGTTGGCGCGCGTTCCCAGGATTTGTTTATTTAGCAGTTAGGGCTTAGTAGACATTGCGATTGGTGGTCCCGTGACTCAGGATATCTTTAGAGTTAAAGTACGTAGGTAGCATAGTACACAATATACGATTGCATAACAACAGCACTGGATGTTAAGGACAAGGCAGCGGGGGTATTCTGCGACTTATCAAAAGCGTTTGATGTAATTAGTCATGAGTTATTGTTAGAGAAGATAGGGCAATACGGAGTCAAAAATAGTGCTCATCGGCTATTTGCATCATTCCTGAAAGATAGACGGCAAACGGTTGAGGTTAAAATTGAGGGTAAGAAAGTGAGATCTGAGGTAGGTACGTTAGAACTCGGGATACCTCAAGGCTCGGCACTAGTAAATACCCTATTTCTGATGTTCATCAACGACCTCCCTACCTCCGTTGCTGAAGGCATGATGGTACTGTTCGCTGATGACACCACTGTGGTAGTGAAGGCACACACATACGCACAACTTGAGGAAAAAATAGAACATACATGCGACCAACTTCACAAGTGGTTTTCAGCGAACGGTCTCATCCTTAATGTCAGTAAATCAAATGTGATGCTTTTCACAGCAAGACATATACACATTCCACTGGTACAGAGTCCGATACCGTGTTGTGATTCGTGCAAGTTCCTCGGGTTTACTATTGACAGTAGGCTTAATTGGAAATCACATGTAGACAAATTGTGTGAAAGGCTTGGCAGTGCAATATTTGCATTGCGTAAACTGAAGCCGGTTGTGTCCAGTGAAGCACTACTTCAAATTTACTACGCCTATTTTTATTCACTGATGGCATACGGTATCATCTTATGGGGTAACTCAACAGATTCCGACCGAGTGTTTATCTTGCAAAAAAAAGCACTACGCGTGATAGCAAACGTGAATCCGAGGCACTCGTGCAGAGAGCTCTTTAAAAAATATCAATTGATGACGCATTACTCTCTGTACGTTTACGAAATCATACTGTACACGCGCCGGAATATACATATGTTTAAACGCGCCAATATTCCGAATAGAATAACCCGCCAGACGGGGCGATTACTACCCGTGCCGCGGCGGCTGGCGCTGCTCGACAAGAACCCGCGCGTAGTAGGCCCCTCTTTCTATGAACGTCTACCCGCCAGCCTCAGAAACGAGCCGTCAGATCAAATATTTGAGCGCCAATTAAAAAACCTTTTGCTATCGAAAAGCCTATATTCTGTTTCAGAATATATGGACAATAAATAATTATTGTGTACCTATATTAAATAATTTTCTTAATTTGACATTGTATTGGTATTATTATTATTTTTATTGTTTTCTAACTGTACCTGCTTTGCGCAGGTACCTAGATTATTTTTAGTACTTATAATTTTTGACATTATATTGCCTAGGATATCCTAGATCATAATATTATTGAAAGGTATACTCTTAAATTGTGACATTTTTCTCTTATTAGGGTTCCGTACCTCAAAAGGAAAAAACGGAACCCTTATAGGATCACTTTGTTGTCCGTCTGTCCGTCCGTCTGTCAAGACCCTTTTTCTCAGGAACGCGTGGACGTATGAAGCTGAAATTTATATCAATTACTCAGGTCTACTGTCCCTTGAAGCTGTGAAAAAATCAAACTTCTAAGCCAACGCAATCAAAAGATACAGCCGTTTATGCCGCAAATTTTCGACACTTGCAAGGGAATCAAAACCTACAGGGTGCTTCCCGTGAACTCGGAATCTTGAAATTTGGTACGAAGCAACGTCTTATAGCATAGATAAAGGAATAATTACGAAAACCATAATTTTTTTTTTTAATACCTAACTTTGCACCTAATTTGCATATTTTCGACACTTGCAAGGGAATCAAAACCTACAGGGTGCTTCCCGTGAACTCAGAATCTTGAAATTTGGTACGAAGCAACGTCTTATAGCATAGATAAAGGAATAATTACGAAAACCATAAAAAAAATTTTTAATACCTAACTTTGCACCTAATTTATATGGCGCTATACATACCAGGTGCAAACTTAACTTAACCACTTAGGGATGGAAAGTGTTTGTACGGAACCCTCGGTGCGCGAGTCCGACTCGCACTTGGCCGGTTTTTTTTTTGTTTATTTTTTCATATTACTTTCTAATTTTATATAACTACACTGACGATCTTATTGTGAATTCGTTCTATTTTATTTAACATGTGAAATGTGATGTAATTTTCAATAAGAAATAAATATATCAATCAATCAATCACTTATAAATCTATAACGACCACTTTGCTCGCGTCAAAATTTTGTACTTAAATGTAATATATTATGCCATATTATGGCATTCAAAATTTCATACAACGACTCTTTAATCTTTATCATGCAGAAGGTGTTTTCCCTTTTCTGGCATCATTATATTCATTATTATTATAATGCAACACGCAATCACAACACAACGGGCGAGGCGCGTCAGGATATCACAATGATGCGTGCCTGTAGCGATCTATGTATGTACCTACTTAGCGCACGTTAGATTGTATTGAAAGAAGAATTTTATCTCATCAGAGGATTTGTGAAGTTTCAGTATTAAAAAAGGATACGGCAGTAGGTATATTTGTTTCAATTTGTTTATACGTCGATATCAAGGCCTTTACCTGGTCCATGTGTCAAATTCAAATAGTGTACATATGTAATGAATAATTATAAAACGTATACATGTAGCCTGTAATTCCCCGAACCAAAATAAGTAGTTAAATTTCAATGAAAATTAATTAATAAATTAAAATTAATACAAATTTTAACAAGTTTCAGTTGTTTTTTATCTGTGAGTCACCGTCTTGCTAATGACGACACACAGCAATAAACAGCTGCTGTCAAAAATCCGCTCCAGACCTTCCGATCCGATCTGATTTATCGGAAATGTTCTAACAATTGCTGTACACATTATCCGATTCTTCCGAGAAATCGGACAATTGTAACTACACATTATGTCCCTTCACGAATTGCACAGCTTTTACATGAAGAATGCGTTACATTTTGCTATAGAATCTGTGGCACATACCTGTCATTTAGTTACTTTACCCGAATTTGAACCTTCTGATCACCCATCAAGGCGCCATCTTTCCTGGGCGCTTACGACGTTTCGTTTTTCAGCGTTTACTTTTTTGCA
Organism: Apotomis capreana; assembly: GCA_947623375.1. Lineage (NCBI taxonomy): Eukaryota > Metazoa > Arthropoda > Insecta > Lepidoptera > Tortricidae > Apotomis > Apotomis capreana. The sequence continues at coordinate 9,536,608 of OX392516.1, forward strand.
ACAGGCACGTGTTTGTTTTGAAGAAAAACTTTGCAAACCCGAGTTTTTCTTGTTAATAGTTAATGATTCGTGTTTCATAGTGTTATTAAATGTGAATTGCGCGTGTATTTCAATAGCCAAAAGTATATTTCGGCGATAAGTCGAGTACTTCCTTTGAATTCAGTTTTCAATCACAAAGCCGCAATAGTTGCACTACTTGTGACGTTAAATCGTGTTTTGCATGATTGAATAACATGCTTGACTCGCGAGTCCATATCCAACGTCGAGGATTCGTCATTGTCCATCGACTTCTTTCGCGGAGGAGAAGTAGAGACGACTGAAAAAGCCTCTCGGAGAGGGTTTGTTTTCCAGTGGAAACGGTCAACCCTGGACTGCCCCAGTCTCATTTCTTTTATGACTTGAAACTTACAAGTAAGTTATTCTACTTATTATGTTTGTTGTTCACAACAAACTGTTGTTCAGCAGTGGCTAAATTGCACAATCTTGCGATTTTCATCTGTACCACTTTAAATGCATAAATGTGGTTGGTACTGCAAGTACCTACATTATTTACACGTTTTCTATACTCGTGTTTATTAAAACATCTAAAAGCTATATTAACTGACTCATTTGGCGACTGATTTGCCTCTATTATTATTATTATTATTATTATTATTTTTGGAGAAAATTCAATAAACATTAATAACAATGTTGAAATATCTTTATTTACATTACTGCATATGACAGTATGTTAAATGAAATAATGTTCAGTGATGAAGTATGTGTTTTAAACAAATTAAATACACATTTTAATTTGAATCACAATTGATTGTTGTCATTAATCATTATTATTAACTGACAACTACCTAACTTGAATATAATAATTATATATAAATAATTGGGCATCTTTGCACAAATTATCTAGTCCCACAGTAATAAGCTCTCTATAAAAAGGCAAAATTTTTTATGGTATGAAGTACTACTTCAACAAATGAAAATTTTTATTAGCTTTGGCATTTTCAGAAAATATAGTCATCAGAGAAAGCAAACGTTTCGGATAAACTGATTTAAAATAGAATAACTAAAGTTACTATCAGGGCCTAAGAACTTTTGGAGAACTGCTCCCTATATATAAGTGCCTTTGACTCTGTGTCAGTTTTAGGCAAGTTAATGAACATCAATATTTATTAATTAAGCATAATGCATATTTATGCACATTGACCACCAATTTAGTGAACCTCGGAGGTTCCAAAACTCTGGGCCCTTGGTACACCTAGAGCACTTACAATACCAGAATTAAATTCATATCATCAATATGTAATTTGAAACTGAGGAGCTCAAGCAGTGAAACCTTTGCATTTAGTTGAAATTTTTGAGATTGTAATGGTAACAATCAAAAAATCTGTTAAAATTAATATTGATATTTTTTCTACTTAAGTCTAGCAGGGCATGGAACACTCATATGAGTGTAAATAAATATTATTAATAGACTTCATGTGGTGAAGCATCCTTGCTTTCTGTGAACACTCTTTATTCCATCTTTGATTATATTGCATAAAACAGAAGTTGTTTTGTGAAAATTAATGCTTATCAGTTATTCAAGATAATCTTGAGGCTAAAATTGCTGAAGCTTAAATAAAAGAGGAGTGTTAGACCATTATTTCTACATGACTGGAAATGACTGATATTAATGATAAGCACAACCAAAGAAAATTATTCCACCAAGAACTTGCGGAGAGTTTCCTATGGTGACCATTGGTTAAGGAAAACAAGTAACATGCTAATATGTTTTTAATTGTTTTTGGTGGTTGAATATTGTACAAAATTTTTATTTTTATTAAAACCTACTGTTTTCTGGCAGAAGTGTGGTCTTCACTTATTACATTGTGCAATGCAGTATGGATTGAATAAATCAGATAATCACTTTCCTTCAATTTTAAATTATTATTTTTTACATATAAAAGGCAACCAGTGAAAGGTTATCATGCTCACCAGGTATGCAAATACAACATACCTACTTCAGCTTTATTCAAGTGAACAAACTAGATTGTCTGAGAAGACTATTAGTACGAGAGCCCACGACCAAAACCATGTCTCATAGCAATACGGCAAAAACCCTATAAAATCGTTAGATTGTATGATTCTGAACCCGACTAGGTGTGTAGTAACGGTCGAAAGTGTAGCAACTGCGTGGAAGGCCATTTCTGCTGTGTCAAAAAAAAAAGACAGTCGGTATTATAGCAATACGTCTGATAGTGAAAATGTACATAGATTTTATAATTGTATTACGAAAAAGTTTGTTTTCAGACATTTTGCGCGTAGCATATAGCCTGAGCGCATTTTTGAAAATGTCAACAAATTTAGCCGACCTGTATCATAGCAATACGGATAAATTTTTTTTTCAACTTTTCGTATTTCTGCCATGATTACCAAAATCCTGTTTTCAGACACTTTAAGTGTAGCATATACTCCCAAAAACGAAAATAACGTTTCGGAGTCGCCTGGCCGAGGCCTCTGTTAAATGAGAATATTTTGTAACTTTGAATAAACCGTTTTTTTTTAACTTCATCCCAGTTTCCTTTTGTGCGATTTATTTCAGTCCTTCAACTTCAATGTTACGGTTTCGGGTAAATTCTTTGTTAATTATCATCTAATAAATTCAGGGTCGCAACGTATTCATTGGTTTGTAACAGAAAATTCAAGATGCCTCAATACGATTTTTAAATGATATCTGAGTATCGAAAAGTTGTCTGATAGAGAAGGTGCTACACTTAATTTGTGTGATATAAATTTTTTGCACATGTGGACAACTTATTTTATCATGTCCAACAATTTTCAGACATATTGCTATGATACCGATCGGTAAAATTTGTTAATATTTTCAAAACGGTCTCAAAATTTAATGCGTTCACATTTCCGTCTGAAAATTATTTTGTTCGCATCAAATAACCAAAATTTACTAATAAAAAAGATTTTCAGACGTATTGCTATGAGACATTTTTTTTGTCTCATTTTTAATTTTTTTAAGTGATTTTACGGGTTTGCGCTACACCACTAACGTCTGAAAAATATGTTTCCGGTATCTCAGAACTATCATTCAACTACAGTCTGCAAATCAGACATATTGCTATGATGCAGTTCGGTAAAATTCTTTGACAATTTTGAAAATTCGGTCAGATCAAACGCTACGCGGAAAACGTCTGATAATGGTATTTTCGAGTTCAGGATAATCGTATCTATCGATTTGATGCGGTTTTGGCCGTATTGCTATGAGACAAAAATTTTGGTCGTGGGCTCTCGTACTATATGATATATCAGACCGTTCAGGTCTTCTGTTGTAACTAACAACCAGCAAGTGCTTTACCAATGAGCAGAAGATGTCAGTGTCAGTTTTTATCTCTTGGTGGCATATATTCAAATTTGCTTATTTGAAAATTTGGAAGTCCATCCTCCCTGTCAAAGCCACGGAGGCCATAATAACAGATAGGTCTACAAGAGACCATTTTACTATCCTTATAGGTTAGAGGTATTTATTGTAATTGTCAAAGCCGCAGATAAAGGTGCGAGCTACTGATCCAAGCCGCGGAGGCCATAACTTAGTGAATAGGTCGTCAATAGACCATTCGCTATTTTCATAAGTTAAAGGTGCCAGCTACTTATCAAAGGCGAGGAGGTCATAATCTAGTAGACCATTTGCCATTTTTATAGCTTAAAGGTGCCAATTTTTAAAGCCGCGGAGGCCATAATTTAGTGAATAGGTCATCAATAGACCATTTGCTATTTTTATAAGTTAAAGGTGCCAGTTACTTGTCAAAGCCGCGGAGGCCATAATTTAGTGAATAGGTCGTCAATAGACCATTTGCTATTTTCATAAGTTAAAGGTGCCAGTTACCTGTCAAAGCCGCCGAGACCATAATTTAGTGAATAGGTCGACAATAGACCATTTGCTATTTTCATAGCTTAAAGGTGCCAGTTGTCAAAGCCGCGGAGGCCATAATTTAGTGAGTAGGTCATCAATAGACCATTTGCTATTTTCATAAGTTAAAGGTGCCAGTTACTTGTCAAAGCCGCGGAGGCCATAATTTAGTGAATAGGTCGTCAATAGACCATTTGCTATTTTCATAAGTTAAAGGTACCAGTTTCTTGTTAAAGCCGCCGAGGCCATAATTTAGTGAAAAGGTCGGCTTATGACCATTTACTTTTTTCATAAATTGGAGGTGCCACCTACTTCTCAAGGCCACGGAGGCCATATTATTAATGAATAGACTATCTATACTATAGATCGTTTGCTACTTTTAATAAAATTGCCTGACCGATAAGGAGGTAGTATAAATATTTTTTCGGGAAAACCAGCAACATTCCTTCACAGTCAATAAACTCATTTCAATTAAATACAGGCACCAATTTTGACAACCTGCGGAAGGCTAAGAAAGATGACGATAACATATTTATCCACAGCACAGATTCAAATTAAGTTGATAGCTGTATTCACTTCTCATGAGTAGCATCCCCATTGGAATGGTCATATTGACAGACCTTGCGGGACTCCATCCACCTCCAATTGATTAATTGGTACTGCAGACATAGTATAAAAGGGGGGTGGAATGTGGGTCACATGGAAAGGGATGGAATTCATGGGAGAATGAGGATACTAATATAAAATTTAGAGTATGTATATGTACATCTATATAAGTAAGCTAAAAAAGTTACTAGTATTACTGTACTAGTTAGTTGCCAAAATACCTATATAAAGTGTCGCCACAGCATGAGGGGTTACTGCGACAACAAACTAATTTAACATTGCCCGGGTTCATAGTATTTAACCTAACCTGTAACTCGCTTCGCTACTGAAATAACAGCCCTTGAATTTGTTGAATAGGAATGCGTCAGATGTAATGCAATAGTTCATACCTGCTAATTTACAAGCTCGCTCCAGACTCTGCTGCTATCCTCACATCCGTGTAGTATCATTATTTGTGTTCCTTCATCTCACAGGAATCTCCTCTCACAGGAATCTCCTCTCACAGGATTGTCGTCTCCTTTCTGAAAGTGGTATATACATGACTTCCATTGTCATGTATTGTTTGCGCCTTGTGTCCTCGCATAAAGTTGACATTACCAGACTATTTATCTCTGTGTAACGTCTTGCAGTTAATATATTAAAACATATGGTACAGTATGAAGTCAGTTCCCCACAGTCCTCAAGGAATACACCATTTACGAGGATTGGACCTGATCTCATCCATTACGAACTTCAATCACTCGTCTGCGACAGAGCGTTGAGGGGATACGAGGAGCATGTTAAGCCAGCATATAGGGACCATCAGATTCGTCAATCTTCCGGTCGAATAAATAGGTACAACTAGGTACAAATAAGTAAGTAAGTAAGGAGAATACTTGAGAATACTTCTCCACATAAGTTACCCGTTCCCAATGCCTCCCCGGTCAAAACGGATGCTATCACATGCCCGGGAAAGCATCCGCCTGACTGGGCGATGCGTATAAAACTGCAAATAATGTGTAATTATATTGGCAATAAGAGACACAAAGCAACAAACTTAACTGATAGAGCAGGCGAGCTGAGCAAACACAGAATTAATACGTGTGCACTCCAAGGGTCCAAAAACAAACTAAATTGCCTTGTCAAAGAAAATAATTGAATAGTAAAAATAAGAAATTCAAATATCTCACCATAGACAATCTAAGAAGAATCAGTAAGGTGGAAAGCCAAAACGTTGTCAAAGAAGTATGAATATAATCGCGAGTCGTCGCGACACTCCCGCCGCGGCAAGTTAATGAAGAATAGTAAGTGTAGTCATTAAGTGTCGAGTCCATTCTTTGATTTTATCCATTGCCTGGACTGCGGCAGCTCTCTTAAGTTTCTCATCTCTAGGTAGTGTAGATGTAGATTCGACTTCATTAATTACGACATCTTCAGATGTTGTGTTTGCGTTGTTTTCAGTATTTTCTATCATTGAAATATCTATTGTGTGTGCGTCTCTCGAAAGGTCGATTGTGTCAGTAATATCAGCTGTCTCAACATCCATGTCCTTTGATGGCTGAGGTAAATCTTCAAATAATGGTACTGATACATTATGCTCCACTTCGGAACTTGTATCTAAAGAACCATGCGACGAGTTAACTTCATGCAAGGGCTTATCCAATTCGAGTGGGTATAAATGTCCAATAGATCTTGTAAATATTGTGTCTCCCACTTTCACTCTTGCGACTCTACACAATCCGTCTGTACTGCGCAGTAATTCACATATACGACCTACTTTCCAATTTCCCCGATTTTTACTATCACTTTTGATTTGAACTGTATCACCAATGCAAGGTTCATTGTGAGATTTTATTCTCGATTGATTGGGTGAATGACTGCTACGTTCTCTTAAGCTTAATAGGTATTGATTTATGAACATATCCTTGTACTCGTTCATTATTATTTCTCCCCGTTTCCATCAAATACAAATACAAATACAAATACAAATGTCTTTATTTGCATAAAATGTGGTATTAAATGATATTACATTTCAAATTAAATAGACACACACATTTTACCAGCAACTGGCATGCAAAAATATAAAGGAAATTCATTAAAAAAAAGTTAACACTAACAAACATTACCTTATAGAGACAACATCTTTAGCTTATGAAATAATACATTAATTTATTCAATTACGACTTACGACGTAGCTATTTAAACCTAATGAAATGTCATGTAGTATGTGTATAAAATGTCCATTAATTTTTATAATAATCAAAATATTCGTCCACAGAATAAAAACATTGTTGTACAAGCCAGTTTTTAAGTTTCTTCCTAAACAAGTTAATTGGCAACTCTTTAATGTCCTCATGCAGACGATTATATATGCCGATTGACATGCAATAAGTGCTCTTACCATACAATTTTGTCTTTGTAGCAGGAATAACGAGACGATTTGGGTACCTTGTATGAAAATTACAGTTCGTTTTATTGGTTTTGAATAGTTCAGGATGCTCTTTAACAAAACGACAAGCTTCGTATATGTACATGCATGGTACGGTCAAAAGATTTAATTGTTTGAATAAGGGCCTACAGGATGTCAGGATATCTACATTACATATGGCTCTGATGCACTGTTTTTGTGCTATTAGAACTCGTTTTGCGTGACAAGAGTTACCCCATAGAAGAACGCCATATCTTAGCAGGGAGCAAACATATCCATGGTAAGCCTGTATAGCTGATTCTTTGGTGCTAATCTTAGTAAGCCTCCATAAGGCATACACAAATGAGTTTACTTTGCTGCATAATTGATCGATGTGTTTACTCCAACAAAATTTGTCATCCAAATATATGCCTAAGAACTTAGTTTCACAAGATTCTGTCACAGTATGTTCTGCAAAAGTTACATTAAGAGAGTGCTTGTTAGCATTTCTATTTATAAATTGAATAAATGTTGTTTTACTTATATTAATGCTTAGATTATTTTTATGCAACCAAGTTATAATATTACAAATAGCACCGTTTAAGTCATTGTTGTAAGTTTCAGCATCACAACAGGGCACAACAACAGATAGGTCATCCGCGAAAAGAGTACAGTCAAAAGTCGTTGCATTCGGTAAATCATTTATGTACAACAAGAATAGCAGGGGGCCTAAGATACTCCCCTGTGGCACACCCATCTTATTAATTTTAGTACATGACTTATGAGTAGACTCGTTGCTACTAGAATCAATTTGCGTTATTTCAACATATTGGGACCTTTTATGCAGATAGTCCCTGAGCCATTGATTAACTACTCCTCTTATGCCATAAAGCTCACATTTAGCTAGTAGTGTTTCATGGCAGACAAAATCAAAGGCCCGACTCATGTCGAAGAATATTGCGGATACAGACAAGCTTTTATTCATGTAGCCTAGAATTTTATTAGACAGATTGAAGGCAGCTAATGATGTCGACTTCCCTTTCTGAAATCCAAACTGCTCAGGCGTGATGATTTTATACTTATTAAAAAATGACATTAAACGTTTATGAAACGCCTTCTCAAATATCTTTGAGATGACCGGAATAAGCGATATTGGTCGATAATTTTCAACACTTTCTTTGTTTCCTTTTTTGTAGAGTGGTTTGATTAAGGAAATTTTTAGAGGTTCCGGGAAAACGCCGCTCGTGAAAGATAAATTCACTAAGAAGCTTAAAACCGCCGCAATTTCGTGCTTACATTCTTTTATTACCTTTGTTTGAATCTCGTCATAACCTGCTGAGTTCGTAGAATTTAGGGAATCAATTAAATTACATATCTCCTTTCCATCAGTAGGCATCAAGAATATATTTGCAGAGTTTTCCTTAACTAGTGAAATATCAGGCTTACGTATAATATCAGAATTTATATTTGTCAAATTAATGTAATAGTCGTTGAAAGCATTTGCAATGTCAGAAGGATTTGTTAGTAAGTCGTCATTACTAATAATTTTTTCAATATTTGTGTCGATATTGTTGGAACCAGTCACGTTTTTAATTATGTCCCATGTTGCTTTACATATATTTTTTGATCGGGCAATATACTTGACATTTGCTAGTTTATGAGCATGGTTGATGCACCTCTTGAGAATCTTGCTGTAGCTATTATACTTAACTTTATTGCCATGGTTTTTTCCGTTTCTGTAGTAGCAAAAACGTAAACGTCTCTTTGTTATTATAGATGTTTTAATTCCACGTGTAAACCATCTATTTGATTTAGTCTTATTTCTAATTTTAATCTTAATAACGGGGAAGCACAGCTTATAAAAAAGAACGAACGTATCATAGAATGTTTTGAATGCTATTGTTGCGTCCTGTTCGCAATATACCTCAGACCACAATAAGCTATTCAGGCAATCTCTGAATTTTGCAATGTACTCAGGACTATAATCTCTTTTATAACGATATAAACATAAAATAGGCTTTTCCATATTTTTAACAGCAAACGAGAGACATTGTGCAGTTTCATGGTCAGACAATCCTAACTTAAGAATCTCACTGCGAGCTTCGGGAATGTTAGATAATATTTGATCCAAACACGATTCTTTCCGTGTGGGACCAAGTATGTGTAGCTTAAAATTATTATTCATTGCGATTCTTTTTAGTTCCTTTGAGTGCACTGTGGCCTTAAGTAAGTTTATATTAAAGTCTCCGACTATTATAATTTTATATTTCAGTTTCCGTTTAAGTTTGCTCGCAAGTAGTTCTAGCTTTCGAAGAAAAGGTGTAGACAAAGCTGTAGGTGTTCTATAAATACAAATAATAATACTTTTTATTGACGGTATCTCAATCCCACAGCATTCAAACACGTAGTTTTCACAAATGCTTTCTAAAAAGGATAATACCCTTGTTTGGATGTGGTTTGTGCAAAATATGCAGACTCCACCTCTCCTTTGGTGTGCCCTAGAGTAGGATGCCGCCAACCGGTACCCAGATATACGTAAATTGCCTTCATTCCCTGCTTTTAGGAATGTCTCGCTAAAGCATAACACATCAAACCGTTTATTGTCTTTCGCTAATTCATCAAGTGTTAACTCCAGTAAATCCCTTTTACTCACTAGACCTGCTATATTTTGATGAAATATATTTATAGAATCGCAATTAGGAACGAAAAAAACTGTTACTATTTAGTTGCACATTTACACTATTACTTATTATGGAGAAATAGTCTGTGATACATTGTTGTTTCAACGTTTTCCTAATATTAGTGATTACACTCGTATTCTGCGTAACTTTTTTGAAATAACAAGGTATAGTACCTTTACGAAACTGCTCTGCATCAACTGATTTGCATGACTTCCTTAAGACATCCTGGTTATTCATTTGTTTAGGTTTTAATTTGTTATAACTTAAGTACTTATTGGCATAGTCATAAGTATCTACGAGAACATTTATTTTTGAACATAACTTGAATAAGAATGTCTTATCAAAATAATTCAGGTAAGTTACGTCCAAAAATACACAATTATCAAAATTATTACAAAACAATCTTAGAGAGTTATTTTCATCCTTCTATGAGTCGCTGTTTGGTAGATGTTGTTCCTGTAGCTATGTTATCTTCCAAGTTCTGCAGGTTAATGCATTTTCCTGGTGTTAGGAAATCAACAGGTTTCAGTATGTGATCCAACTCAGATGACACATAGGTTAGCGGTCTAGTATTGACTATCGCTTCAACTTCTTTGATGATAGTTAGCAACTCGTTGTCGTTAAGAAGATGTTTCTGTAGGGAACGTTTGAGACAATGTTTCACTACTCCTACAAGTCGTTCATAGACACCTCCGTGCCAAGGCGCTAGTTGAGGTATAAATTTCCATCTAATCCCCTTTTCTGTGAGTTCTCTCACTGTTAGTATCTCTGATAGCAATCTGAATTGAAGTGCATTATCTGATAATATCAGTGTAGGAATACCCCTGGAAGCTATAAATCGACGAAATGCGAGAGAGCATTCCTCTGCTGTCATGTCTTTTACAACTTCGAGATGAATAGCTCGAACTACTAAGCACGTAAATAGACAAATCCAACGTTTTCTTGATCCTTGTTTGATTTTACTAACACTGGACCGAAGTAATCCACTCCTACGTAAGTGAATGCTGAAGTATATTTCACCCTTTCTGGTGGTAAAGCAGGTGTATCTGGTAAAGCGTATGGACCGCCACCATGCTTCACACATTGTGGGCATTTGCTTAGGATTCTTTGTACTTGAGTTCGTCCCTGAGGAATCCAGAACTTATGTCTTATTATGCTTAAGGTATGTGATACACCAACATGATAGTTCTCGATATGTGTCTTCATGATGATTTCCTTGGTGAACTCACATTGCTTTGGTAAGAGAATAGGATGTTTAGCATCATAGGATAAATCTGAATGTGTTAAACGACCATCACACCGGATAACACCGTCCACATCTTTGAACAATCCTAGATTTCTAGTAAGGTATATTTTATCTTTTGATTCCTCTGGAAAAAACTGTTTCTGTAAATTTATTATTTCCTGTATCTCCGAATTCATTCCTGTTTGAATAGTCGAAGGTGTTGTAAGATTATCTTGAGGTAAGAGTTCATTAGACTCTTCCATACATGCATCTTCTGTATTATTTTCCTTTGAAACTTGGTCTTCCTTTTCAGAATGTAGCTCAAATTCTGACGTATTCGGAAGAACCTCCCCCGCCAGAAGAATGGCGTCCGTAGTTAGTTCTGTAGGCCAGTTGATTGACTTCATGGATAGAAATGTCGGACCATATAACCATCGTTTCAGATCTTCACTGGTTTTCATTGGTCTTGTCGCTACATCTGCAGGATTAAATATCGAAGGTATGTATTTGATTACCAATGACTTAATTCTTTTTATTTCGTCTACCCTTCGTGATACAAAGGTATCCAGTAGTTTATCAGTTTGACACCAATTTATCGCAATTTGGCTATCTGACCACAAGGTTAGTTGTGTGACGTTTGCTTTGATGTATTTCGTGATGAATTGAATCAATCTGGTTCCAATGAGAACTCCTAGTAGTTCTAAACGAGGAATCTTCAAATTCTCCAGATCCTTCAAAGGTGTCAATCTGGATTTTCCCATGACAAATTGTATATTGTTGTCTTGCACTAGGTAAACTACAGCAGCGTAAGCCTTAGTGGAAGAATCTGTAAAACAATGTAGTTGAACTTCTTTGTTGTTCAATATGTTTCTTGGTAAACAGATCTCTTTGATTAAATCAAAGTCCTTTAGAATGTTCTTCCATTGAACTGACGTTTGTTCTGGTAACGCTGTGTCCCAATTTAGTTTCTTCTCTTTCCATAGAGATTGGAAAAGAATCTTGGCAGATAAAGTTATAGGTGCAGCAAATCCACATGGATCAAAAATTGATGCAACAGATTTCAATATTCCTCTTTTAGTGTATGGATTTTCTTTATTCTTCACCCTCAGTTGAAGTGAATCTTCTTCTAAATTCCAGTTTAATCCTAAAGTTTTTACTATTTTATCATCACCAATGTCTGGGATTTGTTTCATAAATTTCTTTGAGTTAGAACTATGCTTCCACCACTATGTACATGTAAACTATTAACGAGTCATAAGGTATTTGTACCGAACAACTTAGGGCACAGTGATCTATCATGTTTTCCCCTTGAATTGCAATGTGGGCAATACTTTATGATCTCGCATGGAACTGTGCCATGGTTAGTTCGTAGGCATTGAAAACATCTATTCCTTAGTTTCATTTTCCTCTGTTCTAAGGTAGGATATACCTGACATCTATCATTGTAATGGTCACCTTGACAAAAGACACACGATACTTTCATTCGTTTCTGATGATTAACATTGAATGTGTCATTTCTTGCAAATGTGGAGAAAAAGGATCCAACTTTGTTGAAACGATTTTCCGTTCTATTAAACTTGGGCTTTGTTTTATAAAACCGTTTATTGGACTTCATCGATCTAATATGTAGAGCAACAGTTGTGTATCGGACTTCTTCGGATCCGTTTTTGTGATTAAACCCTCTTGCATCTTCCTTTGCCGTGATAATGATGTTTAGTTGTTTCCTCATTGCTTCAATAGATTCAGATTCCGATTTTAATCTCATTTCATATAGTGTATCTTCCGGAAATTTCTCCATAATCAAGAATCGTAAGTGATTATGAGATGTATCTTCTCCCATAGATTGTAAGACACGCAGATGTTTCTCAATTTCATCTAGAGTCTTCCGACAATCCTCAAATCTAACCGCTGGCTTTATTTTGTAAAGAGTGGCATAGTGGGCATCTATGACATGTTCACGCTTCCCATATCTTCCCTTTAAAGTATCCACCGCTATTTGGTAGTTCTCGTTGGTAGTCTCCAAGCCTTCAATCATGTTTTTTGCCTCTCCATCCAAAGAAGCCTTCAAGTATAGAAGCTTGTCCACATCTCGTAGGCTTCTTTGACCTATATTCGAATAAAATTGATCCCAAAATGGAAACCAACCCATAATGTCTCCTTTGAACTTCTGCAAAGTCAATTCAGGCAGTTTACTGCGATTATCCGAGAAGGTAGATGGCTCCTTCACTTGTGAGTTCTTATCGGCTTGAATGGTTGCGTTAAGTTCCGCTAACATTTCTTCACCTTGCAATTGAGAAGTAGTAAGGTTTGAAATCTCGTCCGCGTTCGGTGTACTACTGACATTGAAATATTGATAGAGATCAGCATTGAAGCGATTAAGCACTGATTGTAGCTTTGAGGCGTTGATCGCACTCTGTTCTCCCTTCTCATTATCCCAAGGACGATTCACACACAATGTTTCTGCCTCCTTTGACAGTACTAAAATACTTGACGCAAAGGTATTCAGACGACTGAGTAAAATTCCCTCCATGTTTATTCAATTCTGAAAACATTTTAAGTATCTAGTTGACACATTCATTGATGCATGATATTTAAAGTCGCAATGTTCATTATTAAGTTATTGACATTATCAATAATCTAGCAGAAAGTATAAAATTATTTGTAAGTTATTTAATTAATTGATAAAATGTTTTCATATATTTAAAGAAAGAAAGGTTCTCTTTAAACTGTCAACAGATCCCTACATTATATTTGTAAGTTGAAAAAATTGTTTAAATGTCAAAACAAAAATAATAAAATATTTCATTAATTATAAGTCTCATATGCTGCTGACTGTACTTGCATTATAATTGTTATAGAATGGAATAATATTTGTAATATTTATATTCCAACATGAAAGTAAACAATTGGACAGAAAATTATATGAGAGAGAATGTCATAATTTGGAAACTAGAGATTATGGTTTGACATACCTGTATTAAATATTATTCATAAGTTTTATGGATGTCTCGAAGTTCATGAGAATCATAAATATTGTTGTTGGTTTATAACTTCATAGGAACTCGAAGTATCCGGTAGAAAACTCTCCTTATTGTACACCCACCTATGACAATAATACACATTTCCTAAATATATGCAGTTATAACGTTGTTGTGAAATATATTCAAATAAATCTGTTTTATTGACGCATCTCTATTCAACTTTATATAACCTATGGCTATTATTGTAGCGAGTTTGTTTCAGAATAAACTTGGATACTTAGCAAGATAATTTATAACTTAGTTTGATATGATCGGTATAAAATCGAGTATAATATAGTTAAAGCACATATTTTATATAAAACGAGAAAGTAAATCAGAGAAATATCCCACAAATGTTGATAAACATGATTGTTTTGATATTTGGTTCGTACGACAAATACTCACCTTATGTTCACGATTTAATAAGTCAATGATATTAACACCCTTTTTACACATCACTTTATACATTTATTCATCATAATCACAATGAATATACACCAAATAACACTATTTATCACCATATCTGAATAAAAGATTTCGAAAGGTACAATTTGGCGGCGTTAAACAACCATTTTTTCAACAACTGGTAAAAGTGACATTAGGGCTGCGTACAACTGCGGCGTGTTCGATTATACGCTGCAATCGAATTGTCAGTCGATCAAATTTGTCGTCGAACAATAAATGTTATTTATTTGGTGGTAAATGGGTAATAAACACAACACTTTATTTATTTTCAAATAGCATAGACGAAGCGGTGTTGACTTCATCGCATAATAATCGTAAGACGTAAAATATAGTGAATAAAATAAAATCGCCGATGTTTCGATACTCGGTGCATAAATCGTTGTTCATAGCATATTTGACTCGTTTGAAATAATCCGAATAAACAATCGATGATGTAAATATGACGTATCATTCAAGAATGTGCACATCACAACTGTCAAATCGTAACACCTTAAAGTAAACGTCTGACTCACCACTCTACTTTCAAATATGCAATAATTTTGGTTAGGCAATCTAGCTACTAAGATTTGTATGAAGACTATTACACCACAATCTGACACATTTAGGCTGAAAATTATACCATAATTTATCAAGTAATCGCAATACCAAATTCTAAACTACGGCCAGTGATTCTAACAACACTTCCCTCAAAGTGCCACCAGAATCCCAGCACTATTCTTCACCAGAATTTGTCGCCACAGCATGAGGGGTTACTGCGACAACAAACTAATTTAACATTGCCCGGGTTCATAGTATTTAACCTAACCTGTAACTCGCTTCGCTACTGAAATAACAGCCCTTGAATTTGTTGAATAGGAATGCGTCAGATGTAATGCAATAGTTCATACCTGCTAATTTACAAGCTCGCTCCAGACTCTGCTGCTATCCTCACATCCGTGTAGTATCATTATTTGTGTTCCTTCATCTCACAGGAATCTCCTCTCACAGGAATCTCCTCTCACAGGATTGTCGTCTCCTTTCTGAAAGTGGTATATACATGACTTCCATTGTCATGTATTGTTTGCGCCTTGTGTCCTCGCATAAAGTTGACATTACCAGACTATTTATCTCTGTGTAACGTCTTGCAGTTAATATATTAAAACATATGGTACAGTATGAAGTCAGTTCCCCACAGTCCTCAAGGAATACACCATTTACGAGGATTGGACCTGATCTCATCCATTACGAACTTCAATCACTCGTCTGCGACAGAGCGTTGAGGGGATACGAGGAGCATGTTAAGCCAGCATATAGGGACCATCAGATTCGTCAATCTTCCGGTCAAATAAATAGGTACAACTAGGTACAAATAAGTAAGTAAGTAAGGAGAATACTTGAGAATACTTCTCCACATAAGTTACCCGTTCCCAATGCCTCCCCGGTCAAAACGGATGCTATCACATGCCCGGGAAAGCATCCGCCTGACTGGGCGATGCGTATAAAACTGCAAATAATGTGTAATTATATTGGCAATAAGAGACACAAAGCAACAAACTTAACTGATAGAGCAGGCGAGCTGAGCAAACACAGAATTAATACGTGTGCACTCCAAGGGTCCAAAAACAAACTAAATTGCCTTGTCAAAGAAAATAATTGAATAGTAAAAATAAGAAATTCAAATATCTCACCATAGACAATCTAAGAAGAATCAGTAAGGTGGAAAGCCAAAACGTTGTCAAAGAAGTATGAATATAATCGCGAGTCGTCGCGACATAAAGTAAAATCAGATTTTTACTATTTAGGTACATTCACAATGCAGCTTACTTTAGTCCTTATTGGAATAATGATGTGATTGATGTGGCATGATGCAGAAAATATTCTATGAAATAATATGAAGAAAATATTGTATAAAATATTAACTGGGTGCTAAATTAATCTTCTAATTAGGAAGATAACTAATTCCATTGATTGAATTGACACAATAATGATCTGTCTATTACTATGATTATAATAATATACCTATACATCCGGGATTGAGTCATCAAATTATTACATAATTTTAACCTACTCATGAATAGTCATGACATGAGCATTACAATTAAAAGACAAGTTTGGTTCTGACCAAAAACAGATCCCAGATATTATACATATTTATTTACAAAAAATAAAATAAAATAAATTATTACATGCATTATCTATTCCAGGGAATATTTATTAAGTACACTGGATTTATGAAGAAACAAATTAATGGGAAATTTTAATATGAAACATTGTTATTTTATTGGAACCATATGTTTTCCACGCTAAGCATGGGTTTTTCCTAAGAAAATTATATTTAATAAATTCTGACCATGATTTAAGTAGGTACATCTTTACTAAAGCGGTCAAATCTGAGATTTAAGTTAAGATGTCTAAACTTTAGAACATCACCACTCGCACAAATATCTGTTGTAAAGTGTATATTATTTATTTAGATCTGAAAGATCTATTAGGTACTTAATCTTTCCTAAGTGAATTGGTAATATATCTGTAACATATTGACTGATTGACTTCAATGGATTCTTTTCAATATTTATATGATTCATTCAATAGATATAATATCATATTAATTAATATATGCTACTTTATTTTATAAATCGTTAGTAAAATTCTAATGATAGAGCAATTATGATGTTCTGTTATAAGTGTTTGTAATTTACAGTCTTGATTCACACAGCGTTTACAGACTCTGATCACCAGCAGATACCAGACGCGTCTTCATGTAAAAGCTGTGCAATTCGTGAAGGGACATAATATGAATGTTTTGCATTACAACAAAACATGTATTATGTCTTGAACGAATTGCAGAGCTTCAGCAAGGCTCTTGCTGGTGAAGACAATGTGAAAAACGAAACGTCGTAAGCGCCCAGGAAAGATGGCGCCTTGATGGGTGATCAGAAGGTTCAAATTCGGGTAAAGTAACTAAATGACAGGTATGTGCCACAGATTCTATAGCAAAATGTAACGCATTCTTCATGTAAAAGCTGTGCAATTCGTTCAAGACATAATACATGTTTTGTTGTAATCATTGACGTATTAATTACATGGACACACAATCCGACGGAAAAAATGGCACCCTCCCAACTAATGCAAAATCACAAATCGCATTAGTTGGGCGATCAGTCTCGTTTAGACCATGACACGTGACGGGTCTCAAAAATGACTTAATTTTCAGTGAAAAATTGCAGAAATAACAGCTATATAATAAAGAAAATGGTCGGAATATTCTTTTTTACGCAGATTCTATTGATTAATTAACGAATCCTATGTAAAATCATAGCATATTTTAGATTAGAATTATTAACTTTGTCCCTACAAAATGCACCTCATTACAGAACAAAAATCTAAGGAGTCGCTATAGTTTTATATTTTATAAATTAATAAAGGAGTGCAATAAATAATTATCCTATTTTTTTATTAAAGATTCCCACGCGATCCTAAACAACGTGAGAAATTGAGGTCACGTTTAGTAATAGACAGACGTCAAGAATAATTTCAGCCAAATAATTCGTCTCTCGTGTCTTCGTTCGGCATGATCATATATGTTTTTTTTTATGTTTATTCAAAAGAAGCGTAAAAGTCTTTCACTCAACACAGCTTTAATATCTCAATAAAAACGTAAAAAAATGACAATGTAACAAAAGAAGCGTAAAATAGCGATGTAGTGTTTGTGGTAGTAGTCTCAGGCGCACGTCATATAGGATGCTGCGTTTAGTTACACGCGAGCCGAGGGCGAGAGTGGACGCATGACATTGCTATGTGAGCGGCGGCGAGTGAGCCAGTGTTATGAAAATATGCCTTTTACAGGCAGATCCTACAAGTTACATTAATAAATTAATAAAAAAATTGCTCTGTTGTCATTGTTTTATTTTGTCTCAGAGTCTAGACACTGTCAGTTTAAACCTTTGAACGCCAAGAATACCTAAAGAATGTGTCCTGCCGTGCATACTACGCCACCGACTTTCACGCCACGCTATCAAACTTTAAAGACATACTCTCATTTCACATACTAGAACAAGACGAGTTGAGAAATCATAATGTCATTATTACTGTTCCCTTCTATGCAGTGTCGGGACCCTTTTATGCAGTTGTTAAATAAAAACGTAACTTAATTTGATATTAACAATTTACGAGTTTATTTAGTTCAAACAACAAATATATTTGAATACCTAAATAAAATAATAATTAAAATATTTTTAGTATGTAAAACTATTAAAATCTGCTCCATTCGTGCCATGTTCCAAGTTTGACAAGAGACATGAGTCAGAATACGCTAAAAAAGTTAATTTACTCGAAAAATATTTGTGGTATAAGTACGTAAGCCAATTTGACATTTAAACGTTTGAGTAAAGAGTTATTTTGTACGAAGTAATTATGTTGTTGTAAATTATAAATAAGCGTTATTGGCATCTACTTGAACATGACAGCAGTGCCACTTTTTTCGTAAATTTTGTTCGGGTCTGTGGCTCTATTATAAATAATACCTCAATGGTTGTAATGCAAAACATTCATATTATCCGATTGCTTCCGATGAATCGGATCGGATCGAAAGGTCTGGAGCGGGTTTTACTCTAAGTTTGCAACAAACTTGTAATTTTATATTATCTGTGGTATTTTTTTTTGCTCATATGCTGATCTGATATTTGACAATTATCTGTTATCTTTACGTCATTCATTGGGGAAATCTAAATCTTAATATTTAATTTGTAATATCCTTTTACTCTCTTCGAGAAGGTGGTGCGTTTTAAATCCAGTTTATTGTGCAACTACTAACACATTTATTCGGAAATACTACATTCATTCTATCTTTAGTTCATGCAAGTGATTCGTGGGTTGTGATTTTAATAGTAAATTAAACCTGATATTTGTACACAATGGCAAGTAACGCGCCGCCGTCTGCACCGAGTGACCTTCCCCCTGCGTATTCTGAAGTCGTGGGTAATCCTCAATACGGCTTCGTGGCACCGGAAGGATCGTTTGCGGATCCTCACGCTGCATTCCAGGCGCCGAAGAGTTTCACTCCCGCGGGCGTATACCCACATCCGCCTACCGCGACCACAGCTCAGCCGCAGGCCGGTGTACCCCCACCGCCGCCCGGCGTGCCGGTTCCCGTGGGCATCGTACTCCCCCAGGCCGTGGGCAGCGAGCCCACCACCATCACGTGCTTCAATTGTGGCAAAGTCGTCACCACCAGAGTAACCTACACGACCGCCTGGCACACTCATTTGGTTGCTGGATCAGTGTGTGTCATCACAATGTAAGTACAGTTGAATATAATTGCATAATGTTGATTTTTATCCAATTTATCCTATGTTATCCTTTGTCATTGGTATCTACACACTACACCACATAATATAACTACACTAGCATCTGACCTAACCTTGAATAGTATTACAATGAAATTAGAACATACATTGTAGGTATACAATGGTCCCTAGGGATAGGTATGGCTAAACATATAAACTAATGTAATATTATTTTTATATCAACAATAGAAATGAAACCAAATGGCAGACTCAATGTCTCTACCAGTTAACAGCACATTCCAAATGCCTAGAAATCTGATTAGGAAGCTCTTAGTTGACTGGCTGCAATTGAACCTTAGAAACATGACTTCATTTAATTAATAAAGGAGCCGAAGATCATCAAACAGGTAGCTAATCAAGTTTGTCAGCTTGAAAATTGGATTGGGATTTACTTGAAAATTGGTATAAACATACAGATTATCTTTAATTTTTTTCTGATGCATCATACAAATTCTTGTAAATGGCATTTGGGTCAGTGATCACAAGTCCACAACCATTCATATACATAACAGGAAATGAAAACTTCTGTTGAATTTTGAATAATTTTTCCTTGACTTTATATTATTGTGGTGTGTTTAGAAACCTTTTTTTTGTTTTTTGCCTTGTTTAAGGATTGTTTCCTGTTACCAGACATGGCCTAAAATAAAATGCTTCAAAAGGTGCATTTCTGTGTGATAAACATATTTTGCCTGGTTGAAAGTATACTATGTTACATCTATATGTTAAAATGCTATCACGAAAGAAATGCATTGGCGTATATAGGGGGGTGGCCGGGTGGGCCGTGCCCACCCCAGTATGGTCTAGTGCCCACCCCAGGATTTTGGGTTACCCATAGATATTCATGGCTTCATCTCAAAAGCCATGGCCAGGCCCCGGTCAGGCCCACCCCAGGCCCCGTCTGGAAAATAATCTTAGTTACGCCAATGAAGAAATGCTATAATGTAATCAACTATTTTCTAATTACAAGAGGTAATGCAAAACATAATACTACAGAAATTAAAGTGTAAATAAAATAAACGGCTAAAATGGATTAAATTAAATATTTAAAGACTTAAAAATCGGACCCCTTTGGTCCTGAAGACGCTGGCAGCATTTCCTCGCTGAATAGCAATGCGTTGAGCGAGGAAGCTGCCAGCTCTTCGGTCCCCTGTGATGTCGACTAGTCTTTTTGAAATCTGCCTAAATAGTTGACGAGCTCTGGACCCCCATGGACCAAGGGTCTCAACCCCGAATGGAACAATCGTATTCAGAGCTGAGACCCCTGTACTTGTGTGCTTTTAATTTTTCGGCCGGTTCGGCCGCCCGCCTGGCTTATGAGATGTTCCATGGAGATGGGAAGGAGCCAGAGTGTCTAAACAGGTAGCGTCCCACACTAGTGTCCTTCCCAATCTCCATGGAAGCAAAGACATCCCATCCGCTCTCCTGCCTTCGTCTCTGGCGATGCCGGTTGGTTCCATATAGTACATCTATATTGCATGTTTATGTGGCATTATGATTCGTCTGAAGCACTTGAGTGTCTAAGTTACTGTTACTAAATGAACATAATGCAAAATGTATACAAAATCTTAACCACCATGTATTGTGACTAATGCACATTGCACACATCAGAAACAGGAGCTTCTTCTCTTGTAATTTATCAAACATATTAAGATCATCACAATTATTTTCTTCTGCAGGGTGTCTAACCCTAGAATGAAACCTCTAGGATGTGTTCCTAACCTCTAACAAAGCTTGACACTCGTCATAAATTACACACATACTCAGATTGACAAATAACAAAAAAACTTCCAATAGTCATGCTCATCTCAAAATGACAAACAAAACTGCAATCTTTATAGGCAGTACTGTAAATGCTGAATTATCTTCATATAGGGATACTTAAGGACTTTACTTCCTTACGGACATGCCACGACTTTGCGCGACTAGCGGCGCGGTAAGCGGTTGAGCGAGAGATCCGAGCGCGGCGGTATAACGAGTGAGCGAGACACACGTATTTACACCACAGCTGCTGTCGCGTAGTGGCATCTCTCTCATGATGTAGAATCCACATGCATTCTACCACATGTATAAGGGGACATGTTCTGAGGAATGATAAGTTATTAAATTGTCAAACTAAATAGTTCACTGGTAAAAGTTTATAAACTGCAGTAACTGCGGCCATATTTAAGAAAATGGGGATACTTTCTGGGAAAAATAGGCTAACCACTCTGTTCACTTGCATAGTGTAAATGAAACAATGAACTTTATTCTTTAAGTCAAGGGGCAAGGGCTCTTGTGGCTGCTACTGGCATTTCTGCCGTGCTAACGTAAGAGGCGACCTTTTTGTATGGAGCTCCATAGCAAAAGCTCGCCTTTTACCTTAGCACGGCAGATTTCACGAGAGAAGACCACTGTTGAGAAGAAACGGCGAAAGAAACTCAACAGCCAGTATTTGTTTCGTTAATGGATATTAAACTGTTACAGTATATGGACTTTACCTAATATGTACCTACCTATCTTAATAAAAAATGTTGACTTGTTCCAGGGTGTGCTCTCTCTGCTGCCTGGGCCTGGTACCATACTGCTTCGATACTTTCAAGGATGCCGAGCACTACTGTCCCAACTGCAACACATTTGTTGGAAAGAGCAACAAATGCTAAACGTTCAAGATGTTATACCCTCTGTACGTTGACAATAGCTAAGACTTATTATCTCACCTTATTGGACCTTACAATAAGCTTTTGATGAAGATATAGATAGACTTCTTTCCAAATCACTTATATACTACTAGTACCAGTTCCATCTAGTGTTGTTTGTGTTTAATCATGGCCTATGAATTATGTTAATTATACTTTTCATTTTGTATTTTTACTTTACATACTTATTAGCTTATATACAAATGTTATAAATTGTGTATTTTTATAATGAAATCAAACACTATTTTAATATATTAAGCAGTAATTAGCTGAATTATATTACTTTTTAACTGAGTTAAAAAAAAAGGATTAACTATAGTACTTTTATATTGGGTAGATTTTCATATTATAGTGTTAAATACAATGGATTAGCCTAAATACATCTGCATGACAAATTCAGTATAAAAAAAATACGCAGCCATGTTTATACTAGAATTTACCCACAAGAAACTAAGTATCTTATATTTTAATCCATGACCTCATTGTTTGATGAAGCCCATACGTATTATACAGTAACAAGCATCCAAACATCTTCACATTTAAAGTATTAGTAGAATGTTTATAAAAAAATATTTGTCATGCGGTTTAAGTAATAATAATGTCTATGCCATGTAATATTAATTTATTTAAGAAAATATTCCTAACCACATTTCACTAGTATACAATAATACATAATTAAATTTAGGGCCCTATATTCTTATACTTGGTTGCAGGATATTATTCATTTCATTTAAATTTTATTTGCTCTGCAATTAATTCACCCAAAAAACTTTTTAAATTGGATTATGCTATTTCTGTGGTAGCATATCACATGGTCTATAAGATACAAGTGCGTGAGATTTGCAAACCCTGGTACAGCTTGCAGAAAATTTAGCTATCTAGAATCACGCGTACACTATGTTCTGCAAAAACATTACTCGTATCAAATTTAGCACTTGGTGTGTTAGCTACTTCTGCTGCGAACTGTACCCAAATTAATGTTATAAGTATGATCTTGTCAGGATATGTCCTTTGTACAGCCGCGGAATGAAACGGTTCTTCAGTTTTGAGCCTGAACACCATAACATAGAGTCGAAAAGTGATTGAGTCTTAAACCATTCATACAAAGATCAAAGCACAAAGAAAAATTGAATTGCGTAACCCGGCGGAAGAGACCTGGAATCGAACCCGGTACCTCTGGATAGCCGGTCCAGCGGGTGAACCTCTCCACTACCCTAACGCTAGATAACCTTTCGAATTTTTCCTTATGCTTTGTGTGTCGATCTTTGCATTGCTTACTTGAAAGGCTTTACACCCTATTTTGATTGAGTCTTTTTATTTCCCGACTATACGAGGGTCCGATTTCGCATTAAACTCACGTACTGTACCGCTCCTTTTATCACTAAATTAAAAGTAGTATTTACGCAAGTCTAATATTTTTTTAAAGAGACTATCATTAATTATATTACTGTATCTAAGTGTCTCTATCTGTATGTCCTACAGTTTCAATTTTCAGGTTCAATTTATGTCAATGGTGTGTACAGGGTTTTAGACCAGGGAAGATATTATAAATGTTTTAGTAACGGGTGTAGGAAATATGTTGGTTCATATTTGGAGATTTGAGTTCTTAGGGTTGGCTTTGAGAGTAGGGGGCACAGGTTTTATATCTACATGGAGCACACGTCACTTTGTTTGTAGGGCTTAAATGTTTGTTTCATCTCCGATATAAAGCATTATGTCCCTTTCTAGCTAATTCATGTACGAAAGAGATAAATGATTCATGTCTATGGGTTTACACGGTAAACATTTAAATAACATTCCAAGTCTCAAAGTTGTAACTATGAAAAAATAAATAAGTATTCGTATGGCGTTAAAATTGAATCATATCTATAATTGTATCATAGATAGGGATGGGATTCGTTTTTCAAGATAAAACCGTAAAATGCTCTTCGTCATCCCTATGTGTTGCCCTTTGCTATGTATTCTATTTTCTTAACCGACTTCCAAAAATGGGTGCTCAATACGAGAGTATTAATTTGATACATGTAACGCAATAAATCCGCCAATTGTGAACGGATCTTAATGATATTTTATAAGATAGATACCCTACATGTAAAATTCGTAAAAATTGTTTCATTTAGTCGGTTACTGTTTTTATTTTATATTATAAGTAAATATTTTGTATATGTAGAGAAATAAAAAATCTTTTGTGATTTAAAATGTTTCTAAATATCTTAATAACCATTAAGTATTTGACGGCCTCAGCTTTGAGAATCATCGATCGAGAATATAGTTTTTGGCGCCGCTACGATATGAGCAGTACCTAACTCCAGTTAAATATATTTAAACGGCATACACAATACTTACACTTCACCCTTACACAGGAGTTACTGGACTAATAGTAATTAAGCATGGCTGCATAAACAAAGCGTAGGTAGTCAAAGACATGTTTTAAATGGTAATTAATTTGAAATAACTTTTTGTCGGTTCCATTAAATACTATAATTTCATTCTTAAACAATTATAAATCGCAGCAACCGTCAAGTTTTTCAATTTACCGTCACAAATAATACACACCTACATCAGGTTCAACTTCGCAACATTCAGGGTGTGGAGAGCATCATTTCACATGCCGTTTAAAGAGTAATATGACAAACATTTTTTTTTACCGATAGAAGTTAAATAACGTTAAGTGTGGACGAGATGGGAAGTGCTTGTCCACAGAAGCGAGTAAGTGGAGGATATTAACCAGTCACGCTGCGTCTTATGGAAGCCGAAAAGACGTGCATTTAAATATGAGGAATGTGATTGGTCTATTCTACACATTTCTGCTCCGCTTTTTGGGCAGGCAGCTTTAAGGGTGCGTCTCCATTGAAGCGGAGATGTGCGGAGACCAATCACCTGAGTTGAAATTTGTATTTCCGCTTCACTTTTGTGATTAGTCGATTCCGCTCGTCTCCGCTCCGCTCCGCTTGAGTGGAGCCGCACCCTAATGATACTGAAGCCTACGGTTCGGCCATTTCTTTTTAAGTATTTCAATGCGTTATCCGAACGAAGGATGTAGAACGCATTCTTAAACGTTCGTCGTACCCATGAAATAATCATGTTAATATAAATAAATAAAAGCTTAGACAAAGATATAAGTATTTTTCTTCAAACTATGAATTTTCTTATCTAGTTAATTGCTATCTAAAACGATAAGATATGTAGTCTGACTAACACTGATAAGACACATGGCTGTTCAAGATAATTCTAGTAATCAATATCTTGTGTGTTATACACATGATCACAACAAGAATAAATCATGGATACAAATAGTGGCGTCATTAGTGTGAATCCGGCGCAAGATGACTCTTTGAGGGCGGAGATATATTCTGACATGCGAACCGTGGGGTACCAGCGCGACCAGCCGCCGCCATACACTGTTGAGAGCGAACAACCCGGCACGATTATCAGAGAGACCATAATAATTCAACCCCCATTAAAAGACTGCCCTACGTTCTACCCTTGCCCCAGATGCTATAAGAGGGTAATGACTAAAGTGAGCTATGTGAACACAAAGAAAACTCATTTAATGGCTGGTTTTGTTTTTGGTTGTACATGGTAAGTTGAGATCAAAACCATTAAGACTAGTGACGTCCTTTTCTTGTCAGGGTAGTAAGGGTAGCCTCATTATCACTGATTATTGTTTTGTTTATTTCTGATAACTGTGTTACATACTTAACGGGAAGGGATCCGCATAGTGATGATAAAAAGTTTTGATGCGTCACTTGCAGATTGGGTATTTTAGCTACATCACTTTATTTTATATTAATTCTCTAAAAAAATTATCACTACGAACCTTGGTTCAGACACTGTTTTATTTTTATGCAGAAAAGGTACCTATACCTTAGTTGTGTGTAGAAAGCAATTCCCACATACTTACTTATCGTAAGGTTTCTGTTTATCATGCTTTGCTGCTATGTAAAAAATAGTTATGGGCTTACCCTAGGATATGTTTGATGTCACCATGGGTGACAGAGATAGGTACAGTTGGCAGCAAAAGTAGCTAAGCATATAAAAGTGTTGTACAGATCATTGGATCTGCACAACACTTATTCTTACTATGTTTAAAATGTTTAAATTTTAAATGCTTAGTAGCTACTTTTGCTGCTGACTGTACATATCACACTGTACAACACTTATTCTCTAGATAATAGAGTCTGTGTGGTCTGTGTGTATATACATTGGCGTTTCTAACATTATTTTTCAGGGGGGGCCTGAGGGTGGGCCTGGCCATGTCCTAGGAGATGAAACCATGAATTTCTATCGGTAACCCAAAATCCTGGGGTGGGCACTAGACCATAGTGGGGTGGGCACAGCCCACCCGGCCACCCCCCTATATACGCCAATGTGTATATAATTTAGAGCACCTAGCGTGTGTAGCAACTTCTGCTACAACTTCACTGGAGAGATTTTTTCGATACATTATTTCTAGTGTACTAACAATTATTTTCTTTTCAGTTGGTGCCTCATGTGCTGTCTCGCATTTATCCCATACCTTGTACCAGCATTTAAGAAGATAGAACACTATTGTTCAGAGTGTGACACATTCTTAGGAGATTATTCCAAACTATAAAGACTGATGACAATTGGCTCATTATAATTTATAATCAGCAGGACCGTTCTGGCTTGTTTTTGATTATAATCCCATATTTACTGGTGCTATTACAAATTTTTCTTTCAAGAAAGGTTGCTTTTAGTGATGGTAAGAACAAGTTAAGATGAGGACAAAGTTATAAACAGGCCTATTATAAGACCTACTGAGAGTGACAAGATTGTTGAAACCGGAGCAGTGGTGTAGCATCCACAGAACCCGAATTCCTTCTGGTTTGCCTACTTTAAGAGTCTTGAGGATTAATCTCTACTGTGTTGGTGAGAAGGTAAATTAAATCTGTCACATTCTTGCCTATAAATTCAGTCTTACACCACACCACTGAATTGGATAATCAATACTGTGTAATATAAGTATTAATGAAATGGCTAAGTGTACAATAAAAACATTTTCTATTCATGTTGTTATTATTGTCTCATATGAATAATCCTTGGCCGTGGCCATATGATGATGAAGGTAGCTGGGTTATCTAATCTATGAGTAGATCATAGTCTTCACTATTTCTGTGTTCAGACACTTGGATTATACATGAAACAAACTTGAAATATGATGCAAAATTATAATAAATTGCAAAATACTATCATACAGTGTGTATACAGTAACCTTGCAATGTATGCCTATGTCTAAACACCGTCAACCCATTTAATTTGTTCCAAGTGAACCTTGAGAACCTTTAAAATCATTAATTATAACAAAAAAAGCCAATAATATGGGTACTTAGTTTAATCTTAAATATTTGGAGTTTTCACTTAAGTTTCCATCTTCTGTTCTGCACACATTCTACAGTAATAGCAAATGCTGACTTTTAGCACTGATAGTTTCAGTTTATATCAATATCACACATACAAATCACTTTTCTACAGTTGCATGTTAGGTAGAGTATGGAACTTGTAATCTAAAGCAATCCGACGCAATCTTCCACTTGCCGTCGACAGCCACGATGAGGAACGTCTGCTGGAACGGCTTCTTGATGTCATCGTTCTGGTAGGTGACGTCGCCACACGCCTGGATGAGGTATGTCAACTTGTTGTTCACCAGCGCTTCAGATATTGGCTGGGCGTCCAGAGTTTTCAGCACATGATTGCTAGCGGGCAAATCTAATAGAAACTGCTGAATTCTATCGTTGCCAGTTATCCCATTGCCGTTCCAGACTAAAAGCCCGGTATCCAGGTACAATTTAGAGGTTAAGTGCCTACTGTTATCCACTTGTTTGTAAAACACTTTGGTGAATTCTTCCGCTGTCTCGCAGGCATTTTCCACATTCTTGGCTACTATTTCAGCCATTTTAAAAGCGAATGTTCCAACGGCAATCAAAATATGCAATGTAAATAAAATAAACAAGCGCGTAGACCAAATTCGCCTTTCGTAAATTTGACGTTAGTGGAGTTGAGTTTGACGCAAGGGTGCTCAACTGAAGAACTAATAACGTTGACCAAGGTTTTTTGTTAGTGTGAGTCTGGGACTATATAGAGCTTGGTCTATATGTATGAAACCATAAACACGAAGAAGAAAAATGACGAAGTTTAAAAGACATATTGTTTTAATTGTATAAATAAGTAATTATTGATTTTACTTGCCTTTTGTAATTATTTATTTATTTTATTTTTCATATCAAAATGTTGAATAAAGTGTGATAAGTACTTAAGATTTTTTTTTCCTCTATGGCTGTCAGTTCTAGCTGCGTAATCTATGCTAGATATTTAAACATCAACGGAAATGTCAACGCAACCTGTCAGAGTACTCTCTTGTAAAAAATTTCATCAAATTTTGTGTATATGAATTATACGTTGATACTACTGTTACGGTAAAATCGAAAATTTTCGAAAATGTCTGTTGATAAATACCGCAAGTGCTCTAAATATGGAATTACTCCACATATGGACAACCGGAAAGTATTTCATCGGTTTCCCAAACCGGGCAAAACCAACATCTTGAGGTAAGATACCATTCATGTATGTACTTATTTTTCATAATGACATAATTCTAAATTAATATTATAAGATAAGATCGTGCCCTCAGAATAAATATACAGCATTAATCTTATTAATACTCATAATATTGAGAAAAAAATACTGCTTACACACGGAAAAAATGTTAGGAACGGAATGTTTCGTGTGGTGTTCGTCCTCAGGGTTCCTTCCTGGCATTTTTTACGTGAGTTTAAGCAGCTTTGCTCAATTTTACGCAATTATTGATGTTATGTGTCGTTCCAAAAGTATTTTACAGAATTTTTGTTTTAGGTGTAAACCATATATACTGTTGGCCAGAACAGAAATCCTGGTCAATAGTCTCTTATGAAGTTGCATTCCAGTCACAAAATTTTGTGCTGGAGACACTTCGGGGACTCCTGTTTTGTTGACTCCGCTAAAAGTTACTCCGCTAGAAGTTGCACCATGCATTCTATTCCAGGAAAGAGGGAATATGTCATCAAATTGATGAAGGGAGATGAAAAGTCACGCTGATGAAATTGAAAAGGTAACCATCGCATTCTTTTCAGACATTAAATTATTTTGTCTGTAGAGAGCTCGAGCTCACTGGATACCTATTAATGATTGTCCTATTCTACTTTAATATTATACATGAGAAAGTGTGTGGCAATTTTTGGATGTTTGTTATTGTTAGACGATTTTTATGACAGAACTCATCCCTTTGGGGATGATGATGATTTGATGATTTGGTGTAGGGACGCCCGGCCGGAAGCAGGCGGGCTGTCGATCGCTTGGCTGCGTTCATTCAGCCCAATTCCCGATTGGAGCCAATGGTTACTGTCCCGGCGGCGCTCCCATACAGCCTTCTTCCTCGAATCTTCTTAATCTCCTGCAGAAGGAAAGGACATCTTTAAGGTTAATGTCCCTCAGCTCTTCCTCTTCTAGTTTATCTTTGTTGAAGATGCTATAGCGTACTATCGCATACATGCCACACTCTGCTATAACATGCTTACTCGTCTCCTCCTGGCCACAGTGCGGGCAGTATGGATCACTTACCACACCTATAATGTGTAGGTGCCTGTTGAGGCTATTATGTCCCGTGATTATGCCTGTTAATAATCTGAGATTTTTCTTACCTAGTTCCAGGAGATACCTGGTCCTTTTTCTGTTCATGCCTCCTAGGATCATCTTCGATTGTCGACATTCCGTTGTCTCTCGCCATTGTCTATTGGCCTCTTCCTCCATTAGCCTAGCTATAACTCCTTTTGTGACTTCTGCCGATATTGGCAGTGCAGGTTCGGGTCCTATGAGTTCCCTCTCTGCTCCTAGCCTTGCCATCTCATCTGCCCTTTCATTCCCTGTCACACCCTGATGTCCAGGTACCCATGCTACCGTAATCTTTGTGTGTCCTCCAAGTTTGTTCAGGGCTTCTCTGCATTCCTTTACCAAGGACGAGCTTACCGTCTGTTTGTCTAACGCTTTTAGTGCAGCCTGGCTGTCTGTGTATATAACGATTGATCCCACTTCCTGTGAGCATTCATCTATTATTTGTGCACATCTCATTATGCCGCATACCTCTGCCTGAAATACGCTAGCGTATCTCCCCAGAGGTATGTGTACTTTCTTATCCAGCTTCGGTATCAATCCCTTTGGGGAAATGGAGGGGTTAAATTTGAATTTACAGTGTCAGCGCGGTCACTTCTCTTGGTTGAAGTATTATTATATTCTCTAATTGACTATTTGCTATTAAATTTTATTAGGTATTTAATTAGTCCCTTATGGCGACTAACGAGTATGAACGCGAACATATTTATGAGTAAAAGCAAATTATATATTATTTGAACAAAAACATACTTACATATTTACGATATGAAATTGTATTTCTGATATCAGCTGAACGAGTTACTGAAAAACCCAAATCACGATATGTATGCTTATAAAATATTTAAAAAGTTCCCTCGAGATCTTCTTAATGTCAGGATTGGATGCTCACATGCTGGCAATCGGCACAATTAAACAAACAAACCCAATCGGTCCATTCATTTCCAAACAAAACCAAAACACATCTTCAACTAGAATTAAGAACTTCCTGCATTTCGTAGCGATTAAACATTATAAAATTGTTTAAATTATA
Source organism: Apotomis capreana (assembly GCA_947623375.1). Taxonomy (NCBI): domain Eukaryota; kingdom Metazoa; phylum Arthropoda; class Insecta; order Lepidoptera; family Tortricidae; genus Apotomis; species Apotomis capreana. Next base: position 9,567,580 of record OX392516.1, read on the forward strand.
GAGTATCGACAATCTGGATGACGCCCATGAAACGACACAAGTGCTACCACCAGAGCAAGTTCCATCGTCTTCTAAGCATTAGGTGAGCATTTATACTCGTTATTTATATAAATGGACATTATTAAGAACAATCATTTACCGAACAGACATCCTCCTCAATTTGTTATCGATTAAACATGCAATTTTTTTCCTAATTACAGAGTATAGGGTAACTGGTTGACGCCATGGACACTTCACAGGCGCCACGGCCGCGACTGGAGAAAGTTCCATCGACTTCTGAGCATCAGGTTAGATAATTAAATTAACTGTATAATTTTTCAAGCTTTTATTTAACTTGCATTGTATGTATGTATGTAAGTATGTATGTATGTACGTAGGTATGTTTGTTCGGGTGGAATCTTGCAACTCTATTTTGAAGCAGATATCGTCAACCGATTGAGCTGAAATTTTGCATACTTACTTAGCTTTGATGACAATACGATAATATGATACCATGGGGCTGATTTGATGATGGAGCCGGAAGGTGGCCATAGGAACTCAATAATAGAAAAAGCAATCCTACCGAGTTTGGGCTCTTTAGAATCATCTAAGTGAGCATTTGATGGATATCCAAGATAGATAAGAAAAGTACAGTCGGCTATAAAAGCTGGTCACTAAAATGAAATTTTTGATAGAAACTTATTACATTACTGTATGTATCTATCGATCTCTAAATTTTGCTTAGTTGTCTATGATCCAAGAAATGTGATCATTGATCATACATGCTCGATAATTTATTTTACGTCGTTTTTAAAAAATTTTAGCCATAGTCCTTTTTCTGCCTTGTATGGGCATTGTACGGTAACCTAACCGCAGGTTCGAATCCTGTCCGAACCATCTGGGGGCACGGTAGTGCCCCCGCCAAGACGAACAAAAAAGAAGGGGGCACTACCTACCTTTTCTCGAACCGTTTCGTCTCATATTCAAACCCTCATAGTTTCGTCCCAGTTAACATTAGAGCGCCCAAATTCTCAGGTTAAGATGCAGTTAGCAAACATATAAAATGTACAAAATTTAATTGATCTAGCTTTTATACTTTAGGTTTTATAGGTACCTAAAATACGCCGATTTTGCCACTCACTCACTGACGTATCAAAACCTATGGGGTACTTCCCGATGACCTAGAAAGCTGAAATTTGGTATGTAAGCTAGTATTAGTACGCAAACAACAAAATAATTCTAAAACTTGGAACTTTTACCCCCCAACCCCTTAAACTAGGGGATGGAAGTTTGTATGAAACTTCCGCAAATTTTGATACTTAGAGGTCTGAAAATTGAAACCTATAGGGACTCATTGTTATAAATCAAATACATATTGTAGGACTTTAAAAAAATCACCCCCCACCCTTTAAATAAGGGGATGGAAGTTTGTATGGGTTTCCCATAATAGGGGATAAAAGTGTATATATATGGGGCTAAACTTAAGTATTTCTTAAATACACAATTGTCTACTTCAGTTGACGCTCAAGAAACCCTACAGCCCAAAAAAATTAAAAAAACTAAAGCACCTTACAAAAAGAAATGAGATCCCACCAAAAACATTTCATGTAAAATTGACGGCCAAGACTCACATTCTCATAACGCTTTCGCTGTAAAAAAGTTATCAGATCCCAGGAAAAGCCAAGCCCCTAGACTTTACTAACCCCACCACCTTGGTTTAAAAAGTATGGCATCAACTGACTTCAAGCCCCTAAACCCGGAGTTTACTAACCCTTCACCTTTGTTTCAAAAGTATGGCTTGGCCGTTTCATAGACTACCGTAAATAAGTCTAGCGGACTGTCCGGCCTATATCGTAAGGAATTCAGTTTATAAGTATATATTATCAAAGACATAAACTTAGTTTCTTGATACCATATGGGCCAGACGGTCCGTTGGACTTATTTACGGTACTCTATGAAACGGCCAAGCCATACTTTTGAAACAAAGGTGTAGGGTTAGTAAACTCCGGGTTTAGGGGCTTGAAGCCAGTTGATGCCATACTTTTTAAACCAAGGTGGTGGGGTTAGTAAAGTCTAGGGGCTTGGCTTTTCCTGGGATCTGATAACTTTTTTACAGCGAAAGCGTTATGAGAATGTGAGTCTTGGCCGTCAATTTTACATGAAATGTTTTTGGTGGGATGACATTTTTCAATTTTCGCTTCATTTGTAAACATTTAGTTTACGTTAGCTGACGTTACTGCTTTAATTAAAATAAGTGTTCGGAGAGCATCTAAGATACAAGTGAATACATGACTGTATCCATACTAATATTATAAATGCGAAAGTGTGTCTGTCTGTCTGTCTGTCTGTCTGTCTGTCTGTCTGTCTGTTACCTCTTCAAGCTTAAACCGCTGAACCGATTTAGATGAAATTTGGTATATAGATAGTTTCAGTCCCGGGGAAGGACATAGGATACTTTTCATCCCGAATAAATGTAGTGTTCCCGTGGGATGAGCGGGTAACACCGCGGGGCACAGCTAGTATTATACAACTTAACTACCATACGAGTAAATACAATGGTACATATATTTATATACTATACGACGTATATCCATATTAATATTATAAATGCGAAAGTGTGTCTGTATGTCTGTTACCTCTTCACGCTTAAACCGCTGAACCGACTTAGATGAAATTTGGTATGGAGATAGTTTGAGACCCGGGAAAGGACATAGGATACTTTTCATCCCGAATAAATTTAGTGTTCCCGGGGATGAGCGGGTAACACCGCGGGGCACAGCTAGTTATATATAATATTCATATAATAATAAATACGATGAAATGTCTACTGCATTTATTGAATTTTATTTTATAATGTGTTTTTAATTACATTACAGATGAACTTCCATCCGAAGCCCATGCTACGTCTAACCATGCTCAATAAATTTGATGCGTTGTTTGACTCCCTAAATGCTGACAGCCCAGACCTGCGTGGAGGAAAGAAGTACTCCACTTACATGTCGCAGCCCACATTTAAATTTATTTAAGCGAATGAAAGAGTTTGTTCGGGGACTTAAATTTAAACGGTCACCTCCGCCATCACCAGCAGGTTGGATACGCACAATGAATGCGGTAGAGAGACTGTGGAATAATGTAAACGCAATGGGCGTTAGTAGCATTTCTACTTGTCGCTTAAATCAAGATCCGCTTGAAAACTGTTTCGGTTGCATAAGGTACCACTGTGGTTCAAATGATAATCCCACAATAATCCAATTTATTTCTGGGCGATAATTGAGTAACTTGAGACACACCGGTTATAAAACTAATTATGACTTTGATACTGCGATTCTGAACGATAATTTAAATACATTTTTGTTATCTGTATCAGGTCAAGGTAACAAACAACCGCCAGCAAGTAATCAAACGCCTACAGATATACCATTAGATCAGGTATTAGCTGATGCAACTGAAGCAGTAGACCAGGCAACTTCCGAAGCTCATGCTTGTGCATATGTGTGTGGGTTCATATTTAAAAAATTAAAAAGTAACAAATGCCCCAACGGCATAAAATCATTTTTGACTGATGACAGTTGTGCACCCATACACATGATCACAAGTTTTAGAGAATATGACGATTTAAGCAATAGCTTAAATTACGTTCATAATGACTATGTGCTATGTGTTGAGACTTGCGCGACACTTACAAATAACTTTTTAGAGCAAGAAGCTTGGACAGAAACTATTACAGAAAAAAGTTATGCAAATGTTATATCAGGTAGATTATAAATTTATAATCTGTGAACAGCACCGTAATATCAAACATTGATCATATAAAAAAAACTGTTTTTACATAGTGGTCAAGCGATATATTGCCCTTAAGAATAGAGAATTTGCTGGAGAATATCGCGAAAAATCATTGCAGAAGAAAATGACTATTTAAAAAAAATATTAGGTGTTGTTTATGTGTGTCAAAACCAGTATTTGTAATAGGATAATATAATAATTATAATTGTTATAATTATTTGTGCAACAAGAGAGCAAATTTGTTTTTTGTTGCGGGTGCTGATTTTGAGTCCTTGTAAGAATCCTTAGTGTAACCATGTGTAACGAGGGACTCAACAGCACAAGATGCAAAAAACTTTGCTCTCGTGTAGCACACACAAGTCACACAACCTCATCACCTCAACAGCGAGAACAAATTCGTTTTTTTTGTACTTGTTCTTTCAACCATTAAAGTGTAGGTATGATTATAGTCTTTGTTGCTGATTTCAATGATATTATAAATAAAAAATAGATAAATGCTAATAAAAAGGAATAACAATATAATATAATTGAAATTATACATTTAAACACTGCCGTACCAGTCTCTCACAACCACCACGGTTGTCATTAGGAATTAGATCAAAATAATAATAATTTTGGCCGGGTGTATTGGAACGTGTTCTTATTCGAGATTGGATTCGAAACATGAATATCGAATTGATTTATGTTTTTATCACTCTCTTTTATATATAAAAATGAGTGCTGTGAAGTTAAAATGATTCGAATTTTATAATTAACCTAAGGCCGAGAAATGACAATTCGTGGCCAAATATTGAAAAAGAAAAGTTACTTTGTGCTCTCGCTCGACACAAAATCGCATTTCGTTTACTGTTATCTCGGAGCAAAATCATAATGTTTGCTGATGTGCTGGTAAATTTATTTTAACTCGTGATAAAATTGTCGGAAACGAGGAATAATTATTAGAGATGTCTCACGAAACGTTTAATGAAATTATTGGGACAATATACAGGTATATTGTCCCAATAATTTCATTAAAGGGAGAGGGTCGATTGCAAAAAAAAATGTACATAGTTAAGGGCTTTAATCAAAATAAAACTTAATTGATTCCTTTATGTGACGAAAGTTACCCATACATTTTGTATGACTAACTTTCGTCACACAAAGGAAGCGACCGTGATTTTTTGTTAACTTAGTTTTTAACTATGTACAATTTTTTGCAATCGACCCGTAAATAGATTCATCATCAAATGTAGAAGTGCACATTATCCTAAAAAGCGTTAGATACGCAGCAAATAATGTTGCATGGAAGAGATCGCTAGTCGATAATACCGCCTCCTGTTGTTTACCTCTGTAGGGCTAGCATATCTTGCTGCGACTTCGCTTGTCGATCTCGCACGGTATCGAAAGGAAAATTACAGATAGTATTTGTCGCGCGACAAAAGAGTCGCGTGTCCAAGTTATGCTGGACGTTTTGCTTGTTATTTTATTGTTTCTCATGATGTATATTATTTTATTCTGTATTCAAGGTGTGCAATCGGAATTTATAATCTGCAAAACCTCATATTATTCTTCTTTCTTTGAGTAAAGAATGTAGATTTCATCTTGATTTAGTTTTATTTCACATACAAATGAATGATTACAATGAACGTTAATTCCAGAGTTGTGAGGGAAACCTGCAGTTCCAAATACTTAACTTACTGATGTTAAGTATGACATTATTATTATTAACAATGGTTTCTTGACATATCAGTTAAGTATTTGGACAAATAAGGCGTTACTTTGCGTAAATCCATATTAATTAAACAATAATATTGCTTTGCTAATCCGCGATATAATAACATGTACATGTCGATTAGTGCCAACTTACTTGTTTGCGTATTTTTTCATGCATTCATGCATTTAATGGTCCCACCATTATGCATTAAAATACACAAATAAGTATATAAAGGTAAGCACGAATTGACTGGCACGTTATTATATCGCGGATTAACAAAGCAATATTATTGTTTTGATTATTCAAGTTTCCCGCGTATATTGAACTGTCACTTTCTGACTGATGACACCTATTTCCGGTTCCGGTTTTGAGTTTTTACTGGGCTGACGTTGAGGCGCTGTAGGACTTATATACGTGTACGGGTGTGCGTGTGTGAGTATGTCGCATTTGCTTGTATGGCAGTTAGCGTTCTTCTCCTTGTGAGTATTATATTCCTTGCGTTAGATTGCACAAGTGCGTTCAGTTATTGCTCAACCAAGCAGTAAATTACACAATAATATTCAGAAAATTTCGTAAGTGTGTCACATAATTATAATTGGTAATGATTGTGTGAAGACTGTAAAGTAAAAAAAAAGAAGTATTCTAAAAACGAACGCTCGTCGCGGCATTAGAGGTGGGCACTACGCTGCAGCGACACGACGCCAAAGAGAATATAACACTACGTACGACGCGACGCGGCGCGGTCAAGTATTCTTTGTATGAAACTATATCTATCAGATATAGTGCACTGCACTGTTGCGGAGCTGCGTAAAGTGCAGTCACCTTAAAATAAATGGTAAAGCCAAGAGGCTCAGGTTCACGACATATTTTGAAACCGCATTGCCTCCTTTTTAGTGTGTTAGAAAGAGATGGATAAAAAAACCTTTTGGATCATGATTTCATTGGTGGATGCTAAACAGTCCCTGTTTAGCATCCACCACGTTCACAAGTATCATCACATCACATTCATTTTTTTTTATTTTTGCTCTTCCGGCTCTCAACATCAGAGTTCAGTTCTGAGTTCAGTGTAATAGGATGTTGTGTTTAAAATAAAGGTGAACATTTTCGAAATGTATGACCTCAGTAGTATGGCAGTGGTTAAAAGTTAGGAGGACACTTGTATACCTAAAGGCGATTCCAAATCATTTAAGGGTTTTGATAAAAAAATATATACTGGTTATGATTAAGATTTTTTATTTGATAATGTCTTTAACTAATATATTAATTATTATACAAAGTGACTTATCTATTTTAAAAATTAGATTCCATATACATTCTACTGCTATTTCATATTCAGGACATTTGACACGCTGGTTACAATTAAAATATTGGACTGTAATGAACCCATTATAAAATTTATTACAAACATACTTCCAATTTATAATTTTCTAAAACAAGCACTGTTTACGAGGTCCGAGAGCATCTTCTGAGCATTGTGGCGTGCAGAAAAAACATTGATCAGTATACACTAGTAGTTTTACAAAGATAAAAATACGAGTAGTAACTTTAATGGACTGAGTAATACTATTCTTGTAATATGATCAATTGATCACACAATGCAAAGAATATGATCTGAGTTCAAAACGTTCTCGCAACTTTAGCAGAGTAGAGGATCGCCCGGGCACGAGACACAATCTCAGCCTGGCTCCCACACTTCATAATATGCTTATCAAAATAATAGCTAAGCACTTACAGGCGGTGGACGGAAGAAAAGAACTGCTTTCGAGAAAACGGGAGTATTCTGAAGATTTTATCACATTCCTAAGTTCCACTAACTAAAATTATCCAAGTACGCTACTACTTCGGCAATCGGTTTGAACTGTGCCATTTTGCCATTCCGCGCGCCCGCACACAGGGACGCGCGTCTATCGTTGCCTTTCTTCCGCCGGTTATTAACTAAAATTTTCGGTCAGCTTTTCAATTTCAAACCTTACACTAAGGCACTGACAAAATGATTATGCTCTAGATACAAAAGTTATTTATAAATAATATATTTCTAAAGAGTAGATAACATTCCTTAAAAAATCATATCATAAGAATACCACTCAAGGTTAATTCGGTAGCTGCAAATCATAAAAAATAACAGAAATCCAATTTTCGCAGTCACATGCATCTATGTTTAGTTTTTCTCTTAAATAATCATAAAAATACACGTATTTTCTTTCGTATCAATAGAATAATTCATTAAAACAATAATGTAAAACATCTAGCTAAATATAATATACCTTGAAATTTTGAATTGCAAGATCACATTAATTAAGTTTTTGATTGCTTCGTAAATAAGTTGTAAAAATTTCAGTATTCATACCGAAGAGCAACCCTGAAAGAGTACATTCAATTACTAAAATGACACTGTCACACCGCGCATCTTGAAGTTGCGAACACTTCGAAGCGGCGACCACTAATACAATACAGTACCTACATTCAGGGCTCGATTTATTATACAACTTAGTATATGTTACACAATATAATGGCTCAGGAGTTCACCACTTCGCCACTTCCCAACCTCAGTCTATATTCTACACTTCTTGAGTTACTCGACCGTCTCTGAGCGTGGGGTCGGCAATAAATAAAAGTAAACATTGTGCTTATATAGTTCGGGATCATCATGAATGGTTAAACAAAAACAATCCTATGATCTAAATTGAGCATCTTGCGTTTACTGGGAAGTGATCGCACTCGGCAAGTAGCGGGACGTTTCCCTATAGTACAACTATAACGAAGAAGCAATACTCGTTTGACACATGCCAAAAGCAACGTATCACCGTAAAGCTTTCCAAATACAAGGTACCGAGCACACAACTGTATAGACTTCAACAAAAAAAAAAAAAAAGTGTGCTGCCTCAATCAATCGATTCGTAATGTTAAAATACTTAAGTAGTTGCGGGATAAGCCAGCCTAATTCGGAGACGCTACACACTGCATTTATGTTGAAGCAATAAACATTATCATTTAATGATCTTCACACGGTTTATAATTTATAACAGTAGTTACAAAAAATGTGCTACTATTTCCACGACAGTGTTTTACATTTAGTACTATTAAAAAGTTTTACGGTAGTTTGTCTTTGCCTTCTTCAACAAAATAGTTACATCTGGTATATGTGAAACGATAGTTGCTGCTCGATAGCTGTATCACGTATCCGGCACGAGTACGACAGATCTGTGATGCCCGGCATAGACCGACACGGATATCCGTATCGTGCACGAATCGGTAATGACCGGCGATCGGTAAAACACGGCACGAGTGATCGGTAAAGTCCGGTACAGATCGGTAAAGCCCGGCAATGTCGGTAAAGTCCTGCACGATGATAGATCGGTAAAGCAGCGGTGGTCGGTCTGGCGGCGCGTGCTACCGCGCGGGCCCGGAATGATGCCGCGATACGTCTCCGTATAAATATGCATTTAAATGTTATTTCTCTTCTAAGCCGACCTGCAACAAATGAACGTAGTTTATTATAATATTTCGTAAAAATAATTGGAAACTATAACATAGCGCATAGTTTAGGATCCTTAGTGGTACAGTCATATTGTTCTATCACACAAATCACGAGCGTTTGGAGCTTTCTCGTGTTTACAACAAACCCTAACAAAAATTAGGTACAGCTATCCATAATCTTGCCTACGATGTTTTTTTTACGAGTCACAAGCCAACTTAGGAAATTAGGTCGTTATACTACAGTTAATATCTTTCGTTATGCCCTGAATTCCTACGCCGAGTGATTGCATCGTCGACTCACCTGTAAGGGGCCATTGCACACATCCACTTTGTATTTCTCCGTCAATCCAGTCATTAACCTCTCCTGTAAAAAAAATATTGAAATCAGAATAACATTACAATTATAAAGTAAGGTGTGGTAAGGATTTTTGTTTTCAACTCGGACATTCAAAATTTATCGGAAATAGTGGTATAGATCAAAGCTAACCGTTAAAGTATCATAATGCTAGAAGAGATTAGGGTAATTCAATACAGTATTTGACTATGCGATAATAAATTGTATCTTTGAAGTCACTAAACACACAGTCAAAAATACACGGAATCAAATAAATAACCACTAACTTTTGGACATTAAACTATTTTTAATTGGACAAATACTAATTTTTATGACGTCACAAGCTAGTATCTTCATAGAAACTTCATCCTAACAGATAGTTTTTGACATTTCATAAAGAGTTTCTGACTTACGCTGTCATCAAATACCGTATTGTGTTGATATGAATTAGTTATTTGTTATACAAGGGGGGAAAGTTGTATTTTACCCGCGAGTGTTTATTTGAAACACGAGCTAGCGAAAGGATCCTATGATTGACCACGAGCGAAGCGAGTGGTTCGAAATAGAATCCTGAGCGTAGCGAGTGTTTCAATACACGAGACGTAAAATAACTTTCGCCCGTGTATAACACAAAACTTTTCACCTCACTACAGCGAGGAAAAAAGAATAAGGGTTTGTACTATATCTTTGAAAAATATCTGCAATAATCAACCAATTTTCCATTTATTAAAACTAAGGTCTAATTAGCTTTCATGTAGGTATTTTAAACGGGATTTTTCAGAAAATAAGCTCATGTCAAATTTTACTTTAGCTGCGTTGAAACGTCAAAACTCTTTCTCCACATGTGGATAAAAAGCGATTTTCTCAATAGATATCAAACAAACAAACTGGGCTTTCCGAGCTAGTGAGGTGAAAAGCATATTCCTTACTTTAAGCAGCCAAGACAAAGTAAAATGAATACCTCTGTGAGCCGCTCGGAATCGGCGAAGGTGTGATTGTGGTTCGATTGCTTTTCCTGCAGCTCGGCCTGCAAGCTGTCTATCTTCTTCTGCATCTGTTTGCATATTATTCATAATTAATTGCCATCATTATAAAAAAATAGAAGCTCGATAAGTCCCGAAGTGTCAATGGACATAAACACGTAGAACATTTAATATGATAATATTAATCAATTGACGCTTCAGAACTTAGTTTACTATTTATTCCGATGGACGAAATATTTTTTGTACTAAGTACATATTTGTATGAGAACACGAGACGGGTATTTCGTTAAAATTCCGTTTCTTTAGATAGGAAAACACCGCCACCATCGACACGAATAACATTCAAAAGCCGATACAAAATATATTTTAAATTTGAAATAACGACAAAAAGAAGAATAAAAAGTAAACGAGACTCAATTTCTTTTTTCCGCTAAATAAAGAAAAAACAGAGAAGTATTTTCGTGTAGGCCAATGAATAAACAAAAAATAACGGCGCACAGACGTCCACAGAGCATACACCGCCCACGGTACCTCCGCTATGATGTTAGGCAAGGTTTTCTCAATGCAGGAGTATGCAAACGCCAATGGTTCCTACGTGGAAAAGCATAATAAATGACTGGATAATGAAACAAATGAGTGTTCCCCAGTACATTAAAAGTTGATGCATTACAATTATATTATTCAAAGAGATTATCTAGTGCTTTAACGTGACCGTAATTATTAGACAAATAATTGTATGTACTTTTTTAAATATTTTATGGGGCAAACGTATCGCGTGATGGAAAGCGATTACCGTCGCCCATAGACACCAAACTTGATTTACCATTGCTAATAAGTAGATATACCGCGTTTGCTATGCCGGGGATAAAACGCGCGTCGTCGCACCCCAGAACTTCTTATTATTATGGATTCTTGACGAAAGGCTGGACACGCTACTTTACAAATAAAGCATCTACTGTTTCTATAGTAACTTATAATCTGTGCCGATGCGCTTAGAACGCTGAATGTGTATTTAATACTACCATTCAAGTCCATGGGTAAATCATTCTCTGTGTATAAAATTAATCTGTATACTCGGGCCGGATCCTGATCCTCATTTTGCCTGCCTTGCTACGTCCAAAGCACAGACAACCCCCACTAGACGGAGCATGTAAGGCGACCCGCGCGCACCAACGATATGGTACGGCAGAACATTACAGTATCAACACGGCGGCCGCCGTTTAGTTGCGTCCTTGTTTATGATCCATGCGTACGTCAACGAAAAAAGAAATTAAATAAATAACATGGTAAATTGTAGTTTTAAGTGGTGTAGAGACCTCATAAACATGGACGCAACTAAACGGTGGCCGCCGTGTTGATACTTTAATGTTCTGCCGTACCATATCGTTGGTGCGCGCGGTTCGCCTTACATGCTCCGTCTAGTGGGGGTTGTCTGTGGTCCAAAAACACAAGGGTCGGGCTAGTGTATCAGTGTGTGTGTGTGTGTGTGTGCGTGTACCTGTGTGTGTGTGTGTGTGTGCGTGTGTGTGTGTGTGTGTGTGTGTGTGTGTGTGTGTGTACCTGTGTAAGCGTGTGGTGCCGCAGCGTGTCGAGCTCGCGCTGCTTGTCCGCGAGTTGCTGCGCCCAGCGCGCCTCCTCGCGCGTCACGTTCTGTTGCAGCTGGCTCAACACGCCCTCCTGTACGACACAAATCTTCATGTTACAATTAAACACACGAATGGAATGATGTCAGCAAACGAGACATCGCCATATGACAGACAGGCACATAGACATTTTCAGACGTTACTCCGTACGGAAACCGAATGTAAATTCCAAACGTCTGTGACGGCCCTTATTGTAATGCAAATGGGCTGGGGCCTACTTCAGACAGAGGCCCATGGTTTTTCACCCGTCTGGCTGGCAACACGGCTCAACAATACGGTTGCACTATTGTTGAGCCGTTGTCAGCCAGTTCTATTAATATAGAACGCAATAACGCACTAAATAAAAGTAGGGTGCTTCGAACGAGCTAAACTAGGGACTGACCGTGTCGTCGATGATCTTCTTGTACTTGTCGACGAGTCCTTGCAGCTGTTCATTGTGTGCGCGCATCTCCGCCACGCGCGCGTCGCTGGCGTGCGCGGAGGCGGGGGCGGGGGCGGAAGCGGCCTGCGGACAGACAAACGTTAAGACTGCACCGAGCGAAATGTGAAAAAATAGGCAGTTGCCGTTAAGTAGATAACGTCAACACTAGTTGATTAATCCATTTCTAAACTATATATTTAGCATTTCGAAGAATGTGTTAACAACTTCTCCGTGAAAAAATTATAAGATAATTAATATTTTACCCTAGAGAACTAAGTAAAGTTGGACGAAAATTGTAAAATCGTAAGCAGGCGTTAAGTGTTCTTAGGGTTCCGTACCCAAAGGGTAAAAACGGGACCCTATTACTGAGACTTCGCTGTCCGTCCGTCCGTCCGTCCATCCGCCCGTCCGTCCGTCCGTCCGTCTGTCACCAGGCTGTATCTCAAGAACGGTGATAGCTAGACAGTTGAAACTTTCACAGATGATGTATTTCTATTGCCGCTATAACAACAAATACTAAAAATAAAATAAAATCATTATTTAAGGGGGGCTCCCATACAACAAACTTGTTGTAGATTATATATATATATATATATATATATATATATGTATATATAGGCACGGAACCCTTCATGCGCGAGTCGGACTCGCACTTGCCCAATTTTTTTTATACTTTAACAATGGAAATCTATTCTGATTTTCAGTAAAAAAAAAAAGATGAATGTTTACATTACAATTTGTCCGCATCAAATATTTCTTTTATTGTTTTGTATTAAAGGTCCAGATTTATCAAAAAGTGCTTTTAATTCTCCATACATTTTTACTATGACGGCCGCGCGCCGATTTAAATACGCATTCCTCGCGCTCTATGGTTCAGTCGCAAACGCTCGGCGCCCTCTTAAGGATGAGGCTCCAGTAAACTACGACATTCATTGGCACGTTGAGACAGTCGAATGTATACACCAAAAACTATATGAGAAGCTTTGGGCTCTTCTTGCCTATTGCGAGTTTATCACTTTAGTCTGTCTCTATTCTAATAGTGCATTGTTGCAGACGCCGGGAAAGAAGGGCTTGCCGGGTGAGTAGGTATAGACGGCCAACCGTAGGGAGGACGGATAGTGATACGAACTCGGCAAGCCCTTTTCACGGCTAAGGGATGTATAGTGCTTTTCTCAAACATATGCAATGAAATAAAATAAAAAACCGCTGTTTAGCCTGTTCATGAACACAGACGCCATATTTAAAACAAAATTATGCCTTCAATTTTGTATGAATTCTTTTACAGTTCTCTCGTGTTGTTCCGTCCCAAACGTGACACTTCTAAGCCTGTTATAAACGCACGTTATGACGACGTTTGTTTGAGAAAATATTGTTATTTGAGTCAATCAACATTTTTCTTTAAAACTACGATTTTCGGCGGCAATACTCAATAAAAACTGCGTAATTGCAGCAGTTATAAGCCCATTGCCCAAAATGCCAATATTATAAATTATCAACACTTTTCTAAGAAGTTTAATCACCATTGTCCCCTGGGTGACGGGAGAATAACACCAATTAAAAGCTGATCCACCAATTTACCTTCTGCAGCTCCTTCTTAAGGTTATCGGCGAACTGCAGCACCCAGTCCCTGCCGGCAGAGCCCTGGGGCGCGGCGGCGGGGCAGGCGGCGCGCAGCACCGTGGCTACCGACACGTACTGCGCCGCCTCCGCCTGAGACAGCGCCTCCTGACAACACATACAACACCGTCAGTGGCAGCCACAGACAACCCCCACTAGACGGAGCATGCAAGGCGACCCGCGCGCACCAACGATATGGTACGGCAGAACATTAAAGTATCAACACGGCGGCCACCGTTTAGTTGCGTCCTTGTTTATGATCCATGCGTACATCAACGAAAAAAGAAATTAAATAAATAACATGGTAAATTGTAGTGTTAAGTGGTGTAGAGATACCTCATCAACATGGACGCAACTAAACGGTGGCCGCCGTGTTGATACTTTAATGTTCTGCCGTACCATATCGTTGGTGCGCGCGGGTCGCCTACGGGTCGCCTTACATGCTCCGTCTAGTGGGGGTGGTCTGTGGTGGCAGCCCATTCAAACATCGCTATAGCATCCTACGAGATGTATAGTACAAATTTTCTAAGCTAAGCTGATCCACTTAAGAACTGAATACCATTGAGTGTTAACCACAAATTAAGATAGCGAGCTCGTAGTAAAAGCAGATCGTAACCACCTTGCAAGGTTAATATAGATTATCGACTCTATTTCCTTGGACATTAGACAACAAAATACACTAACAGAATAATGGTGATCATAACTTTTTTGGAATTTTACAACCGCCCGACTCTCCACAAGAACGTATTTTCTTGAAAAAGGACTATGAACTCTCATCATCAACCATTTTAAACCTATTCAACAAGGAATATGGTTGAAAATTCAATATCCACGCAATGTAGTTCTAACCTTTTTTTGTAAGTAACTGGTTGGCGCTTACGAGAACAATAGCAGATAGGATTGTATTAGACACAATGCCATTGTGAATGCAGGTGAGCTTAGTTTATAAAAATTGTACTATACATATGTCTATTCAAATCACCCGGAGGATCGTACTAGACATAGCGTCAAATAGAATCACCTGGACGATCTCATAAGACACTTTCGTCAAGTATAATCACCCGGGTGTAACGAGTATAAACGCTAAGGTGATCTTAGTAGTTTTCGTTAAGAAAACATTGTTAGGTGTCGTTTATTAAATTCAAACGCAATATTCCCATTGTCAGTATAAGGTTAGCACCTAGAACCGAAGCTTTTGCGTCATCCCGGGCTGTAACGATAATTTTCTCTTTAGGCGTGCAGGAAATACCACTTTCTTTCCAGGGAAATACGAGATTGAGTACACAATAAGACATAACAAATAAAGCTTCAAGTTACGTACTTATCGCCCTCGATGTGCGCTCGACAGATACACAATTAATGAAAATAGGTGTGTAACGTGCTATTTTGTATTAGAAGCGAAGCCGGCCAATAAATATAATATATATTTATAATGCTATAATGCGGGATTTGATGTCCATCAAAATGATAGAGTAAGCGGAACTTTATTGCTCAAGGAATAAGGCTGAAAAGGGATAAAGCGTGAGACTTACGCGAAGATTTTGGGCCGGCATCGCGCTGGCAGACTTCGTCTGAAGAGCCTTTTCGGCCGATTGTAAAGCTTCCATTACTTTCCAGTTTTTAGTTCGCAACTCCTATACGGCCGGTCAAAATAACAAAGCAAAAGGTTAGGTTTGGTTCAAAGAAAAGTATGAAAAAATATTGAAAATTTATTAAACTGCATGCGTTGTCAGTTTTGTAATAGATGTCAGTTAAATATTTGATTGTTGATTAAAAAGCGGAAAGGAAAAGTAACAAGACACGCATGCCAAAATATTGTTAAGATGAACGAGCAATGATCCATATCAAATAAAATAAAATAAGTTGCAAAGCTAGCCTTGTCAAGTTACTTGAACACTGTGTTGCACGGCACTTGGAAAAACTCAATCATATTCCTATCAGCATTGGCTTACTACATTACGTCATCAAATAATCGAAATTCCAGCAAGGATTTCGTGCCGTAACTAAAAAGATTCCTTTAACTTTGTCGCCCGACTATTCTCCGGATTTTAATTAGGCGAACTAACTTGACAGCTCAAAGTGTTGTCAGGAATAGAAAAAAAAAATAGTGATTGGTTTATGTCGATACTAATATGTCGATATAACCTTGTACCTAGTATTCATTTGATTATATGTATTTGTATTTTATCAAATACTTTAGTTCACACTCGTACTAATTACAATTGTTTTGGCAAAAAAAAATTAAACCACATAGAGTTGTGCACCACTAATTTCTCTGTGTCAATCAAGGCTCGACGCTTTCGTTTACTTGGTGGTGATTTTCTTGAGGTAGATGGCTGCGGTGTTGATTGGCGTTTTCTTGTGGAGCCTGGATCTTGGGGATCCATAATCCATTCAGGGGCGATTCGTAACACGATAAAACTTAACAAAACGATGTAACGTAACAAAATAACGGAAACAAGTAACAAAATTAACAGACGCAAGTAACAAGATTAACAGAAACAATTAACAAGAATGATAACAACACCATTAAATACAACTGAACAACGTTATAGCTCCGAGCAGACCGCTGATGGAAAGTCGAATGACATGATATGTTTTGAAATGTCAAGGTATGGCACTCCGAAATGACAGAAGGGTATTTTGACGCCATACGCTATGAATGGTTGCTTGGTTCTGTCAATCCATTTCTGTGTTGCCAGTTGTTTATCATAATACTCCTCAATTCCCTTATTACCTGTATGAATCTCATAAAATCGTGAGTGTTTTCAATCAATTATTACGGAAAAATAAAACTTAGTCTAAGAAAATGATAATCATAATGCATAATAATTATTTTTTGTACGACGTGCAGCAAACATTTTTTGCCTTATAATTACTTTGTTACCATAAAGCGGCAGCTAATCAGTGACGTAGAAAGTCTCACTAGTCGAAGTGCCATACCTTATTTACTCATACAAACGAAGACATAGTTAAAGCCTGACCAGAAATATATTAGGATTGTCAAGAGGGTGCTATTTATAAGACTTATATGGCAACAATCCTGCAACATTAGTTTAAATGCCTGTCAGTTCGTATCATCATCATCTCAGCCATAGGACGTCCACTGCTGAACATAGGCCTCCCCTTTGGACTTCCATATATAACGGTTGGAAGCGACCTGCATCCAGCGCCTTCCGGCGACCTTTATAAGGTCATCTGTCCATCTTGTAGGTGGACGTTATACGCTGCGCTTGCTGGTCCGAGGTCTCCAATCGAGCACTTTTCGGCCCCATCGGCCATCTGCTCTGCGTGCTATGTGGCCTGCCCATTGCCACTTCAACTTGATAATCCAGTGAGCTATATCGGTCACTTTAGTTCGTCTACGGATTTCCTCATTTCTGATTCGATCACGTAGAGACACCCCGAGCATAGCCCTCTCCATTGCTCAGTTCAGATGGTAACCTCGTAATATAATTTAATGGAATGTACTCATCTCCTGACTGTTTTTCGTGTAGTAAACACGTGTACACTTTATTTATAATATTACGGTCACGACTGTGAATGGTTTTCGGCATTTTCTATGAACTTTTTTAAATATTTGTCTTTTAAAGAAACCACCACGAAAGACATTCATATTGTTGACAAACCATCATAAAATCATTGCCAGTGTAAGAAATTAGTTTCAGTGAAACTCCGCAATATGGCGCATCTCAATAATTATATTTCTGGTCAGGCTTGAACTAAACACCCACACCCAGATCTTAACATGTTGCAATACCTGAGGTTTATATTCGTTTACAGTTATCAGTGTATTCGATAGTACCATACAACTGCCAAGAAAACAAAAAGGCGGACAGCGTTCTTAGCGATGTCCTAAAACAAAGTTCATTCGATGAAAGTATTTTAATTCCAACCGTTTTTTATTATTTATTTGTGTAATAAAATTATTAGTTTGATTTCAAAACGCGATAATACAAAATTTATGAAACATGTAATGTCTATTTTTTTAACGCTGTTTATCTAAACCTCTCTGGTATTAACTGTTTGTTTTTATATCGATATTTACAACACTAGCCAAACAGTGGCAACATTCGTGTGCATTGAACTGTCAAGTTAGTTCGCCTAATTAAAATCCGGAGTGTAGATGAAGTGACAATCGCCGGTCATTCTCAATCGTTATAGGGTTTACCCTCATCGCCAATGAACTCTGTTCACCTATAAATATAACTAATTCATATTAGTATAACGTGTTAATTACTGGCCACTCCTCAATAACTGGCCACGTTATACTAAAATGAATTCAGTTTGTAGGGGAACAGAGTTAATTTGTAGTACGGTGGGACGTTAGAAAGCTATAGAGCCGCAATTCACGTTAAATTTTAATTCAAACTCAACGCGAAATTTTAAATTGACTACGATTGAGATTTACAAACTTAGAAGAGTACTTAAAGTTCTTTCTTGATTTTTTTGTCATCTTGATAAACGTAAATAAATTGCTACTTTTCTCAGTCTCGGAGCAAATTGGGTGCAATGTAGGTTGAATATCCAGGCGTGCCTCGAAAAAGCATGGAATCGACAAATAAAATAGTGAAATCTAAGGGCGTTTAATTTAATTTTATTTATAATTTTAGTCATTCAATTCTTGGAAATGTTTATAACAATAACCATAAAGGCATTTTTGAATTCAATAAATGAAGAAGTATGATATATGATAATGAATTACATTTTAATGTCATTGACGGCTCCATAGCTTTCTAACGATCTACCGTGCTGAAAAGTCCGAAGCCTGATAAACAAAAGTCAAACCAGGAGGATTCGACTTCTATGACAGCCACGTCACTGACACATGTATATATAGACTAGCGACCCGCCCGGCTTCGCACGGGTGCAATGCTGATAAATTATGCATGTATTATACATATAAATCTTCCTCTTGTATCACTCTATCTATTAAAAATTATTAAAATCCGTTGCGTAGTTTTAAAGATCTAAGCATACATATAGGGAAAGACATACAGCAGCGACTTCTTTTTATACAATGTAGCGATATGCTTGCGTGTATGTAGACCACAGACAACCCCCACTAGACGGAGCATGTAAGGCGACCCGCGCGCACCAACGATATGGTACGGCAGAACATTAAAGTATCAACACGGCGGCCACCGTTTAGTTGCGTTCATGTTTATGAGGTCTCTCTACACTTAACACTACAATTCACCATGTTATTTATATAATTTCTTTTTTCGTTGACGTACGCATGGATCATAAACAAGGATGCAACTAAACGGTGGCCGCCGTGTTGATACTTTAATGTTCTGCCGTACCATATCGTTGGTGCGCGCGGGTCGCCTTACATGCTCCGTCTAGTGGGGGTTGTCTGTGATGTAGACTCACGTTGTTCTTCTCCTGGTAGTGGGTCAGCTGTTCCTGCAGCTGCGCGAGCGCGTCCCTCTGCTCGCGGTTGGCGCGCTGCTCGGCGCCCAGCGAGCCGCGCAGCGCCTCCACTACGCTCTCCACCTTGGCAAGCTCCGCGGACTGCGATACAATAGAATACTCTTTTTTAGCGGCGATTTTAGCTTTTGGAAGCTAATTGCACTTATCATGACCTGAACAAATATATAAACAAAGTCTTGTTCCAACGACAAAGTAGTAGACGCATGATCTTTTTTAACAAACTGGCGCCATCTAGAGAAAACTTTTAAAGGATATAAAAAAAAATATTGAAAAATTTCAAGTGAAAATTTTACTACTTATAAGGATACATATTTGGAAATCCATTTTTTTTAATAATACATCTTTATTACCTACATAATGTGTATAAGTTACAAAAAAATCTATTGAGTAGTTTAGATAAAAGAAAATAAAACCAATTTTCGTTTTTTTTATTTTCTCAAAAACCTGAAGTATTTCAGGGTCCTTTTTTTGTAAAATAGCATCTTACATCTGGGCTAATATATTAGCAAAACGGCAATCGATTTGGCTTCTGGGGCCGATGCCCATACAAACACAGCTATACCCTTTAGTCTATAAATGGTGCTCGTGTATTAAGCCAAGTGCAAGCGCCATACGATATGTATGGGACAGAAGCATCGTCTACAATTAGTTAAAAGCGACTTTTATAGTTGTCTTGAATTTTTGGTCTATGGCTCAATTAATTTTATGAAAATAAGTAGCTCCTTTCGAATTAAAGAAAAAAATGGGATTCCAATATATACTTAGGGTGGTAATAAAACACCATTATTCCTAGCTGCAGGGCAGAGCCTCCTGTCTTGCCCGCACGGTATTGAAAGGAAAGTGACAGGTAGTATTTGTCGACAAAGAGTCGCGTGTCACAGTTATGCGAGACGCGATCCACTAGAGATGTGCCGTTCTTGAGAACGTTTCCCGAATCTTACAGGGAAAGAACGTTCCCGAGAACATATCTCATTCAAATCAGGATACGGTCTCGAGACCGGCACATCACTATGATGGACAGACCAAATGTGGAGTGAGACTAGAGACCACTGGGGACCGGAGAGCTGGCAGCTTCCTCGCACAGCGTATCAGCATAGCTGTTCAGCGAGGAAATGCTGCCAGCATTTTCGGTACCATACCAACTGGGAGCAGTTTTTTGAATTTGTTTTAGTTTAGTTAATTAGTTTGGTAGTAGTTAGTTTTTTAGTACATACCTAGTAGTTAGTAGTGTTAAGTTTTTATTTACTGTTACTTTGTTTTTATTGTTTGCAAAATAAATATATGCATATAATGTGGAGTTACCTTGAGTTGATCGTTGGCGGGGAGTCCGTTCTGCGCGGGCGCGACCTTCATCTGTTTCGCCTCCGCCAATTCCGCCTCACGCGCGGCCAACTGATCCCTCAGCGACGCCAGTTCGCTTGAGAGCTAATAAATAACAATTATAAATAAAAAAACCGGCCAAGTGCGAGTCGGACTCGCGCACCGAGGGTTCCGTACAAACACTTTTCATCCTTAAGTGGTTTAGTTAAGTTTGCACCTGGTATGTATAGCGCCCCATACAAATGAGGTGCAAAGTTAACGCAACCAACCCGTTTGTTGTATGGGAGCCCCCCTTAAATATTTATTTTATTTTTAGTATATTTGTTATAGCGGCAATATAAATACATCATCTGTGAAAATTTCAACTGTCTAGCTATCACCGTTCTTGAGATACAGCCTGGTGACAGACGGACGGATGGGCGGACGGACGGACGGACAGCGATGTCTCAGTAAAAGGGTCCCGTTTTTACCCTTTGGGTACGGAACCCTAAAAACGTATGAATAGTTTTGGCACCTGTTTTATTTGCGCGTCGGTCTCCTCCTTCTGTTTGTCCAGGTTGTTCTCGGCGAACTGGGCGCGGCTCAACGACCGCTGCACACTGTTCTGGAGCTCCGCGATAGCTGGAACAAGTGTAAAACTTGCTGTATTGATCTTGCATGAATTGAAAATTAAGCGAATACGCAAATAAAAGTACACTGGCAAAATACAACGGAGAGATAACTGAGGTAATAGGTAGATATAATACCGAACTTCGTAATTTTTAAAGTTTTTTTTGCATTTTTGTTTTACTTATTCTGCTCAGATGTGGTATTCGAATCATAAAAATTTAATTTCTTCGTATCAGTGGCGCTTGCGCGGCCAGTTCTACATGTGCCGGCTGCTCTAAATAAGTGTGAAGTGTCCATGTTTGTACGTGTCATTGTTGCCGTGTGGCGGTGGTACTTCTTGCGAGAGTTGGGCGCGTGTGTGTTGTCGATGAGGCAACCCTACAGCTAACCGGAAAATGAACTCATGCCCTAGCTTATGTATTACCGGCTCCTCGCTCCTGCATCGCGCGATGGTGGTCCTGCGACAGCTGCTCGAGTTGTTGCGCGAGTTCGGCGGCGTGTTGCTGCGCGATGATGGCGGCGTGTCTGTGTGTGTGTGTCTGTATGTGTGTAGTTACCGGCTCCTCGCTCCTGCATCGCGCGATGGTGGTCCTGCGACAGCTGCTCGAGTTGTTGCGCGAGTTCGGCGGCGTGTTGCTGCGCGATGATGGCGGCGTGTCTGTGTGTGTGTGTCTGTATGTGTGTAGTTACCGGCTCCTCGCTCCTGCAGCGCGCGATGGTGGTCCTGCGACAGCTGCTCGAGTTGTTGCGCGAGTTCGGCGGCGTGTTGCTGCGCGATGATGGCGGCGTGTCTGTGTGTGTGTGTCTGTATGTGTGTAGTTACCGGCTCCTCGCTCCTGCAGCGCGCGATGGTGGTCCTGCGACAGCTGCTCGAGTTGTTGCGCGAGTTCGGCGGCGTGTTGCTGCGCGATGATGGCGGCGTGTCTGTGTGTGTGTGTCTGTATGTGTGTAGTTACCGGCTCCTCGCTCCTGCAGCGCGCGATGGTGGTCCTGCGACAGCTGCTCGAGTTGTTGCGCGAGTTCGGCGGCGTGTTGCTGCGCGATGATGGCGGCGTGTCTGTGTGTGTGTGTCTGTATGTGTGTAGTTACCGGCTCCTCGCTCCTGCAGCGCGCGATGGTGGTCCTGCGACAGCTGCTCGAGTTGTTGCGCGAGTTCGGCGGCGTGTTGCTGCGCGATGATGGCGGCGTGTCTGTGTGTGTGTGTCTGTATGTGTGTAGTTACCGGCTCCTCGCTCCTGCAGCGCGCGATGGTGGTCCTGCGACAGCTGCTCGAGTTGTTGCGCGAGTTCGGCGGCGTGTTGCTGCGCGATGATGGCGGCGTGTCTGTGTGTGTGTGTCTGTATGTGTGTAGTTACCGGCTCCTCGCTCCTGCAGCGCGCGATGGTGGTCCTGCGACAGCTGCTCGAGTTGTTGCGCGAGTTCGGCGGCGTGTTGCTGCGCGATGATGGCGGCGTGTCTGTGTGTGTGTGTGTCTGTATGTGTGTAGTTACCGGCTCCTCGCTCCTGCAGCGCGCGATGGTGGTCCTGCGACAGCTGCTCGAGTTGTTGCGCGAGTTCGGCGGCGTGTTGCTGCGCGATGATGGCGGCGTGTCTGTGTGTGTGTGTCTGTATGTGTGTAGTTACCGGCTCCTCGCTCCTGCAGCGCGCGATGGTGGTCCTGCGACAGCTGCTCGAGTTGTTGCGCGAGTTCGGCGGCGTGTTGCTGCGCGATGATGGCGGCGTGTCTGTGTGTGTGTGTCTGTATGTGTGTAGTTACCGGCTCCTCGCTCCTGCAGCGCGCGATGGTGGTCCTGCGACAGCTGCTCGAGTTGTTGCGCGAGTTCGGCGGCGTGTTGCTGCGCGATGATGGCGGCGTGTCTGTGTGTGTGTGTGTCTGTATGTGTGTAGTTACCGGCTCCTCGCTCCTGCAGCGCGCGATGGTGGTCCTGCGACAGCTGCTCGAGTTGTTGCGCGAGTTCGGCGGCGTGTTGCTGCGCGATGATGGCGGCGTGTCTGTGTGTGTGTGTCTGTATGTGTGTAGTTACCGGCTCCTCGCTCCTGCAGCGCGCGATGGTGGTCCTGCGACAGCTGCTCGAGTTGTTGCGCGAGTTCGGCGGCGTGTTGCTGCGCGATGATGGCGGCGTGTCTGTGTGTGTGTGTCTGTATGTGTGTAGTTACCGGCTCCTCGCTCCTGCAGCGCGCGATGGTGGTCCTGCGACAGCTGCTCGAGTTGTTGCGCGAGTTCGGCGGCGTGTTGCTGCGCGATGATGGCGGCGTGTCTGTGTGTGTGTGTGTCTGTATGTGTGTAGTTACCGGCTCCTCGCTCCTGCAGCGCGCGATGGTGGTCCTGCGACAGCTGCTCGAGTTGTTGCGCGAGTTCGGCGGCGTGTTGCTGCGCGATGATGGCGGCGTGTCTGTGTGTGTGTGTCTGTATGTGTGTAGTTACCGGCTCCTCGCTCCTGCAGCGCGCGATGGTGGTCCTGCGACAGCTGCTCGAGTTGTTGCGCGAGTTCGGCGGCGTGTTGCTGCGCGATGATGGCGGCGTGTCTGTGTGTGTGTGTGTCTGTATGTGTGTAGTTACCGGCTCCTCGCTCCTGCAGCGCGCGATGGTGGTCCTGCGACAGCTGCTCGAGTTGTTGCGCGAGTTCGGCGGCGTGTTGCTGCGCGATGATGGCGGCGTGTCTGTGTGTGTGTGTGTCTGTATGTGTGTAGTTACCGGCTCCTCGCTCCTGCAGCGCGCGATGGTGGTCCTGCGACAGCTGCTCGAGTTGTTGCGCGAGTTCGGCGGCGTGTTTCTGCGCGATGATGGCGGCGTGTCTGTGTGTGTGTCTGTATGTGTGTAGTTACCGGCTCCGCGCTCCTGCAGCGCGCGATGGTGGTCCTGCGACAGCTGCTCGAGTTGTTGCGCGAGTTCGGCGGCGTGTTTCTGCGCGATGATGGCGGCGTGTCTGTGTGTGTGTCTGTATGTGTGTAGTTACCGGCTCCGCGCTCCTGCAGCGCGCGATGGTGGTCCTGCGACAGCTGCTCGAGTTGTTGCGCGAGTTCGGCGGCGTGTTGCTGCGCGATGATGGCGGTGTCTCGCGCCGCGCCGGCGTCGCAGCGCGCCGCGGCCACCTCGAGCGCGCGCGCCGCCAGCTCCGACTGGAGGCCTTGGATTTGGGCCACTAGGGTGGCCTCAGACTGTACATCAATAAATTAATATTAACCCTTAAATGCATGATGATGTATATATACACGTTACTGAAATCACACATGTCAAAATCTGTATATAGTCAATATAAACTTTGTCAAGATTGTCCCTATATGTACTAAGTTTCAAGCTGACGTACGTCATTTCAGAAATAAAATTAGTGTAATTGTATGCATTTAAGGGTTAAAGGACAATCTTAAAAATGAACTAAGGGATATTGACTTCGGTAGATTGGGCTTTCCGACATAATAGAGAAGCATCCACGAGTCAAGAGTACATGTGTGGACCTATAGGACCGATACGATGGTATTATTGAAGTTTTTGGTCGCCGCAAATATCGGTGCGGGGATATAGGTACTAGAGGCGGATCTGCATAAGCTGATGAAGCCGTTTCACACTGTATCCTTTCTTTTGCCAATATTATGATCGCGAAACCGTAACACGATCAACTAATAGAGGGCTTAACTTCAAAAAGTATCCGTGAGTGCCGAGATTGTTTTTTTTTATTGGCACTGTCCAAAATGGAGCGGATTGAGTACAATCAACGTCAATTGTAAGAGAGTGGCGAATATCCAATGTCTCCCTCAAAATTGCGAAGTATATAGAACGTTGGACAAGTCGCACCCTGACTTTCTTTTGCTAAGCAATTCTGAACTTAATAAATAAATTATATTTTCGCTCTCTATTTATTATATGAGGTATAGGGCAACAGTTTTCAAATTCTCAGAGAGCAACCCGGTAAAAATCATTAATTTCTTCTAGAAAACTCACGTCAGACAGTTGTTGGATGTGCATCTCCATTTGAATTCTCTGGGCTTGGACTTCACCCTCTGCTCCGAGTTTGGCTTGAAGCTGCAAATTAATAAAAAAGCTATTAAGTGTGTATTCGCAAAGAAGGTCACAAAAAAGGCTCGGCTGGTTTTTAGCGATGATTATCGTCCTTGTAACTTAATTATATAATAAAATAAAAAAGGGCTATATTATATGCTAAGCTTTCTAATGGACGGCTTATAAGGTAATATAAAAACCATGGACCCACTACTGTGGGAAATTAGTCCATCCAGCTGTCGCTGTATACAGACATATGTCACGGTAGTGACGAGGATTATGATGAAATAAATAAATAAATATTAAGGGACAATCATACACAAATCGACCTAGTCCCAAACTAAGCAAAGCTTGTACTATGGGTACTAGACGACGATATACATAATATACAAAATACATATATAGATAACATCCATGACCCAAGAACAAATATTTTGCACAAATATTTGCCCCGGCCGGGATTCGAACCCGGGACCGCCGACTCAGTAGGCAGGTGTCTACCAACCGAGCCAAACGCGTCGTCAAGTGATTGATGATCTGCGAGTACTCACGAGCTGCTTCTCCTGTTGTAACGCGTGGTTATCCTCAAGGAGCCGCTGAAGACGAGCTTGCTGCGTGTGCAGTTCTGCGCGGGTGGCGGCGGCAGCTTGCTCCGAGGCCCGGGCTGCGGTGGCCGCGCGGCCACGCTCTGCGTTCAGGGTGGCTCTGCAAGTAAGTAAGTAAGTAAACGCTTTATTGTACACAAAAACAGTTAAAAAATACATCTATTACAATTAACATATAGGTACAAAGGCGAACTTAGAACCTATAAGGGATCTCTTCCAGTTAACCTTTGAGCAGTTGAGTGAGTACGAGAAGAAGATAGACAAACTAACACCGTGTACAAAAAGGTATTAAAAATAATAAGACTACTAATAATTACACATATAAACTATTAATACATACATACATACATACAAGTAGTAGCATATTACTACAGAGGCCGGGAAAATGGTCATTGCCTGCCGAGTAGGCCGGGCAATGCGAAGCCGGGTAGGGATACGAGGCTGGCAATCCTTTCACGCGGAGGTACGTAGTGCTTTCTCAAATATACAATATCATTGCATTGCATATTACATTTCCCTTATAGGGATAAGTTCGCCCTTGTACACATGTATTGTTTTTGAGTTTGTGTCAATATTGTTTTACGTGCAATAAAGTGTTTACATACATACATACATTTAAAAAAAACATAAACAAAGAAATCAAGCACAATATGAAAACTTTACAATTTGACCACCAAATGTCTAAAGTCTGGTAGAACATGCGAAAATATTTTTTAATAAGACTTCCAGACGCTAATGTCCAATCTGATCAGATCGGGTGGAAACTTTTCATATTTGCTTACCTCAACTCCTTCAGTTTGGCGTGAAGCGCTTGTGAAGCCTCGACTTCGTCGGCCAGAGCCTTTTCCTTATCAGCAAGTTGCTTCTTCAACTTCTGCATTGGGTCGTTAGGTCCCTGCAAAAAAAATATCAAAATAAACATTATTAAGCAACCTTTTAAACATGCCGGGTCCCATTTATTTGTACTCTTCTTTTTAATATCCTTTAATAATCTATTGAATAGACAGCTGACAAACAGATTTAGCTTGAGTAGACTTTGAGACTCTAACTATTCATCATCGGGAGAAGCAGTGCCGGTATTAGCACTACCAGCGCCCTGGGCGAAATTTCTACGACACCCCCTAAACATAATGAGTTTTACGCAAAATTTTGGGAATTTACGAGTAAGAAGGCGAGAGTATATAAAGCGGCGCCCATATATCCGGCGCCTCACCCTAACTCCGCTAGCAAAGCTACTGGGGAGAAGCAGATCTTACCGACAGCGGATAGGTTTCTAAATCCTTACCTTAACCGGGGTTTGTCAATACGATAAAGCAGTGTTTCTTAACCTGTGGTCCGCGGACCCCTGGGGGTCCGCAGCCTTATCTATGGACGACGTGACGACGCGTTTGGCTCGGTTGGTAGACACCTGCCTACTGAGTCGGCGGTCCCGGGATCGAATCCCGGCCGGGGCAAATATTTGTGCAAATATTTGTTCTTGGGTCATGGATGTTATCAATATATGTATTTATATATTATGTATATCGTCGTCTAGTATCCATAGTACAAGCTTTGCTTAGTTTGGGACTAGGTCGATTTGTGTATGATTGTCCCCTTAATATTTATTTATTTATTTATTTATTTAACAATCATAAATAAATGCCACCAAAAGTCTCGCAATCGCTACGCACGCCGTGCTATTTATTGCTGCTTTTTATTATGGGAGTCTTTAATAGTGTGCTTGATTTCCTAAGGGGTCCGTGGACAAAAAAGGTTAAGAAACGCTGCGATAAAGCAATGCGATATGTGAGTGTACCACAGACCACCCCCACTAGACGGAGCATGTAAGGCACATGTAAGGCGACCCGCGCGCACCAACGATATGGTACGGCAGAACATTAAAGTACCAACACGGCGGCCACCGTTTAGTTGCGTCCATGTTTATGAGGTCTCTCTACACCACTTAACACTACAATTTACCATGTTATTTATTTAATTTCTTTTTTCGTTGACGTACGCATGGATCATAAACGGTGGCCGCCGTGTTGATACTTTAATGTTCTGCCGTACCATATCGTTGGTGCGCGCGGGTCGCCTTACATGCTCCGTCTAGTGGGGGTGGTCTGTGGTACACACATACCTCGGTCCACTCGGAGTGCTGCGGCAGCGGGTCGTGGTGCTTGTTGAGCAGCGCGTCGGTCAGTATCTGTATCTCGGTGCGGGAGAGCGCGGCTTCTCGGACCACGCGCACCAGTTCGCCGACGTTCACGCCGCCGCCGTCACCCGCTGCTGTCACAGATAACACAACAACGTGAGTACAGAAATTATATCGATTAAATTGAGTCCAAGATCGCATAGTTGGATGTATAAAAACATGTCATATAATAAGTTGAGTTGAAATACAACTAACATCAGCTTTTACATGATGAATGAATGAATGATGTCCTCTTCATCGGGTCCGATGACAGCGACTTCAAGTTGTAGGGCTCGTAGGACTCCTACGACGATGGGCGCGGATATGACTCGCAAAACCCAGTTTGTTGGTGAAAATCCGGTCATAGCTTTTACATATCGATACCTTAGTTCACACTCGTACTAATTATATTTTTTTGCCATTGAAATTTAAACTACATTGAGTTGTGGACTAACATCCAAATTGCAACGACTTTTTCCGAGAACTTAGTACGATTGTGCTCTAAGGTATCGTTATATAGCTGCGCTGGTGTGATATTGATTCACTTAGTTTGTAGGTGTACATGTGAAAGAAAAAGATGTCCCTGTTTACCCATAAGCGAGAGCACGTTGGGCTCCGGCTTCTTCTTATTCTTCTTAGCAGCGGGAGCGGGCGCGGGCGCGGGGGCGGCAGCGGGCGCGGGCGCGGCGGCGAGCGCTTGTTTAAGCAGCTTGTCGGTCGTCAGCTCACTCGGTACAGGTGCGTTCAGTGGTGGGATGACTTCTTCGCGCACCGCTTCGGGTTCATCGACTGGTTTCTTGTCTGCCTTCTTGCCTGTTCGGAAGAATAAATATTAAGAAAAATAAATATATGCCTGTAACACAAAACCACTAAACTCGTCGTTTCGTGGCACATTGCAAGTTGTGAATGGAAATATCTGCAAACGACACAAGGAACTACCAAATCTGCTTAAAATGTAAACGCAATCAAATGTTTGTGAAAAAGTGACACTATCGACACGTTACGGCATCACGCAGTTTATCAGTGCGGTCGATTCTTAACCGAGGACTTCACGAGAAAACTATACCTAGTTGGTTACTAAGTTATGTTACTGTATTAATCTTTATCTACATAAAATATACCAACGAAAGTTGAATAAACTATATATTAAAATGAAGTACACACAATCAGGATTTACATTTGTCAATATCATTCAAAATGGCCTCCTTGGGCCTGAACACAGGCCTTCAAACGACGAGGCCAGTCATCAATAGCGGCACGCACGGTTTTCATATCTAATTCCGTCACTGCCTTAACTATGGCCTGCTTGAGGGAGTCAAGATTTGTGTGGGGTTTAGCACAGGCTTTCTCCTCAATAACCTGCCATATGGTATAATCCAGGGGGTTAAGGTCCGGGCTGGAGAACGGCCAGTCTTCGTGGGCAATAAAGCCAATTTTGTTCCTTCGAAACCAGGCTTGACTTGTTTTTGCCTTATGTGCAGGAGCTGAGTCCTGTTGAAAGATCCATGGCTAGTTTTGAAATAGGGCATGGCTTAAAGGCTTTACTATTGGTTCGAGAACGGTTTCCTGGTAAACTTTAGCCCCAGTTTTCACACCTTTTTCACAGAAACGTACCTGTGTTTGCCCTGAGTATGACACACCCAGCCAAATCATCACATAAGAGGGATGATGGCCTCGTTGCACTCTAGGAACAGCCTTACTCGCCTCGTGACTGTTTTTTGCATATACTCTGTCATTCTGGCGGTTACAACATTCTTCAATCGTAAAAAAAAAAATTTTCTGTAAAAAGTATTTCTCGATGGCCATTTTGTGCGTACCGCTTCAGTATGACGCGACTTCTCTTCAGCCTCATAGTCTTCAATCGTCCATTAAGCAAATGACCTTTTCGTCTGCGGTAAGCGTGTAGTCCAAGGTCTTCATTGATAACTTTTTTTAGGGGGTTTCTCTTCACAGACATCTGAAGTGCCAACAACTTTTGCTTCCGGACGGGATTTCTTGCGACTCTCGCCTTCACTGCCTTAATTAGTGCTGGGTCCGAACGGTGCGTGGTCTTCCAGACCTCTTGCGGTCATCGAAGCTCAGGGTACTATTGTACCTATTAATTGCGCGATAAACGAATTGTTTGTTGGTTTTGAGATTTTGAAGCAACTTTCAAATCATGTCTGGCGGGTGCCCACATTTGTGCAATGCAATTACAGCGACACGATTCTCTTTTAGACCCCAATCCATTATAATTACGAACGTGATAAGTGTTATGTGTGGTATAAAATTATAGCTCACAAATCCACCATATTGTGCCATGTTTTATTTTTTCGGTAGCATTTGTTTTAACGCAAAAAAAGAAGTTGCAAATCGAGTAACAGAACTTAGTAACCAACTAGGTAGACTGATTTTGAGAGAGTATTATTTATTACGCAGCTGTTGATATTCCAAATAAATAAAATAAAAAAACACCCGGAACTTTCAGTATTGTAAAGTTTTGAGTTTCATATTTTGAAAGTACTTGACTATAGGCTACCCACAAATTAAAAAAAAAAACTGGTGCGTTTTCAGTTTATTTTTCTCTTTATTTATGAGCTTTGTCTCTGAGTGACTAATGACTAGGTCGCACAACAGTTTTGAGCGAACGAATGTTTGTTCAGAATACTAAGTAAAAATGCATCAATACTAAAAGTGCCTAAGTTATTATTACATAAAATACCGCAGGCTTAACATTACAGGTTTCACTTTGAAATATGAACATTATCATAGTGCGAGAGATTATAGATTCAGATTCAGACATGTGAAAGTGCCCTTGTGACCTACTTACAGAATAAACGTTTTGATTTTGATTTTTGACCCTGTAAGAGTAACGAAACCTGTCATTTAAAGCCAGCACAATTGCGACAGATAATTATGATTATGGAATGAATGGGATAGATTAGTGTCACGTCACACGTGTTGTTTTCGAGATAATCGTGATGCCTTATACATGCCCGACTGATTAAACATTTGCCACTGTTTGTGCGTCATCATCATCTCGATAAAACCAACATTGTAGCCTACAACAATTATGCACATCTGTGCAATATTGATGCATGCTTATTGCACTGTATCATTGAAGTTATAGTCAACAATGTTGTATTGTACAGTAGCTCACGTGTCACTACTTATAGCTATAAACGTATAGAACTAGAATGTAAACCTTTAACCTTTTGAACACCAAAGATAGCGCAACGTTTTAAACTACTTTGTAATTCAAACCGCTACAAGTGTTTTTCAACCCCTGTTGATTTTGGATCACATGGGGCATGGTGAAATGATTTATCACTTGGCGTTCAAAAGGTTAAACGCATACGGTATCCAAAATGATACTGCATTTTATCAGTTTCAAATTGACTTCAATTTATGTATAATTTTAGTTGTAGAACTTTGATACATCAAGCATTTATGGATGGCGTTCATTGAACTCGATTCCCACTGGTTTGCCTGTTACAAGACTTGAGCCTTTTTGTACATTGGCCTTGAAGAAAAACGAAGTGAAATGTACTCTTGACGCCACATCACTCAGTTTTACTGTAGTTTATTTTAGTTTTGAGTTTACGCAAACTGGCCTAAATCGCATCTGTGGTGAATCAACTTTTTTGTGTTGTTTACTCTGTCCCCGTTGTCGAAGTGACATCTTCATACTGTGTCATAGAAAAATGCTTAGGTTGTCCGAGGGACAAATTTTGCGTAACCATAGCAACAAGGTGCACTTAAAAGTTGATTCACCCCTGAACAAAAACGTGTAACGAATACGATATCCTGTTTCAGCTGATATTATGATATTAAATGTGCGTTATAATATAAAACAAGTGGCAGTGACACATACCCTTGCGTTGTTCCTTGGGCGCGTCGCCACTGTTACGATGTTCCCGTTCCTCCTTAGCGGGCTCGGGCGCGGGCGTCGGCGCCGGCGCCGCCTTGCCTTTCCCAGCCTTGGCCGCCTTAGCGTGCTTCTCTTTCTTCTCCACTACTTCTTCCTTCTTCTCGGGTGTCTACAATGTTAATTTTGTTGTTATTATTACTCCCAAACTGATCGCCATCTTAGAACAATACGTTGAAGTTTTTAAAGTAAGAGATATTGATTCACGTGTCACCATAGAACTGGGCTTGTAGTTTTGTGTTAGGATTCTACTATGGTACGCGGATTAAAATCCCTTATGTTATACACACTTGCTGAGATCGGGTGCAAGACGCATGCCGCCCTTTTCAACGAACATTGTATGAAACGTACAGCACGCACGTCTCGTCCTGTCTCAGCGAGTGTGTACAGATTATATGTGATGAAATTTTATAAGTTTGAATTAAAGTAACTGACTAAAGTAAAGAGTCGGTAGAAAATATAGGATGATTGATGATGATGTTTTGAATACTGGTTAAGATTAACAGGTGTAACAGTATCAGCAGGTGTGATAATTTGACTTGTCACGAATTCACGTCTCTTATAAGTAGAACTACGTATATAATGAAGAGTGATGAACACTCTATACCACATGGTGAATGTTTTTCATGTTTTGTGTTTTGTAAACCACATTTATGACCAGACATCTGACTTTTGGGAGTGACCGGTAGGGTGTTGCTATATCGGTAAACTCGCTTATCGATGTTTTTCCGCTGTGTTAGTAACCGCTCCCAGCTTCTTTGTGTGCATGTCTTTTGTAAGAATTATTTTGGAGACGATCGTTTATTCAAGCAATAGCGAAAAATGAGAAATGGTTCTGAAATACTCACTGAAGAAATATATGATAATGACTGAATATTTAAGAGAATTAAGTCATTATTTTGATTTTTTCTAAATAACCATGGAGCAACCATTTATACAGGGGTAAAGTATCGATAATCTAGTTTAACGATATGGAAATCATAACCTGTCACTCAATATTCTGATGTGATTACAATAACTATATATATCTTAGTTGCATTGTGTGAATGCATGCCATAAAAAACGGCTTATAGATAGACACTGTACAAAATGACATTCAATTGCAGTTGTATATGTAGCATGATATGAACAACCGACAAAAATGTTATCTAAAGGTCATACATATCTATTGTTTCACCATATACTGTACAGTATAGAGCGAACTCATCCAAATCACACTATGAGCTATATCAAGGATTTGATTTTTTTATACCTTCTTGAATAAATAATTACTCATACATAACATGTTAGTTTCTTCATAAAGGATAACATTATTGACTATAGGTATATATAGTATTCACTATACTATAAACCACTCAAATTTGTCGTTATTATTCTGGCAGAGGGCAGTTACATTACAAGATGGGAGACAAAGACATCCATTGTTATAACAGCTTGCAATGAATAGTTAATTTATTACATTATTACGATCTCAAGACAAGCTGTGCAAATAATGTGAATATAAACCACTCCGTCACACTGTAAATACCTAGTGTTTAAAAATCATTTTCTCCAACTT
Organism: Apotomis capreana; assembly: GCA_947623375.1. Classification (NCBI taxonomy): domain Eukaryota; kingdom Metazoa; phylum Arthropoda; class Insecta; order Lepidoptera; family Tortricidae; genus Apotomis; species Apotomis capreana. The sequence continues at coordinate 9,601,115 of OX392516.1, forward strand.
GCTTGGAAATGTTCCCATTAATGTAGTAAAACTGGACCGCGAAATTGTTCGTTATATTTAGAAGGCGTTAATGAAAATTAAAAAAAATATATATTATTGGCCTTAGCCGGGAAATCAATATTATTTAAATAAGACGATTAAGTAAAAAACACACCTTCCGTTTATAACGTCTCATACAAATGAGGGTAATCTTAATTTGGCCGGTTACTGCATTTTTACTTTGAATTTTTTCAAAGACTGATAATTCCCCATACAGCCAATTGTCCACTAAATTTAAAAAATAAAAACTATTGTAAACTTTTTAATTGTTCTCTGCGTTTAGTTCTTGCACTGAAAATTTTTTTGCTCTGCTACTGTCAATGTATTTGAAATGTCGACAAATTTCGAATAACGGACAAACAATTTAAATAATAATCTTATTATGCGGTTAATTTATTTTCATGATTCTTAGTTATTTATTAGAGATTTCTCACGAAAGTTTTAATTTTAATAATATGATGATATTTAATGAGTGAGTTGAAAATTAATAAGTGTACCAAACGTAAACAAATAAAAAATAAAACAGAAATGATTGTGTCCAAATCAATATAAAAGTTATTTTGAACTTATGATCTTCTCCGAATGATAAATATGGTGTGGTTTCTAAAAAAAACAGTGTGTTTAGAAGTTGTTAATTTAACTAAAATTTATAATTACCTATGTGCATATTTTTTGTTATTGTGTTTTCATATATATTATTTCTTATTCATATATTTTGTTTTAAATCAAACATATGATTCGGACCCGAAATTTTATTCCTATTCCTAAAAAAAATAAGTACCAAAGGAACTTCATGGTACTGATATATTAAATTAAAATGTAGATTGGTGATTATTTCCAAGCATATTTGGAGAAAAGCACTATACAAGCCTCGGCGGGAATGTCAGTTCGCAGATTCGTATTATTCAAAATCATGCTCATCCACGAACTGACTTTTCCCGGCCTCGGCAGTAATATACTATTACTACATGCTGGTGTTAATAAACGTACATATCGTCACTACATTTTTTTTAACTTGTATATGTAATACACCTCGGGAAATAGGCAGTAAGTGCCCAATAGCGGCATATTTAGTTACTACCTTTTTCTTTGGTGTGAAATGACATACGAGATTCTTTCAAAGTAGTCACGATATCATGCTCGTGTACAATATGGTCGCAATCTAGCACAATGGTGCCAGTAAATTGAGTGCAACCGGCCATCCATTCAAGTGGGATAGGAGGTAACAAAAGATATTGCAACTTATTTTTAGTGCAGCACTTAAAGCTTAATAACAATGACATGATTAAAATATGAATGAACAAATACTTACACCAATACCTATTACCAACACCATAAAAGCGTAAAACATAATAATGCTAAAATAAAAATAGTTGACAACTGACTCCAAACCAGTTAAAACCGTATATATAGTAATTATAAAAAAAGTGTATCTAATACTGAATTAAGAGAAAGCCCAGTAAATGTTTACAACATTTTTCCTAAGACCAATATTAGATACAGGTATTTTTAAAGCAGTAAGATAGATAACGTACTTAATTGACGTAGGTATCGCAAAATTATATCTGCCTTTTCGAAGTCAGTTGAAAACAAATCCCATACAATATATTACAGCAATCACAATAAAGCAGATACTACTAAACAAATACACACTGAAATAAAGGATAACACACACGGGACTAGGGCGGATTGAGGTCGCGGACTCACTTTTTCGGCGGCGAGAGAGGATTGCAATAACTCAAATTCATCCTTGGGGTGGATCTCCTCAAAGTGGTTGGAGACCGAGCCAGTGGGAGAGGGCGGAGTGCTTGGATCGCTTATACAGCTCGGATCGTCTTTGTTAATCAGTATCGGCTTTACTTTAGGATCCTTACCGCGCTTGCGAATCTGGACAAATGGTAATGCTTGCTGTATTACCACTTGAAATTTTAGTCAATAGCAAGGGTTGCAGAGAATTTAGTTTACTTTAGATGAGTAATCATTATCAAACAGGGTTCGAAAGGATAATTATCACGATAAATATCTCATTAACTATTCTGATAATAACAGATAGATAATTATCGATTGATAATAACAAAAAACTGCGCTCGTGAAAGTGATCTGTATTCAAAGTAAAGTGTCAACGTGCCGTACATTGGGGATTCCCCTTACAAGAACAAATAAGTTCAGATTATGCTAAGTTGAGTGAACTTGAGTGTCATTAGTTTTTAAGTTAAATATTGAATTGATTTAAAATTATAAAGCGTATTTTTTTATTGGTAGAATTTGTTATGAAAAAAATATAAGTAATTAATTTCTTATGAAGCAATAAAACAAATTAATTTCTCACACTGGTGATAATCCGATAATTATTAAGAAGTGTAAATTAACTTGATAATTTCGAACCCTGCTATCAAAAAAAAAATAGACTTCATCAGCTTCTATTTCCTTTACATAAATTTTTATAACACCCAGTTTGCATAAAATAGTTTATATTAATGGTCAATAAGAACATGATTTATTTCAAAATAAACATACGAAACTTCAAAGTACTACTTCAGAACAAGAAGCGTCAAGATACTTATATGATATAGATAATTCATAATTCACTCTATAAAGCACCCATCCCTTCCAAGTGGTAATACCAAAATAAGTGATTTGTGAAGATTGTTGAATAATTTCAGAACTTGACATACCTTGACATTGGGCGGAGTGTCCCTGGGCACATCTACAATGACGGGAGGACAGAACTCAACATGGGGCTTAGCAGCGGGTACCGTGTCCTCATCCACTCCACTCTCAGCAGGAGCTTCACTCTCCAGCTCACTGCCGGTAGTCACAGCATTTTCCTTGTTCTTCTCCTTTCTTGCTAACTGTAATGAGATTTTGATTTCAGTCTATAAATGCTATGATAAATATGAATATAATCCCGTTTTCTTTCATCAGAGACAGGAAGGCTCTTAAATTAGATTATAAAGCTAGAAGTATCTAATAGTGCAGGACAAGATTATCAATATTTATCATCAATAGTTATTTATCAATCTAAAAAGTTGTCTATTTGTGTTATTGGACATATAATTATTTATAAACATTTTTTACATACCTCTTTTTTATATATTTTGACTTATCAGTACTGAACTCCAAAAGTTTATTTTTATTTATATAAACTTTGACGATGCGTTTGGCTCGGTTTGTAGACACCTGCCTACTGAGCCGGCGGTCCCGGGTTCAAATCCCGGCCGGGGCAATTACTCGAATATTTGTGCTTGGGTCATGGTTGTTCTATGTATTTAAGTATACATTTATCTATATAAGTACGTATATCGTTGTCTAGTACCCATAACACAAGCCTTGTTGAGCTTAATTTGGGACTAGAACGATTTGTGTGAGGTTGTCCGATATTTATTTATTTTATTTATAAATGTATCAATCTATTTAAAGCTTGCAATCATCCTGTTAGCAACAATAATAATAAACTAACATTCAATGTAATTAAAGGATTATATGATATACACAAAAGTGATTTTATAAATAAGCTTCCAATAAGATTCCCATTATCAATTGATAAAGTTAATAAACAAGATTAAAAAGTAAAAATGTATCAACAAATACCTTTTTGATGGCTTTCTTGTTGCTCTTCTTGGGTTTATTTTTGTTTTCAGCAAGAGCCAGTAGCTCAGTGGTGGCCCGGCGTTGCTGCGCTATAGCCTCCTCATAGCTGGTGCCGGAGGCGGAGAACAGCCCCATCAGCAGCAGCACAGCCACCACCACCACACCCACACCACATAGCACTAGCAATGCTTGCAGCTCCATTGGATCTGCCGCATGCACCTATAATGAGAAACATATTGGCATTTCTGATGAACAGCTATATGATATACACTTATGGGTCAAAGTTTCATTGGAGTTGCTGATGTAACTTATGTCCTACTGCATTTAAGGCAGATTGGTAATATGTATATGATAAGTATTTAATCGTAACTTCAAACACAAATCAGTTTCATTTTGAGCTAATTAAAAACCATACTTAAAGTGTCACTAACACTAGGAATATCTAAGGACAATTATGATTATTACTACAAAGAGTATTACATTTGAATGTAAAGCTTTTAGTGGGGCCTTTTCAAATAACCGGCGCACGGCGATTCGGCACTTATAAAACTGATGACGAGGCCAGTTACATACAAAAATTTAAACAGTGCAAAACACAATGTTTGATAGTACAGTATACTGGCAGCATTTCTCATAAATAACTAATTCTTAGGTCAATAGACTAAATATTCTAGAGATAATATATACTATATTAAGTGTAAGTTAATGCCGCAATTAACGCACAACTCAATGATTACGTTAAGATAACTAAAACATTACGCACCAACCTGTTCAGTCGTTTATTAGATGCAATAAGTTTCTTATAAGATGATCAAGAAACTGTAGAATTATGTGCGTAATTTTAAAAACTCATGAACACAACTCCACAAAATGAAGGTATGAGCTGACACGTAAGCAATGTATGAAATGACACATGTCAAAGGTTATTGACAGTACTTTCGCCCAGCACAATAAATTTCCGAGAACAATTTAAGCCATTATTTAGATCGAAAACACTACATTGTCTCCTTTACTTATTTAACCAAAGCACTACATAAATTTCCATAAATATCTTATGCCAATCATAAGCGCCCATTCTACTTTGTATTACACCTAATCTTCAAAGTAACAATTGAATACATACCTATAATCCGAAATCCTGACTTGAAGATGAATGTTTCGCTGGAGTAGCTAATATTCGAGCATCAAAATGAAATCGTCATTTAGGATAATAATATAAAACCGAGAATAACGAAAATAGGCAGCCGAAGCAATCCGTCCGGACCGGGCCAACCAACATCAAGAAACTCGTTCAGAAATTGTCAATATGCACTGTTGCAGATCCCTTTCACGAACTACATGTTTCGTCTAGAATTTTTTGATAAACTCTCGCGCTTCGATGTTAGTTTGCATATTTGCTAAAAATGTAAGATAAAACACATAAAGACAAAAGTAATAAATAATTGTTTTTGTATTAACTAACCGAAGTGGTGAATACTTTTAAAGATAAATATTCCCTTTAAATTTAATCTTGAACGCAGTTAATAGTTGACAGCAAATCTGTCAGTTCGATACCACAATCGTGAATCGTCGTAGCAAAATTTTGTCAATTAACAACAGCTGGCCTCGTTACATTAAATACAGTTAATTGCTTCTAGTGTTATGTAGCTATTACTATATTACTCATACATTTATGAAGAATCAATACTGATGCGTGGGGGTCCTGTCCCAACAGTGATACTGCAACGTTAAATTATAAGACAATGTCGATTCCTCCACTTGTTTGTAGCACTCCTCCACCACCTGACCAGTGCGAAGATGACAAAGACCCAGAGGACTTTGATATACACTATAATCGTAAGTTCATTCGACTGTATTGAAAATACCACATTCTAACATTAACCAATTTATCAACACTGCACTAGCAAGGTACATACATTATTACGGGGAGTTCACGTCCACTTCCTTTGCTTTGTTACGTGTTTAATTTCTCTAGATCTATTACTGGTAGATATTATATAAATAAGATCTTCTAAAGTGCCTTAACAACTCATTGTATGCAAACTTGTTTTCTGTTTATGTAAGACACTCCCATTTCTAATAAATCCCACTGCATTTTTATTACCATGGTCTTTTTCCTGTTTCAGTATCTCAGGAAGACGATTATGACTATGGAAGTTTTTCCACATATAATCACTTTCAATCAGCCATATCCGTTAAAAAACCGAGTGACCCGGTTGTGAACAATGTGGGTACAAATATTAGTGACAGTCCCGAAACTGAAATGGATAGAAATACAACTGACAGTGAAAGATTTCAGTGGACCAATACAACCATCAAGACAAAATTAGAAAATGAAAAGGAGGAAGGAATTGAGGTTAATTCAAATGATAACTCGCCAATTAAGATTGATAGTAAAGTTAGTACTGATGAAGACCTGAAAACTGATGAAGGCAAAGTCAGTGATGAAGAAAAATTACATACGGACAGAAAGGTAAACAATGAGGAAGAATTAAACATAGAAGATTTAAATTTAACTATTGAAGAAGATTCCTTAAATTCCATGGTTAAAGATGAACTTTATGACAATAATGTGGATAGCGACAAGAGTGACAGCACTGATAAAGAGAAATCACCACACATTCCAGATACCATAGACAGTATTATAACTAGTGATCCAATTGAGACTTTACCTTTAGATGAAGTTACAATTACTCCTCCAAGCTTAGACGATGTTGAAGATCCCCAAGAATTAATGGACAATCTAAAGATGGATGAGGAAGATGGCACTGATTATATTGAAATTACAAATGAGCCTGAACCTGAACCGATACCTAGTTTACAAATGAGTACTCATATGGAGATACATGTTACTGAAACATTCAAAGAAGTATTAAATGAAGAAAACAATGAAACAGATGATGAATTTGGAGATTTTAATGATTTCCGTAGTGCAACAGATAACATAGCATCTACAATTGTAGATTCCTGTGACAATCCTTGGGAAACCCAACAGTCTGATTCTGACTTCAGGGCATTTGAAGCTAATTTTGATGAATCAGAAAGCAATGAACCAGCTTTATTTCAGAGCTTCCAAACTGATGGAGAGAAACATTCCCCTGATGGTCAATTGGAACATGATAATGGTGAAGATGATGATGATTTTGGAGATTTTGATGATTTTAAATCGTCAGCACAGGAAACTAAGGATCAGGAAGAAATTAAGGATCCATTTTCACAAGTCCTGGATTTCCAAGCGACAGAAAGTGAAAGTACAATACTTGAAAACATTAATAAAATATTGAATTCCATATTTGAAGAGGATATACCCGAACCCGAAGCTGTGTTTGATGGTAAACTGGAAGCACTGCTCTGTGAGACTTGGGGTCACTTGCTTGAGACTGATGTGAGGCAGCCATACATTGTCAACTGGAATAGCTCATTTGGACAGAAAACTCTACTGAAGGCCTTGTGTATAGATTCTAGAAACATTGTAAGTTGATTATCATAACACCTATTTTTCTGTTTTCCTCCTGTTAACCTTTTGAACGCCTAAGTCGTCATATCACTAAATCGAAAAATTATGTTGAAATGTAATTTGCCAAAAACTTCATAATTCAAATGCCTGTTGATTTTGGAGCACTTCTTTATTTTTTTTCCTGTGGTTTCAATGGCACAGTGAATTGCTTTATGGCTTGGCATACAAAAGGTCTAATGTAATTAAGATGCATGCATCTATTTATCCTAAATACACAACAGTACCTAATGACCTTTGCAAATTTTACATAATAAGGACAAACTCCATCAGAAACCATTTATTTGCTCTTTTACACAAACATTTTGATGCATTCCACAGTTGTTTGGGCCCAAATGGAGTTACAACATGCCTAAGTATGCAGCTAACTTGAGTGCCGCACCACTACAACCTCAGAAGCAAACCACCCCATCAGGCCCTGCCCAGGCAGAACCGGCTGACAAGCATGCCACCAAGACACCCGGAACCTGGTCTGACCCTTTCACGTCAGATGGCCAAGAATGTAAGTGTAAATATCACATTACATGAAATAATCACTTGCAATAACAATGTACATTTTTTATACACATAGACTAACAAGGTTTTAAGATAGAACATGTGTGAATCAAGGAAATCGGGAATATTGCACAAAAAGTTTTAACACAATAATACATATGGAATACTTGTTCATTGAAGGAAGCCATAAAGTTAGCAGCAATAGCATCTACACCACATGTAAGCCTTATTTAGTAAATACATTGTTCTCGAAATGAATAGAGTTGGTGGATAAATAATTTCTAAGCAATTGGCGCTCTTCTTTACTCTTTCCCATCAGGGAGCCGCGGCGCATGGTTTGCAACCCTTGCTTTTCATTTTGAGGTTTCAAATGTGTGTACTAAACAAGGCATTGAATATTGAGTGTGACCAGGCAACGCAAAAATGATCATCTGAGCAAGCAAGTGCGAAGATATGAACACTTCACTTGCTTACTTACCTACTACTGTTACCAACTTGGAGTAAGGGAGATTGATTCACAAGCCGCCTAAGAACCCTAGCTTATTACTTGAGTATGAGTGATCATAGCTTGTGAAAGTGACAGGTTTCTATGTTCCATTGTGATATGTGAACTAATATCCATTACTGTATAAGAGAACCGCTAAGTTATAGACTGCTAATACAATATGCTTATCTTAAATCACTGTAAATTCTTTTGCATGTCTTGCACATGGACTAACAATCACCTCCCGGTATTCTGCTTGACCTTTATCCCATAGTCACCTATGCCGAAGCCCTCCTCCTAGACTTAGAACACCTCATGGCTACCCTAGACCAAATGGCCCACAACCATTCCACCCTCAAGATATCAGAGTTGCTATCACACGGTAAGTGACACTAATGTTTACAGCTGGGTTTATAACCGAGGTTCCAGTGTCGCGATATTTGTATGAGCGCCTGGGACCCCGGGTATAGTCCATGCAAATAAACCCGGTACTACAAATGTTAGCTAGCACAACTGGCATATCGCGAAACATATTATCGTCCATTTTTCAAACTGTAATAAAGAGAAAGATATTCATTAAAGAATAACTATTTTACAGTATGAATAACTATAGACATTCGCGTACTCGTGCCTGAACTACAATTCCCTGTGTATCAGGCATAAAAAAAAACAACTTAAATAAATACCTAATCATATGCTATAATGAATGGAATGAGTAGTAGAAGGCCAGTTATTGTCGCGTTTATCGCTCGATAAAGCGTTGTTTTCTCAGAATAGGTACGTAACCCTTTAAAGTGCGAGAGTGTGCCCTGTAGACTCTGAGTAATGTTTGTGAAATAGTTTCAATCAACATTTTAATATGTTACAAATATACATATTGAACCGTTTCATTGGTATCCAAGTTCTTTAAAAAAGTAAGCATCTTCGTTATCAAACTTGTCTCCAAGAGAGATAATGTAAGGCTTTTTTACCTAACGTCATTTACCCATCCAAATTTGTTTCGGAATACTCACCCAGTTTTTGTAATGTAATCGACTTTAGATAAAAAAGGAATGTGTGTGATCATAATGACGTCTTAATGTGTAGCCGAGAAAAAAACTTCTGTTACAGATTAAGTTTTACTAAAGATACATTGTGACTATTTCAAATTAATTTATTTTAATATCCTGTCTTCAATCGTAGACTATCAATATAATTTAACTTGTTTCTTTATTAACTTTATTAGCAGATGTCAGAAGTCAGTTATTGTCCTAGATTACAAATCCATTGAGCAAACTTGGTCCGTTAAACTTACATGTATCACACTTGATTGGTAATTTCTTAGTCATCAGTTATCAACCATATTTACATGTTTTTAATTTATATTGTTATGCATTTCAGCTTGCAATCAGGAGAGTAATGCGGGTGCACAAAAAAGGCCGACAGACTTAAATGTATTCAACACCGCTCTACCGACAAAGTCTGACAAAATATACTCAAGTACTCTCGACGTTCAACCAATGAGACAAATCAACCTTCCCGATACTCACATATTCACACCCACCGACTCAGAAACACCGCGGTCAAAGACAATACACTACGATGCCCCTGCAGTATTTTTATCGCAATCTTCTGTAGAAAGTGAGAAGAAAGCTACAGAAGTAGCTATTGAGACTCCTGCCGATAGTCAGATTTTAGATGATGCAGATTATTCAGATTTCCAAGATTTCAAAGGGTCCTTTAAAACGGATTTGGAAGTAAGACCAGCTGTTGATACTACCAGCTTATCTACAGATGACGTAGAGCCACCCGTAAACACGACCCAGCTGCCAACTGCCAGCGCCTGCTCAGTTGGTATACTGCAACCTATAAAAATAGAACCCATAATGCCTACATTGAATTGGCCATCACCTGGAGAGGTAAAGGAAACGTTTGATGATTTTGCCGAATTTGCATCCAGCACCGCTTGGAGTAACGATATCCACGAAACACAAACCTCTCTACCGAACACTATACTACCCGCGGATACTGAAAAGACTCACGCATTCGATAATGTTGATATCATAAACGACAGAAGTATTAAAAATAACCCGGTTTTACCTGTGGCGCAGCCGGGTGGTAGTGAAGAAACACTAAGTAAAATTAACGATTCGTTTGACGACGATTTTGATACATTCCAATCCGCTCTTCCTTCCAGTCAGCCAACTCAGGCACAAACTTCTATTAGCGACTTTAGTGATTTTGTAGCAAGTGATTTTAGTCAAAATACGAAGCCAGGTCCTTTAAGCCAAGAACCAGAATTAGATTTCGTATTCCCAAACGTTGATGTTAAGTCTGATCCCATATCATTTACTAAATCTAATGATATTTTAAACATTAGCGATCCTTTTACGAATCATAATGCAGCAATAAGTATGCCGAAAGTGAAAGAGACGATTGCGAAAGTGGCGGCGCCGGCGGGGCCTCCGTCGATGAGCGCCGTGTTGCAACCGACCGTGAGCTCGTCACAGCCTCCGCAGAACTCCGCGCAGATTTTACAACCTTTGTCATTGGAGAGTTTCTCGCAAATCAACTGGCCTAACCCTGGAATTAACCTTCAAGATCTATCCAGGTTCAACCCAGTGGAAACACTTAATTCACTAAAGAGTGATTTGAGCGTGAGCGGCAACAGTAAAGGCGCATCGCCCGCGCACAGTCAGAAGGGCTCGGTACAAAATCAACCACCCGAAGACGATATATGGGGCGAATTTGTGTCCAGTAAACCTAAACCTCAACAGCCATTGCCAAAGAAAGTCGCGACGTTCGCTGACGATGACGAATGGACCGATTTCGTTTCGAGCCCGACAGTCAAACCCCACAACGGTTTAAATACTATAAGTTTAAATGTTCACACGAATTCGAGTATTCAGAAATCTTCGAAAACTAAACAAAATAACCAAGCACTTGAGATCCCCATTACGCACTACATAACGCCTAAATCGAGCAGTCACAGTTCGTATAATGACAGACACTTCCAAAACTTATAACGGCGCAGAGTTAACTCTCGCTACTTACTCTAACTGTACTTAAATATTTGTAAATAGGGTGGCGGTTCCATACGTAACGTTACTCATTCCTAAAATTGCTCCCTCACCGCGAATACCTTTAGCCTGAAATATAATAAAAAAATATATATGAAAATGTCATGCCTTTTTTGGTAAATTACGGGCGAATGCTCGCGGTGAGACAGCACCTTTATAATCAAGATCCTGCTTAACATCATATGTTTCTATTCACTTGCTTTATCAAGGAAGATCGGTGTTAGGCGAGATCCTTTGTTATTAGATCATCTACCTTAGTATCGGTTTGTTTGTGTAGGTATTTCTTTCCAATTAAGGAATTGCAATATTCTCTTATTTTTGCTGTTGATTGTATTTTTTCATCTTTAATAATTTCCAATATCTGAAACCGACTTGACCTGTAATCTTTAAAACATTTAACGAAGTATTGATGCTAACCAAAGCGAGGTCATTTTCAATCATGCATAAATGAATGTTCTGGTTGATTGGCTTATTCTGGTAAAATCTTGTAGTCTCTACTCATTTCAAGTTTCGTCTCTGTTTTTAATGTATTTTTTAGCCATTGTTTACCACATTTATTCGCACGGAATCCGCTTAAGCCAATAGAACAAAAAATAAACTTTATGTCAATGCAATAAGAGCGAACAATGTCGGCCGTCATCGTGCCGCGTCCTCGGATGAGAGCCGAGCCGAATATCCTCAACTTCGCTCTTATGGCATTGGCATAAAGGTTTTTTTGTCCGACTTAAACCGATTCCGTGCGAATTAATGTGGATAAAGCTTAGTAGGCATGTTCGAAATCTAACATAAGGCCAGTGGAATTTTCCTGTCACGTAACTCTGGTTGTGTGTGTCGCCTGGCCTATACAAAAATGTTAGTTGAACATTAAAATAGATGTGACAAGGAAGGTATCTTAAAGAAGATATTTTGTTTCATCATAACTAATGCTTAAGAGCATAGATAAGGTTTACTTATTTTTCATTCCATACATGTGTAGTCTTGTCCGAATGAGTTCCAAGTTCACTGATCGGATCGGTGTAATATAAAAACATCGCTATTCCAAGACTAGTAAGTAACACTGGTCTTGTATTATATGGTTTTACATGCCTTATTTATTTTAGTCATAGGTTCCCGTCCAATTTGGAAGCGATATGAAACATTTATATTGCAAATTAATAGAATTGTGATTATATTATATGTAAATACGTGATTTGTGAATTTTAGCCTATCGTAGATATTTAAGTAGATAATATAAATTGATCAATTCTTGTATAATTTCATTGTACGAAGCAATAATTATAAATACTAATCAATTGGTGTCACTGTTGATTGATATTGTTGTAGTTGAATTTGATTTGTAAAGCATCACAATTTTTATTTGCATTTGATAGTGGTCCAGTATTTTTTGATGTAAATCTACTCTATGTACGTCACCCTAGGCCGTAAGTGAGATTTTCTGCCCGTGGAAAGAACATCCCACTTCCTGGCCAAGGTAAGACGTAAAATTAACCACGGGCGGTAATTTGTAAAGCCCCAGATCGCATATTTATGGCCCTCACCTTCGGCTCGGGCGACCTGTGGTCTAGGTCATTCACGAATTCACTGCCCTATTATCACCTTTTTTTATTTAATATTCCTTAACCCAATTTTAATAATTTATATCTATTCCAATGTTTAAAATATAATTTGACATTATCAGCATCAGCATCTGTGTGTAAAACTGAATGACATTCACGAATCAAAATTAATAAATTCAATGCAATACTTTCACCAATGAAAGTTAATAAAAGGCAATACTTCTCGTTTTTTAGAGCTTATTTTCTTTACTTACTATTTATTATGTTGCTTGATCTCAATAACAGTATTGACTTATTGATTTGTTTCCGCGTGAACTTTTGAAATCTATTTACAAATGAAAACAATTGTATCAGTATTCAAATTCTTGTAGGTGTGCGCAACAAATGTGTTCAGTTTTTGAGTATTCGTGGGTTGCACATATGGACAGGTAGTTTTCCCGTCGGTCTGATTTTCCTGAAGTAATGAACGCCGAAGTTAATCCGCGAGTCTTCATCAGTGAAATATCCGTCTCTTTTTGGCGATAGGGTGTCTTAGGGTGCATTTGTACTCACGCGGCGCTGGACTACATAACATAATCAATATATTTGCAGTGTTAAAACAAAAAGGACGTGGCTGGGCGCATGCAGGTCTATATCTTTCTATTTATCCGCCTTAGGGCCTTATTACACTTGCGATTCGCGAGCGAATTTTGTATGAAGTCGATCGTGCAGTTCGACGCTTATTTGTACAGAAAAATCGCTCGCCAATCGCAAGTGCAATAAGGCCCTTAGGCGTTGTACCTGTGTGTAACTGGCATCCAAAACGTTAGTTAAAACGTAATTTTATTGTGAAAAATTGTCAATACTATATACATTTAACTTTTTCATGAATTGAACCTAACTCTAACCTGCTTGGTTAAGTGTTCCATGGTCAAGGGCAAAAAATAACTAAACACAAAATCTCATATCTATGACAATAGCATGTATGTGCATATTTTTGGAACTTTTGTGTATGTACGATTTTACTCTTGACTGTCTGTCTGACTAGAGCTGATACAAGTTGTTTTACAAGAAACACAAGAAGGAAAACCACCCATTGTCAACACATTCATATTAACCTTTTGAGCGCCATAGTGACAAATTACATCACCGGAAAATTGTGCCACTGACGCCAACATCGCCTAGTAGTGATCAAAAACTTTGTAATTCAAACTACAAGTATTTTTCAACCCCTGTTGATTACGGATTACTTCTTAATTTGTTTGCTATGGCGTCACGGTGAATTGCTTTACCGCTCGGCGTTCAAAAGGTTAATTCACTAGTGATTAGTGATGACAATAATATAAAGCTAGGTGGCAATATTTGGTTCTTTGGTTGTCAATAAATGGGCCGTTCATACCTACTTGTAAAACAACCTGTAAATGTTTCGATATTAGTTGGTGACCAAAATTAAGTGTGTTTCCATATTTCATGGTGTGCGTTTAGATTTATCTACGTAATGGATTTTGATTGATATAATAAGTAATTCTGTAAATGAGAACTATTGAGAATCTAATTGCAACATAAACGTTTAGTTATGTATGCAAAGATCTTGTATTGTTAAAAATGTAAATATGTATTGTTATTAGAAGAGATAAACACTTATATCCTTTTAAATGTTTTTTATTTAAATTAAGTCAGTCTACACTGAAGCCAGGATACTTCTGACATTTTGTAATCACAACTTCTAAAGTGTGTACGGACGGGGTCGAACCATTTTTAAAGAAACACTGTTTGATGTTCGTGAGTGTTTTTGTTCGTTCGTCCGTGCATGGCTCAAGGTTCCCCGTCACTCGAGGGCACCTACCTACGTGGGTTATACTACAAAATAGATGGCGAATCTAGACTTCGTTCGAACAGTTTTCTTTATACCGTATTCGGGTAAAAAGTGAATTATAGCCATCTTTGTATTTCCAGCTGTTCCTCTACCAAAATTGGTAAAAATCTATTCGGCGAGATAAGAGGACAGAGGAAATTATGAGAACAGATTGCGCCAGGCTGGCATGGCGCTGAGCGCCCGCACTAAACAAATGACGGTCAGGCATTTCATTTTTTCCTGAAACCAAAACACTGATTTTCAATAGATATCTAGAATTGTATTATAGTAGATTTCTTCATACATACTCGAGCAGCAGCACACACTTATTCAGTCACTTTAACAAAATCAATAATTTATAAGACCGCCGGTAGAAACGCCATCTAGTATTTGTAATCGTATTTACAAATGTATCGCATGATGTTCTTTCGAAGGTATGATGGCAAAAATGTGACCCACTATTAGGGCAGAACAAGGATTCGGGTTGTACGATCAGAATCAAAAGTAGCTGACAATTTGACTACTGGCATACCTATGTCTAATTGCATAGTAAAATTGACAGCCACTTTTAATGTTGAGCGTACTACCAGTCAAAAGGTATGTATACCTATCACGTCTCATGTTCAGTATCTGAACTTTCGATGTCGTCTATATGTGTGCCTATGCTGGCTTTATCGTCGTCCTCCACAGCAGTAACGAACTTCGGAAGATTATTCTCCATAGACACTCGGAATGGACATTGCTCGAACTCTGGCCACGATATTAATCTAAAACAATAAATAAACAATAAACATTCGTTAAAGCTATTCTAAATTTTATTCGGAACATCTTCAAACGTAAACTTAGTCTAACAGATACTAATAACTTAATCTAATCTGTATTACTTATACCTTATACCTACCTCTTGGAATGTTTAATCCTTTGATTTAACAACATAATCGTTTCATATTTTTTCAAGTGTTTGTTTGATAGTGCAGCAATCTTAATCTATTTTGCATAGTAATTGATAGTACCCAAAGTCTAATGGATAACATAAACTTTCGAAGTGTGTTTCTGTTTACATGTTTGTGTGTTGGAAAGGAGAAATCCTTTCCACCTAGTAAAGAATCTATTTTTTTTCTGTCCAATTATTAGGTTCGTCAGTAACATTGACCACTTTCTAATTTGATGAAGTCAAGTCACAGTAAAGAATCGATGTGATCATGGGTGTTACCAAGAATATAAAACCTACATATTAAACATCGGTAGACCATATCTTTCTTAGACAAGAATCGTATCAGGGCTGCTTAGCCCTCACAACCAGTGAGTTGAACTTTGTGTAGGAGTACAAACTCACTAACGGGAATGGCTCCGCGCCACAAGAGTGATAATCAATTATTAATTCACTGATGCATTAGGCGACTCGCCAGCAACGCCGAGGGAAGTGGCACAACGTTGCTGGACTTCGGCTGACAACATTTTTGTAAAATAAGATTACGTCTAGATTATGTTCAGCGTCGTTGTTGGACTTCGCTCCTAGTCGCTGTCCACTCGTATCATGGGACATTTGTCGACTATCTGTGGCTTTAAGCACGAGTCTTGAATGAGAAAAGCGAAAGGAGTATAAGAACTGCTCCCGCGAGTTTTGGGGTATCGCGCGGTGTTGGTTAGGGTTGTTAGACAACACAACTATGCTAAACGACTGTTGAAATGATACGTCGATAAAATGAAACAGTCAATTAAACGTTTTTCGAAAAGACAAGTGTAAATCACTCGTGGGTTTTTAAGAGACCCCACACTAGCATCTTCTGGGCGTCGGCCACCTGCCAGCGTCTCTGCCCTGAGATTGCTGCGACACGGTAGCGTGGCCGAGGACGACGCTGTGCGGACGCTTACAAGACGCCGACATTTGTAAGACGCTAGAGACGTACGCTGCGTGGACGTTGCGTCGCCGCTGCACGGGCGTTGCCAGGTTGCTGACGCTAGTGTGGGGTCTATCTTATATTAATATGTATGTACTTTAATTCTTAATTTTACTTAGGTATTTTATTAATCTCTTGTGGTGATTAACGAGTCGGAATAATCACTTGCAAACTTCGGCAAACTTCGTCGGGTCTTCACATCGCCAATTCCACAATGTCTGAAGACGAAAGTTTTCAACCAGTGCGCCCTACCCGTAATGACATACGGTGCCGAGACGTGGACACTCACGGTTGGGCTGGTCCACAAATTTAAAGTCGCTCAGAGAGCTATGGAAAGGGCAATGCTCGGAGTTTCTTTGAAGGATCGAATTCGGAACGAAGTGATCCGTCAGAGAATTAAAGTTACCGACATAGCTCACCGTATTAGCAATTTGAAGTGGCAGTGGGCTGGCCATATTAGCCGAAGAACCGATAACCGGTGGGGTAAACGTGTTTTTGAGTGGAGACCGCGGATCGGCAAACGCAGTGTGGGACGCCCTCAGTCTAGATGGAGCGATGATCTGTGCAGGGTGGCTGGCAAAAGCTGGATGAGAGTAGCCGAGGATCGCGTACAATGGCGTGCAGTTGGAGAGGCCTATGTCCAGCAGTGGACAAGAATAGGCTGATGATGATGATGAATAATCACTTGGCAGCTAACTTAATAAGTTGGCATCTATTCCCTGAGCATCAATGACCTGCGAACTTAATTATCTTATATGCCAAGTTTTTGTTAGTTGCCCGTAAATAATAATCAATTATAACTTACTTTTTAAAGACGGTTATCTTCTGTTTTAGATTGAGATCGCCAAACTCCGTGAATATCGTCATATGAGGTAGCGGTGCGTCGTTTTCTCCCGGGGACAGTCTCCGGTTGGTGTCCGGCGGATCTTGACCGGTTATGAGCCACACGCCGCAACCAGGTATCCATTGCCTAAAAGCAGGATTGGTACAATTAATATATGTATACCTACGAGTCACTAAGTAACAGTACATGTATGGAGAAAGGGAATAGGTCTGGCATGTCCTGACTATTAATAAATATCGATAGTTTAACCTTTTGAACGCTTTACGTCAAATACAGAAGTGTCACTCACACGCCAAACGCTATGCTGCTTACTATGGGACTAGATTGATTTGTGTGAGGTTGTCCAGTATTTATTTATTTATGCCACAAGAGACTGAAATTAAAACTTTTTTGAAGGGAAAGAGTTTGGTTTTATATTATACTTATTAACACTTATACTCGTATGTGCCGGTGGATGGCGTGGTAGGCACGACAGCACACGACAACTTTAGGTATTATATTTGTGGTCAAAGGGTTAATCGCGATTATTGTTCACAGCGCTGTTACACTGTGTTGAGGCCGCGGTTTGCGCTTGGTAGTGCAGCTGCCTACTGAACAGGCGGACCTGGGTTTGAATCCCGGCAAGGACAAGTTGTAGCTAAATTTATAAAGATCATCATACTTACTCTAACATCGGAATGACCCTCGTCGATTTGGAAAACATGTGTGGCTTGAAGAAATACCACAACAGTGATAAATATTCTGGAGGCACTGGCAGTTCCTTCTTTTGGGAAATATTAACAAGGTACAAGCGGTATTCATCCATCTAGAAAATGCATGGAAAATATTAATGACAAAAAATATATAAAATACCTATGTAATAATATATTAGGTCTTGGGTAACAAATAGCTTCACCTTATTTATTTTTAATTGCAAAGATCGAACTAGTACTTGGCGCGAACAAATGGCGGACTTAATGACACAAGGCACTCTCTACCAGTCACCCATAGGTTTACCTAATTACATAAAATATAATTTACCAGTGTAACCCTCTTGTTGTTGCTGGGGTGCGTCCATGGCAGAAAATGCACTTTTGGTACATTTGTAAGTATTTTGTAGTCAAACAGCAGTTGGAAAAGAGTTGGTATGGCCATGTGCTTGCTAAGCTGGATTTCATTATCTGTTAAAAACTGTGGACAAAAATGCAATTAGTCAAAATACACATAATGCACATATTGAAAATAATCTTCTAAGATAAATGGCTGTAATCAGAGACATATATGTATAAGCATCAGACATATCCGATTCCGCTTGCCCACTCCAGGACGATGTAGCACCACTCTCTATTGCTACAAAAAAACAAAAAGCAAAATCTACCCCAGATCGCTTTGAGTTTTTTGTGCATGGACATTGCTTGTAATGATCTCGCGTCAAAAACCTTGTGTACTGGCACAAAAGGAAATATCTAAGTGCCTACTCACAAGAAAGGGAGTTGCAGATGAACGTAACTTCATCTAATATCTAGATGAGTCCATGTCTATAGTTTCTTACAGGATACTTTAAGCATGTTTTATCTATTACTCACTTCATAGTGATGTCCAGGCATTGTGATAAACAGATCGGGACGGCCCAGTTGGCTGGTGGTGTTGAACACAATGTCATTTATTAGATGCTTCACAAAAGACAGACCAGGCATTGATCCTACTATTTTAACAACTCTGTCTGAAAAATAAAAAGTATATAAATTTTTCATCTTTCCCAATTTTATTAGGCTGGGATGTAAGCAATTTTTCATAAAACAATCAAGTTTACCGGGATCATCAGTAGCCAGGTCTCCCAACAATTCTTGAATTCTGTTTCCTTGGTCCATCTTATCCTGAAATGCCAATTTCCACATCCCAAAAAAGTCTGCATTTTTTAGTTTCACCCTCTCAGGATATTTTGATTGAAAATCCTAAAAAAATATTTTAGAAACATTACCATTATTTAACAACATTACACAATATAGGTAAAATTGTATATCAATTATGTTATGTAATAATTTTAACACTTAATTCATTCATTAATAATACAGATAACCCAATGTATATAATTGGAATAATCAAGCACTAGACACATTCAGACTACAGTGATCAATAACATTTTATTACATTGTTATTTTAGATTATAATTAAAGTAGTAAGCTTACAGTTAAATATTGAGAAAAGTGATTTGAAGTTTCATACATGTATAGTTGATTTGGTTGGCATAGCAGTAATTCCTTGCTCAACACACCCAATCCTGGATTGACTTCAACAATAGGCGACTGTTTGTTCAAGTGGCTCTTCAGAGCTCCAACTATTTCTTTAGCTGTACTTTCGTTTATAAGATACATACTCTCAGGAGCTTTGTACTTCCTTAATAGAAATTTTGGTAGATGAATCTTAATTTTGTCATATTCAGGCGTTCTTTCAATGTAGTTCATGACATCTGTAGCAACTTTGGGTGGTGGTTTGTCATCCATAGTTTTGTTTAGTTTATGCCGCAATCTCAGAGTATTCTTTAAAGGGTAACTACGTACAAATCTGGCAGTATTTTTAATTGATTGTATCATTTTGATGAACTTGATGAGATAACCTATTTGATGTCCTAATTAAAACTTAAAATATTCGAGTTTTGTATTATTTATCGTTAAAACATTATGCATAACATAATCAAATTGATTTTACTCCAAGCTTGTAAGTTTAATTGAATATTGAATAGTGGAAAACCATATATTTCCAAATAAAAATAAGTTCTTCACCGCGTTCACTGCTGTTATTCAAATATCAGTGACAGTGACAACTGTCAATGTCAAATGTCACTACAGCTGCATTGGGGTATGTTCAGAAACATCTAAATTTTGAGGTATTTCGTACTTCTCATACATTAATCAAAATAAAATAAATCTAAATAGTGAATATTGTTGTGAACGGTTCATTACATGGCCATGTTTGGGTAAATAATTATTTGCTCCGGTTTTTTTTCCAACATTTTCTGGAATACAGGAATGCCACAACTCTACTCTCGGTTCGTTACAATAATTTCTAAACGTACCCGAATGCAGTATTGCAACGAGAGAAAATAAAAATAGTTTACACAAAACGGTTACATTTCATTTTAGTATCCTCCTTGTATCCCTTGATCCTGAAACGTGGTAACTGGTAAAGCAGTAAGGAACAAGGGCGAAATACACCAAGTATCGTCCTCACGTCATGTTCTCTTCTTTGATTTTTGATTGAAAGAAATTGTGATTGAAGTTTATTAGATACTAGAAGGTGCCCGCAACTTCGTACGCGTATTTTTTTTATACCGTACCTAGTCCGGTAAAAAGTATCCTATAACCATTTTTGGATGTCCAGCTATCCCAGTACAGTACAGAATATATGATTTCGGCGAGATGCGAGGACAAAGGAAATTATCAAATCAGATGGCGCCAGGCTGGCATGACGCCGCTCGCCCATACAAAACAAATGACGATCCTGCATCACGCTATCAAGAGTTTTCC
The DNA here is from genome assembly GCA_947623375.1 of Apotomis capreana. Classification (NCBI taxonomy): domain Eukaryota; kingdom Metazoa; phylum Arthropoda; class Insecta; order Lepidoptera; family Tortricidae; genus Apotomis; species Apotomis capreana. Next base: position 9,621,938 of record OX392516.1, read on the forward strand.
TGAAATCATGACCCCTGTCCGTAGAAAATAGATTTTCAATAGAAATCTAGAATTTTATCGTAGATAGATGACGAGGTGCCAGAGTGCTCAATATGTTAATGGACTGACGATATAAAGGACGACTATTAGTAAAGAACGTTCCCTTTCAGTGAAGGCTTGAGCAAACCACATCGGAACACTGCTGTGTGTGTATTGACATTGGTTTTCAGACACATACAATTGAGTAGATAACTGTTCTGTGTTCTGTCTTCTCTGTCTGCTTCACTTTTAGCAAGTGTTACTTCTTGTAGATTTTTTGAGGTGATTATTAGACTATTTTATTCGTTCACAAACGGCCGATACTAAACGATCTGGCTGTCACAAGTCCAACTGTGCAGTATGTGGATGTGACTATATTGGAAGCACGCATGGAGCCCACTAGCAAAACAGTTGCATAACTGAAGGGTTGATTGGACTCTAAAAAAAACCGGCCAAGTGCGAGTCGGACTCGCGCACCGAGGGTTCCATACAAACACTTTCCATCCCTAAGTGGTTAAGTTAAGTTTGCACCTGGTATGTATAGCGCCCCATATAAATTAGGTGCAAAGTTAGGTATTAAAAAAAAACTGCTTACTAAATCTCGTTCATAACAATTTTCGTTGGTAGTTTTTATAGTAATGTAGGTACATCATATGTTTTTTTTAGATTTTTCATTTTCTTATTTTAGAAGTTAGAGGGACCAACTTTTTTTCACTTTGGAAGCGTCTGTCACGCAAACTATTCGGTTTAGAAAAAAAATATTTTAGAAACCTCGATATCATTTTTGAAGACCTATCCATAGATACCCCAAGGGAATGCAATACCCGGTCATTTTTGTTACCCGGGTATTACCCGACCATTATTTTCAAAACCCGGGTACCCGGGTAATACCCGGACTTGAACAAAAAGTATTAAATATTGAGTTTTATGGTTTATTCGGGTATTTAAGAATGAAAAGCACGTTTGAATACGATTCCTGACTTTGAATCTTATGGCGCAACTTAGGAAGGAGGTGCAAACTTCTTTTTAAACATGTGTTACGATTGTCGAGTACCCGGATGAAGTAACAGATGGCGCTGAAATTTATACGTTGTGACATGAATAAGCCACTGAGGAAGGATTTTGCCAAACTAACTCTAAGTTTAGAAGAGGGGGTACGGATATCAACACATTTATAATTGAGTAATCGCTGCTACATTACTGCCTGCTGCCTGGTGGCAAAACGGCTCACACAACTTTCAAGAGCCGAATAGATTTAGCCAGCGCGAAAACACCTGTCTGCAACCCAAGTCTGGGGTATCAAGAAACTGTGATAAAACCAGAGTTCTACAGGAATGCAGTTTAATCGTCTGGGACGAGTTACTATGGCGCATAAAAAGGCCACAGAAACCGTAGTAAGGATACTCCAAGACTTCAGAAGGGCGGCGCGCGCAAAAGCGTTACAATGTCGTTTTGCGGTAACCCATGGTACTCGAACCGACGAGGTAAAATTCCTGCCTGAAGAGGTCGGTGTTGTGGCCGAGCGTGCAGAAGCTGCGCCTGGCTGAGAATAAATAATAATAAAATAAATAAATATTAAGGGACAATCATACACAAATCGACCTAGTCCCAAACTGAGCAAAGCTTGCACTATGGGTACTAGACGACGATATACATAATATATAAATACATATATAGATAACATCCATGACCCTAGAACAAATATTTGCACAAATATTTGCCCCGGCCGGGATTCGAACCCGGGACCGCCGACTCAGTAGGCAGGTGTCTACCAACCGAGCCAAACGCGTCGTCAAATATACGAGTCCAACAAGGAGGAGGCTAACATGTCCAAGAATTCGCCCAGGTACTGCTTCAGGTTGGAAAAAGACTTCTGGAGAATCTGGAGGAAACCAACGGCCTGGTTTGATTACCAGACACGTTATGCAGGATCTTTCCGTCCGTTGAAGACCTTATATTCGGAGCGTATACGGAGCCCTGAGCCAGGTGACGGGACGTGAGAACTCTTCGGTTTGTGAGAGAGCCATACTCACGCCGAAAAATGTACAGGTAGCGGCATTTAATGCGTGGATATTGGCGGAAATCAAAGATGAACAAGCAGCATATAATTCCATTAAAACTGTCTTGGATGAAGGCAACGTCAGAACATTTCACCCGGGGGAGTTCCTAAACTCATTGAGCGCTTCAGGACTCCCAGCACACACATTATCCCTGGAAGTTGGAGTTCCGATCATGCTTCTTCGGAATTTGTCAGCTCCGAAGTTAGCAACGGAACCCGGTTACAAGTAGTGCAGATGCAGTGAAACCTCATCGAGGCGCAGATTCTGACGGGGTGCGGCGCCGGGTGGATCTGGACTGGATTACAGTCGACTATCGTATCCATCTGTTAACATTACTTAAACTTTTGTCTCCAGGGTATAGGTAGAGAAATTAGGGGTGAATTAACCACTTACTGACACAGACCAATCCCACCGCGGGTGGAGTCGCGGGCAAAGCTAATAAATTACAACGCAGTAAGTTAGGGTTACAGGGTTACAGCCGTAATATGACATTTTGTTATAAGTTTTTGATTTCACTCATTTTTCTTAACTTTTCTTATTTCGGGTAAAACCCGGTTTATGAGTTGAAAACCCGGGTTTTTACCCGAGTCCAAATGTAGTCGGGTACCGCGGGTACCCGGGTTTTCGGGTACCCGGGTTGCATTCCCTAAACCCCACACGTATGTGTTTGATGAAAAAAAAAAAATTGAGTTTCAGTTCTAAGTACCCCCCAATATTTATTATTATTTTATTATTTTTGCATCAAAATCTTAATGCGGTTCACAGAATACATCTACCTACCAAGTTTCAACAGTATAGCTCTTATAGTTTCGGAAAAAAATGGCTGTGACATACGGACGGACAGACGGACAGACAGACGGACAGACAGACATGACGAATCTATAAGGGTTCCGTTTTTTGCCATTTGGCTACGGAACCCTAAAAAGGAACATATATCCTTTAACCATATTTGGATGCCGAGCTATACCTACCCGTACCTAAATTCTTTCGAATCCATCCAGTCGTTTTAGACTGATGAGAGGAAAAAAAATCTAGTCAACAGATGGCGCTGCACGGCGGCGTAATGGTATGTAGGTCTGTGTATAACCGGCGGGATTGTCGGAATCCAACGGGCCCCGAACCATTACCAGATGAAAAGTATAGTTTGTGGGATGGCCTACCCACGCAGCTTCTTCACCTACGTGCCACTCCTCGGTTCTATATCCGCCATTGTATCAACAGATACTTTTTCCGTTACATTGAGACAGCGACGACGGCCATTCTGTAACCAAAAAGCTTCTATTCCACTACGTGCTCGCCTTAGGTACCTACATACCTAATACAGACAACATATTGGTACAGCAGTAGATTTTGACATTTGACACTCCCGTGACCAATCAAGCGATTATTCTCCATTTGGCGTCACTTTCATGCTTTACGTAATTTACATACTTACCTTATCGTAAGTATCACAATTAAAATTTTGAAAATGTTAGATGTAAGAATTATTATTATTATTATTTTTTTTTTTAATTTATTTAAATCAACAGTTTTTTTTACAAAGTTTTAAATGTTGTATTGCCACTTTTGGAAACCCGGATGGATTGATTAAATTCTTACTCTATTACCTGCGCTACGATGAAGGATAAAAGAGCTTTATGAGTTATGCCTTTTTTAACACGCTTTTATTAGGTTCACTTGTAACTATACGTTTGTTAGTTAGTTACTTATTACTTAATAGTTTGTATCAAACAATGTAATCAAATCTTGAAAGTCAATTTTAAAGTACCTACTTCTAATTGTCGTATTGAAATGCAACTGCGTGTATACGTAGATCACGTGACAATACAATAATTGGTATTTTGGGGCTGTTCTAATAGTGTGAGCGGAAGGTGGCTGTAGAAACTCCTAAACTGGACAAAATAAACCTATCCTGCTTGAGCTCACGTGATTGGTCGTGATGAGCAATTAACGTTTGTATAAGAAAGTATAGTCAACAGTAACGAAACTTATTCCCTTTCGCGAACGAAACTGTAGGCGTCTTGTAGATAATTGTTACACTATTCGTATTGACCTATATTTTATACGTAGAAAGAATGTATATCTGCTTGTGGACGCATACCTACTTAAGGGAATAAATAGTCACTTAGAGTCAAACACGCTCTTCCAAGCAAATGAACTGTCGAACCATACAAACTGACTCACTTAGTATGATTCGACAATTCATTTCCTTGGACGAGTTAGCGTGGTTTGACTCTAACAAAGATCAATATGATCTTGAGATCAACGTACCAGCTATATGCAAATACTTACGGTATAAATAGCTGATACCGGATGCGGAACCCAAATAGGAAACGGATGTATACGTGAGTTTCATCACCTATTCCTATCCCTGCAATGAGAAATCGACACTCCATTATCACTTCCATATGAGTCACAACACTGAAATTAATTTTGGTTCATAATTAATTTACCCAATGCAACAGATTTCCAGTGGCTGTGACGCGTTATCTAATGCGATAATCTTCGGGCTGGCATTACGCGTCGATATATTTCATTGATTTCAGTCACAAAAGTTTCAGACAACCACGGTGTGATTTGTGATTAAAATATCGCGTAACAAACATACTATACTAATAATAACAGCTACAAGTAGCGTTGACTTGAGACCCAGCTCGTTTTATGAAGTCGGTTAAATTGAAATATGATTATTTTCAACATATTGTTACTACTGGCAGCTGTAGCTGCTAGTGTTGTTACTGGAGCAGTGATATTTGAGGACTGTGGTGAGTCGTTCTAGTTTTCATTATATTTTTAAATAGGTAGGAATTTGTTTTTTTTTTTTTTTTCAAAAATCGAACGTTTCAAAAAGATAAATTACTAATAATATTGATTCGAACCGCTTGCCGATGCGCATTTTCTGAAAAGTCTTCGCATTATTCAAGTTTCTCGAAAAAAATAAAGAAAAATAGTCGGTGGGTGTCCAAAAGGTCTTCAGCGTGGTAAATGCTCATTAGTGACTGTGTTCGTAATTACCAATAGAATCCTGCTGACAATAGATCGTTACACGGTGTCAAGTTTATTAGTTATAGGTACCAAGAATGATTATAATTAAAATCTGATCTTAATAGCTTATGTCATACTGCCTCGCCTGCCTTAGATGAATGTAACTTAACACGACGAATAGGTAGTTGTAAATGATTTAAAAGCAAGCTAACCATTAAAGATTTATTTAAATGAATGCACTACACGAACACACTGACCGAAGATCATGAATTTATTAAATATGCAGGCCGACTGTACCAGTAACTTAGCAATTAAGACCTGCTGTAGTTGACCATGTAGACCAGTGATTATAAAGCTAAGAAAAACACCGGACGTATATAGACAACAAAAAAGGAGCAAATTAGCAGTACCTACCTACCTAATTCTTAACATTGTCGTAAATGGTCTACCAATGGTGGTATATATGCGTTATCTATAGGCTCATCCATTCTTCATTCGCATTTTCATCCTTCAATTCTTCGAAAGAAGGCGCAGTTCGCATTTCCAAAAAAAATATACATCGTGCTATTAAGATTCATTGCAGTCATGACCCCTGCACGAGGAAACCAGAGTGTTATTTTACCAGTAGTTTACAGTTAATATTTGTATAAGGTAGGAGTGGCTAACAAACAATTAGATACCAGCTGATTAATTTAAAATACCTAAACTTTTCAGTAAATCACGGTAACGAAAGATAATAAGTATTAATTCGTCATCTGTCTCTTACCTATCTCCAGTATCTACCTACTGCTACAATAAAGTAAACATATATGTTATGGTGTATATACGTTTACATATCGACTATTAAATTAATAAAAAGATTAAGATTGCGGCTGTGATTGAAGTTTATTGTTCTATGCGAGATAAAGTCACCTCATCAGTCATCACTACACATAATGAAAGCAATAAGTGGGCTATGAGGGACAGAAAATCAATAATTAGAACCGATCCATGCCCAGTGTTTGCTGCAATACTTATTATTTAAAACGAAATGTTAAAAACCTATACAAAGTTCGTTTTCTTATCAATTCTGGCCGTTCATCTAATCACAGTTCTGTAATAATTAAGTAAGTCACAGACAGTTATAATATATGTTACCTACCTAGATACCTACCTATTACTATAAATACATGACTGGGTTACCTATAAAGCTTTCTGTATTTTGGTCAACCACGCAGTGCCTCTATGTTTTTTTATAATACTTATAATCTTCCGTAATCTTTAATTCCCTCGCCGATAATAGCGTTGTAGATAGTAAATTAAGATCGATTATACAAATGATAAGAAAGTGCATTGGGAGCTGCCTTTGTTTTTAGGTGCTGATAATGCCTTATTAATTATTATGAGGGGCGGCGACTGGGAGGTATTCTTAACCAGGACCCGAAACCGCTTGCCCGTATACGTCTGGCTAGTGAAATATTACTGAAATGTTTGGCGGGAAATTCAAACATCTTGGGCTGATTAGTCTTAGTTTGACATATAACTTATTTCCTTAGGTAACTTACGTGTGGACGGAAAATTTAAAACACAAACTATAATTCCCACTACACGAAGCGTGATAACCCAAGATTTTTTAAATCTCCCGCCAGAAAATCAGGTAATATTTCAGTAGCAGTGACTATACCTTGGGGTTTCTTATAAAGCTAAGTATTCTAAACCCCTATATTTCGGTAAGCGGTTAAAAGGCTTACCGCTTAACATATTATATTAATGTCTTCGATCGGGTTAATTCGGGTTAGCGCTTACCGATATTAAAAACCTCTGAAACGGGTTAACCGCTTTAGACGCTGATTATGTGCAAGTTATTTTAGACCTTACGTGAACCACCTTGTCGCTGTATTTACATTGTAAAAGTCTAGTGTTTTTTTGATTATCATTTATCAATAATATCAAATAAGGTAACTAAATACACCAGAATATGAAAAAAAAACTTAACCTAAGTTATAAATATGTACAAGTCTGATAAAGAATAACCTAACTTAAACCACGTCCAAGCTCGATCACCACTTCGTCTTTCTTGTACAAACCTATAAGAATTTTGTAAGCCTTTTATTGTAACGCATTTATGTACAATAAATGTTATTATTATTATTAAAGGAGATTTCCAGTCCTGGCTTAAAACCTACGAATTTTGTTGATATAAGCGTTTCCGAATCACAATATTTAGAAATGAGTTTGTCCTATGATTCGCATCCGCTCATCCCACGGGAACACTACATTTTTTCTGGATAATAGTAGCCTATGTGTTAATCCACGGGTGTCAGCAATCTTTATAAAATTGGTTCAGCCGTTTGAGCGCGAAGAAGTAACAAACATAAACACACTCACAAACTTTCGCCTTTCTAGGGTTCCGTAGTCAACTAGGAACCCCTATAGTTTCACCATGTCCGTCTGTCCGTCTGTCCGTCCGTCTACGGCTTAGCTCCGTGATCATTAGTACTAGAAAGCTGAAATTTGGTATGAGTATGTGTACCTATGTATGACGCCGACAAAACGGTAAAATAAAAACTAAAAAAAAACTTTTTTCAAGTACCTCTAACTCGAACACCTAAAGTGGAGGTGAATTTTTTTTTTCGTTTTAACTATAATGTATGGGGTGTCGTTGAATAGGTCTTTGGAAAATAGTAGGGGTCTCCAAACATTATTTTTTGATAAAGTCAGCAGTTTTGTAAATATTCACTCCGAAAATAAAAAAAAATAGCGTCCCCCCCTCTAACTTTTCAACCACGGGTCAAAAAATTATGGAAAATTTCATGAAAATGAGGCCTTTGTACTTTCAATGAAAACTATCCATACTAATATTATAAATGCGAAAGTGTGTCTGTCTGTCTGTCTCTCTGTCTGATACCTCTTCACGCTTAAACCGCTGAACCGATTTTGATGAAATTTGGCATGGAGATAGTTTAAGATCCGAGGAAGGACATAGGATAGTTTTCATCCTGGAAATTATACCTAAAAAGATTGAAAAGTGAGTGAACATTTCTGTTGGAATGCGGTGACCCTGTAAGAAAAGTAATTATTAGACCAAAAGCACAATTGCTCTTACATTTGCTTAGGCACTTATAATAATCCCTTTTATCAAGTTCCACGCGTACGTAGTCGCGGGCAAAAGCTAGTATTAAATAAAATCGGTCGAGCCGTTTTTGAGTTATCGCAAAATTTTATAATTTTCTTTAAAATGACGTAAGTGCCGCGCGGTGTCCTTATACTTCGAACGTTACCCATATTAGTTAAGTGCCATACTGCATTAAAACATTCCGCTCAATCTAGCGTGTATAATCTATAACTTCCAGAAGGTAATAAGTAATTACAGTTACTTTGGCGTTTACGACCTTTTTTATAGAGCTCGGAATCTTTCTCGTACCTAATTTAAGCCTGTCTATTGTGAAGGATGGGCAACAACGGAACCCTACACTACATTGAGCGTGGCCCGACATGCTCTTGGCCGGTTTTTAATATTAGTGTGTAGTGGGTATATATACCTACCCATTACCCCGCGGGGGCCCCAGTCGGCGAGTGACGATCCCTGGGACTCTTCACAAAATGTGATATATGTCTAATATTATTGCTTGCAAAAGTTTTTGTTTTATATTTTTATCAGGCTTACTAAAATGTTGATAGACATCGACGCCATTACAAGTCGCCGACCGAGGTATAACTATCATCTTTACTAAATAAGGCGAATAAAAAAAGGGATATTCGTAACATATTGTTGGTTTACATTGCCGTTAAAAATTCAAAAAATATGGTAGTTCCGTTTCCGTGTTTTACTATCCTCGTCCTTGATTTCCCCTTAGAATCTCCTTAAGAAGTAGCTAGCTAATTGTGTGAGCAAGCATTATCATAACATAACCTTGGTGTGCATAAAATAACCTAGGAAATTATGCAATTAAATTTATGAACGTCAATGTTTAATTGGAAACACTGAATATTCATGATTATTCCAGTTTCTAGGCGACCACGTTCTAGCTTCTGCGGTCATTAATGATAGGAATTTTTAGTGGAAATAGTCCCTTCGATTGAACGACTCTGAACGAGGCAATTGACGACTACGAACAAGGCTCTACTCTAGAACAAAGTAACAGACAAAAGTAAATACGTACCTACTTGATCTCGTCCAGCACCACAGCACAAGAGGAATAAACAAATAACTGGACCATAACCTAAATTTAAAAAAAAACTTAGTCCCTCGACACAAGTTGTGGGTTATCATGAGACGAGTACCTATTGTAGGAAATACGACGAACGTGATTAAATGTGAAATATACTTTAACACGTTCACTGCGTATCACCCACAATCGGCCCGCTGAATATACTAATTAAGCTGGACTGCTTATTTCGCAAGAAAAAACTTTCAATTAAAATAACGTGTCTAATCGTTTAATTCGATCGTTCGGGAGCTACCATGACACAGGCAGACGCACTGACATAGTTACGTACATGAACACTTTTTCGTCGGGTCGGGAGATATAATATAACTTACCGTTCCCAGTTTATGTACCCATATGTATAGTAGATGCGTGTTCCTGTCTCCTGAGGTCTGCCATAAACACGTAGTAGACACTAGATTGCTCTGTATCGAATTACAATCTCCTTGTTTACCCATTGGTCATGATTTTTTGAATACATATGTTTTATCTTTTGTCCAGGATCAGCTTATGAGTTGAATGCAGTTAGTATAGAGGGCTGCGGCATGCGACTACCCTGTTACGTCACCCTGGGAGAGAATGTTACAGTCAATCTTACATTTTATGCTGGCAAGTATAAATATTTATAAAATGATTATCTGATATACATATCTACATTGGAAACTAGAAAAATTGTGAGAATGTACCTACCTTTCACTTAGACACAAAACTACATGACAGATTTCCATAAAAGTTTCCAGTAACTTAGCTTTGGTGGAATTTAAGGCTTAACTAAACAGGAGTTGTAAAATTGTATTATGCGTGAGGCGCCGCGGGAAAAACCTAGTATTAAAATGCGAGCAAAACTGATTGAAATTATGTAAGTATGACGTACAGTCGCCATCAGATTATCGCAGCATTTAAGGCGTTCATAAATATCTGAACATGTACTGTAACGCCCAGTCAATAAGAGTCGTGTTCTGATATTTATGAACGCCTTAAATGCTGCGATAATCTGATGGCGACAGTGCGTAACATCCTAGCGCTTCAATGAAGTTTGCTCACATTTTATGAATCCTGCATATCTTTAATGCAATTGCACAATCATAAATAGTATGCAACAAAACACGGAATCGAAACAATATTGCATTCTTTATACAGTACTTTTATCTCACGAGCGCGGGTGAGCCATGTTTGTGTGAGTAGATGTACATGCACATTGGCTCTGTGTGGGTGAGCTCGGGAGCGTTCAGTGCCGGCTCACCCACACAGAGTCAATGTGCATGTACATTACTCACACAAACATGGCTCACCCGCGCTCGTGAGATAAAAGTACTGTAATTCGAAATGGTAGTGCTTATAAGGGCTATAAGTGATGGATCTATGTATCTTTTTTGCAGATTTCCCCTCAACAATACTGGACCAGGATGTCGTGATCAACATCAATTTGTTAAATTTAAGAGCAAATGTTACACCAGGTAATTATTAATTTTACACTTTAATTAGTTCATAGAATTGGATTTTCTTGTACGAGTACAAGCTCTGTTTTTGAAACAGGGTATATAGGTACCACTAGGTATACCCTTGTGGTGGTTTAATTTCCAGTTTTTTTTATCCACACTGGCGACAAACAGAGGGTTAAAATAGTGATTTATTTTTTTTTGCTTCAGAGCCATGTCGTACGGTGCACTGCCCAGTGAGAACTCATACTGCGACCTCATTTACCAGCGTTATGACTGTTCCCACCAACATGGCTGTGGTAACTATGGATCGTAGTGTTTTACATTTTTTCATCTAAGGACTATTTAAATATTTAAAAAAAGGGTTAGATGAGGTGTGACAAGGGGAAATGGAGTGTCAAGCATTAAAAAAAGGCGACGTAATTTATAGATGGCCCCTAAAATTTTATTTCATAATTTTCTATTATTATTCTTTGTCGAATCTTGGATCGACACTCAAAATTATATCAGTGTTTATTGGTTACTAGAAGTTTTGTGTGTGATCGATATAAATAGATAAGAGTGCAAGGCAACCAAGGTGCCATTCGCATATTATGACGTATATGTGTGGTATTTCCGATATGTGTTAAACAAAAGACTTTAAAAATGGCACATAATAACAATATACCATCTTAATGCTGAAGCTAATTGCACGAACGTAAACATTAATGATGACAATATCACATGTCGCCACATTTAACACGTGCAAATAGCGTTGCGCAATTAGTGAATAGAATATACTGGAGAACCTGTTTTGCAGCTATCTGACTTAGGGTGCGTCTCCACTGAAGCGGAGACGTGCCGAATCGACCAATCACAAAAGTGGAGCGGAGCTGAGATACAGATTTCAACTCAGGTGATTGGTCTATTCCGCACAACTCCGCTCCACCTCGCTTTAATGGAGACGCACCCTTAATGAGAGTACAATATACCACTTTACAACAACAACATCCTACATCACACAGCTCGATCTTTAGATCCTTCACTCCATGTCACTGATAATATGGTAGGTATAGGACCTCACAACCTGGAATGACGTCGTCACACATTTAGATAATTTAATACCTAATATATACTATTATAAAATTCTAGATTTGTAATGAAAATCTGTTTTTCATGGAGAGGGGGAAGAGGAAGAGGAGGAGGGGAGAGGGGCCATGGTTTTAGGAAAAATCTTAATAGCGTGATGCAGGATCGTTTGTTTGTTTCGTATGGGCGCGCGGCGCCATACCAGCCTGATGGCGCCATTTGTTTTCATAATTTCCTTTGTCCTCGCATCACGCCGAAACGGTAGATTTTAACCAATTGCGGTACAGGGATAGCTGGACATTCAAAGATGGTTATAGGACACTTGGGTTGGGTAGGATGGTTACAGGATCTAATCTAAATCTAAATCTGATACAGCGTTTTTTTTGCAAAAAACTACTGGATTTCAAAATTACCAACGTATTGAAAACCCGTATCAGGTAATAGGTATTAAATTTTGTTAGTATCGACGACAGCAGCACATTCAGAGATCAATATTACCAGACAGTTCAAAATTAGTTGCAATAATGCTATCTTAACCGACAAGCACCGAGAAACCATACATTCAGGTGAACCTTAGGGCCTGTTCACACTTGAGCGATTTGCAAGCGATTTGCCAGCGATTTCTATACAAAACTCGAACGCGGCGGCGTGTTCGCCGCGATCGAATTTGTAAAGAAATCGCTGGCAAATCGCTCAAGTGTGAACAGGCCCTTAATAATTTGTTTTCTTGTCTTCCCAGAATCAACGTGGCTTTTTGCGCTGGCGCGTGTACAATGAAACCGGGAGAATAGTGCTATGTTACGCCGTGTTGGTGCAAACTGAGAGGCCTCTCCAGAAGATTATTCGTCTAACGATGGGCGACGCATACCCGGATGAATCGGGCCTTCTTGGCTCCCTTATTAAGCTAAAGGACGGCAACACCGAGCTTCATAGATAGGGTATGGTCGAGGTTCGAGGTGTCTGCCTGTGTCTGTACCAGGCGTATCTCAAACACATACGTTCCTCGAAGGCCTAAATGACCCACCCTACCCTACCAACATCATCAATCTAAATTTATACTGGGTCCATTGCAAAAAAAAAATACATAGTTAAAAGCTAAGTTAACAAAAAATCACGATCGCTTCCTTTGTGTGACGAAAGTTAGTCATACAAAATGTATGGGTAACTTTCGTCACACAAAGGAATCAGTTCAGTTTTGTTTTAATTAAAGCCCCTAACTATGTACAATTTATTTGCAATCGACCCTACTATCAACTCGATAGTAGAATAATTAATTGTGGTACTCTGAATGATCCATAAAACGATAATGACGTAAAGAAAATTATAGTCGTGGTAAAACTGAGATTCCTAGATAATTTATTTTATCGATTTTAGATTATACTGAAGATTATTTCTACATCATGATATCACATGACATCACGGCTACGTATGGCAGAAATTACTGTAATCACAGAAAAAAACCCTGATTTGGGTAATTCATTATATTTAATTATCAAACTATCAACGATTTATTTACGGCTAGTTCAACTGTGAATAATCTAGAATGATACCTATATGAGAATCTACAGTATGGTACAATACCTACATGGCTTTAATTTAATTAGGTATTATAGTATAATCTAAGAGAAAGCCTGATTTTGTTATTTTCGTAGATATTAGGGTATTTTCAATGAAATAAGCCATTTTCAATATTAATAATAATTTCATTTTCATTTCATTTTCATTTTTCAATAAATCGTATACTATTGAAAAAAATGAACTTATTTATTTATACCCCTATTAAACTGGATTACTCAAAATATTACGGGATAAGAAGATCGGATCAGTATGTGAGTCATTTTAAAAATACATGTACATAGTTAAGGGCTTTAATTAAAACAAAACTTAATTGATTCCTTTGTGTTACGATAGTTACCCATATACTTTGTATGAGTAACTTTCGTAACACTAAAGAAGCGATCGTAATTTTGTTTTTATTAAGCCTTTAACTATGTAGGTACATTTAATTAAGTGAATAAAGGATTTTGACCTTACAAACGGTCCGGTAGTTTTGAATTTTTGATATGTTGTCTAGGATGGTTAGTCAGTGTTTAAAATGCAAAATGCACAATTCCCCCCCCCCCTCCGCGCCCGCCGCCATATTGAAAAAACCGGCACTCTCTTCATATTTTTGCTCATATCTTCCTTTAGGAGCATTTTAGCTAGAAGAAAGCTTCGACAATGTTATAGAGAGTTAAATTTACTACATTTTCCATTTTATATTTTGTTTATAGGACAGATAGTTACGGAGATATGCACATTTAAATAAACTTAAGAAATTGCAATTTCCAACTCAAAAACAAACTTCTGGATTATATCTTCGTTTAGGAGCATTTTAGGTAGAACAGTGCTTGGGCAATTTTGTAGAGAATTAAATTTACTATAATTTACATTTCAAATTTTGTTTCTAGGACAGATAATTACGGAGATATGTAAAAAATAAAGTCACATTTTCCGAAAATGTATGTAAAAATGGACATGAGTTTTATAAGCAATTATATTTCCTACATGTTTTAATTTGTCCTAGACTAGTCCGTCACTGAAGAGAAGAAGAGAAATTTTCGGAAAATTTGACTTTTCCTGTTTCTTAAATGTGCATATCTCCGTAACTAACCGTCCTTGAAACAAAATTTGAAGTGTAAATTATAGTAAATTTAATTCTCTACCACATTGCCCAAGCTTTGTTGTAGCTAAAATGGTCCTAAACGAAGATATAATCCAGAAGTTTGTTTTTCAGTAGGAATTTGCGATTTTGTACGTTTTTTTAAATGTGGATATCTCCGTAACTATCTGTCCTAGAAAAAAAATATAAAATGAAGAATGTAGTAAATTTAACTCTCTATAACATTGTCGAAGCTTTCTTCTAGCTAAAATGCTCCTAAAGGAAGATATGAGCAAAAATATGAAGAAAGTGCCGGTTTTTTCAATATGGCGGCGGGCGCGGAGGGGGGGGAATTGTGCATTTTGCATTTTAAACACTGACTAACCATCCTAGACAACATATCAAAAATTCAAAACTACCGGACCGTTTGTAAGGTCACACATAGTACTTTAGTCTCTATTCACCGTATTAATTATGTAGTTCTTTATCTTGGGTGCCGCAAATGTGTGAGGTTAGCAGGAAGATGCTTGCTGCAGTAGCTTCTTTGCGACGACTGCGTAACTTTCTCCCCATTGCCACTAAAATTGCGTTGGCTCAAACGTTACTTCTCCCTATTCTGGACTACGCTGACATCTCCTATCTCGATCTTACAGAGGAGCAACTTAATAAGCTTGAGCGCATTCAAAATGTTTGCATTCGGTTCATATTTGGGTTACGCTCTAGTTTCCGTTCTCAGCTCAAGTGGCTCCCAATCCGTTTTCGTCGTAACTCTCATATTCTTGCTCTTCTTTATAGTATACTTTTTCATCCTGCAACTCCCCGCTATCTCAAAGAGCGTTTCACTTATCTCACTTCTGCTCGATCTGCCCAAAATTTGCTCCTTGCCGTACCTTCTTCCGTCTCAAAATTTTATAATAATTCGTTTACTTTTAAAGCTGTCTGTTTATGGAACTCCTTGCCTGTTAGCTTAAGGCGCGCTAAATCTCTTGTTTCTTTCAAAGCTCAACTGAAAGAACACTATCTATCCCTTTCATAATTCGTATTTTATTCAAACGGTCCTATTATCTGTTGGCTGAATGTATGTATGTATTTATGTATTTATTTTTTATTATATTTATGTATTTATTTGTTTTTTATGTAAAGTATTATTATTGTCCAATTTTTGCACCGCCTAATAACAAAATCTTATTTTTCAAGTTCTCCACTACCCAAAGGTTGTCTGGAAGAGATCGCTCTTTAGCGATAAGACCGCCTGTTGTTTACCTCTAATTGTAATGTCTTGCATTGTATTTCTCCTGTATATTTTATGAGGTGTGCAATAAAGAGTACTTGTATTGTATTGTATTGTATTTTACATGTATTTTGAAAATGACTCAGGTAAGTATGTGTTTACAATTAGATACTTATGACTAACACAATTTATGAGTAACGGAATGTGATGCGAATAAGATTAAATCTTGAGAACAATCATTTGTGCGTCGTAATAAGGATCTAGTACCTACCTACTTATTAAACTCAAGCACGCATCACACAATACAACAAATAACGTATAGGTGACATAACAAAACAAGAGCATGTCGGGCCACGCTCAGTAGGGTTCCGTAGTTGCCCATCCTTCACAATAGACGGGCTTAAAACAGCGGTTTTAAGTCGGCGGTTTGAAGAGAAAGATTTCAAGCTCTATAAAAAAAGGTCGTAAATGCCAAAGTAACTGTTATTAATTCTTATTACCTTCTGGAAGTTATCGATTATACTATACGCCCCAGATTGAGCGGAATGTTTTAATGCAGTATGGCACTTAACTAATATGTGTGACGTTCGAAGTTTAAGGACGCCGCGCGGCACTTACGTCATTTTAAAGAAAATTATGAAATTTTGCGATAACTCAAAAACGGCTCGACTGATTTTATTCAATATGGTTTTCATTGAAAGTACTTACCTATCAGTGTTCATTTTCATGATTTTTTTTCATAATTTTTTGACCCGTGGTTGAAAATCCAAAAATAACACGGATTACATTTGAATCAACTTTTGATGTCGTCGGTTCCAAACCACTCAATTATTCTTTAATGATTACATTTGGTAGAGATATCGGTGAACGTACATAAAAAAGAATACATGAAACATAGAACCTCCCCCTCCATTTTACGAGCTTTTATTTAACTTGCATTGTATGTAAGTATGTTTGTTCGGGTGGAATCTTGAAACTCAATTTTGAAGCAGATATCGTCAACCGATTGAGCTGAAATTTTGCATACTTACATAACTTTGATGACAATACAATAATATGGTACCATGGGGCTGATCTGATGATCACCTTTGTATACTGTACTGAAGCAAATAAAACATTTTGATTTGATTTTGATTTTGATGGAGCCGGAAGGTCGCCATAGGAACTCCGTAATAAATAAAGTAATCATATCGAGCTTGGGCTCGCTAGAATCGTCTCTGTGAGCAATTAATGGATTTTCAAAGCAAAGTACAGTCGGCATGTCACAAAATGATTTTTTGACAGAAACTTATTTGGAAGTCAATTAAAAGCAAGTTATATTTAGGCAGAACCTGTCGCATACGGTAGCTACTAATTCAAATGGCGATCTCAAAACGAATTATAAACGAGACTCGCGTGCTAATATTGCAATACGCAATTAATGGGTAAAGTAATTACGAGTACATACTTTGCCTCTATTCATTACAAAAACTTTATTAATAAATGAGTTACTGGTTGCCGGTGGGTGGCGGGCATCTAATTAGCTTAGCCTTAATCAATAAATTATAATGACTAACTAATGGACGGCACGGTTATCTCCAGTTCGAAGTACTTTGAACAATAACACGCGTAGGTTTGTATATTTTGAGATACGTAATGAAACTACAATGAGTAGTAAATATAAGTAAGATGTAAGTACACATATTTTGTATTCGCATCTAAGTATTGCCGTACCTACTTATACCAGATTATACATATTATTTAAATTAGTAAGTACCTACCACTCATTTTAGATGTGAATACTTACATGTATACAGGGTGTAATTTTAAACGGGACTGAGCGAAACCCGCCTATTCAATTCAAGTAATCAACGATACTGATTCAGCTAGTTCTCTCTTTGTCTTGTACCTGCAGTGAAATCGATTACACTAACTCGATTACACAGGGCTTGTGCACAAATCACGTGAGGTTTTTTCGGCTACTTTTTGAAACGGCGATTTTTTCTTAGTTCGTTCACTGTAGAAAAATACACGTGAGGTCTCCTTATACCCCGCCCTCCCCCAACGTGATATATCGTGATTTTTTCGTGACCCCCCTCCCCCCTATTGAACCTCACGTGATTTGTGCACAAGCCCACACAGACTACTACAGAAAGAGAGAGAGAGAGAGAGGGTAAACAATATTGTTTATTTGACAATCAGATCCCACTAAGGCTTAGTAAGTGACGCATCCCTTTTCAGAGCTTAATAATTTATTAGAAATATGTAAGATAGATAGATATATAGATAGATAGATAGATAGATAGATAGATAGAACTTTATTGCTTTCATATAGTGTACAGATGTCTAACATGACACCCTGTAAGGGCATTGCAATCTTAACTACTATACTATATCTATGCTTCATGCAATGTTTTGCAGAATCAGCTTAATATTTAATAAAAACTATGCTACACAAAATCAAGATAAAAATACACATACAATTTTTTTTTTAAACTTAATACCTTAATATTAATGAAATACAACGTGAAACTTTACCACTTTATATAAACAATGTAGTAGTATTTACTTAACTAAAAAGAAAAACTTAACAATAAAACAATAAAACTATATTTACATATTCATATTTACACGAAACAAATACCAGGTATATTATTTATAATATTTATTTTCTTCCAGGTATTCCTGAACATTATAAAAGCTGTGTTCAATAAGATATTTCTTCAATTTTAGTGTAAATGTGTTATACTTAATTTCTCCTGCTATTTCTTTCGGTAAACTATTGTAAATTCGAATTGTCATGGCATGGGGACTCTTATTGCTCATTTGAAGATTACTTGCAGGTATCGCTATTTTATTTTTGTGGCGTAGGTTTAATGTACAAGTTGTGTAACGTTCGTCCGCTTTAGTGTATAAAGATGGGTGTCTTCGGATAAACTTACAGGCTTCTAATATGTACAGGGATGGCAAGGTTAAAATGTTCAATTTTTTTAAATATTGTCTGCAGCTATCATATTTTTTTATATTTGAGATAATTCTGATGCATCTTTTTTGCAGTAAAAATAGGTCTGACCAGTCTGTACTATTACCCCATAAAATGATCCCGTATTGAATCCAGGTTTGTGTAAAAGCGTAATAGGCACTTATTGCAGTTTTTAAATCTGTGGTCTTTCTGATGTTTCTAAGGGCATAAGCAAATCGAGATAGTTTTGTACAAATATTTTCAAGGATGTAAAGGAGATGGATGTGCGCCATTCGACCAAAAAAGTAAATAGGACAAATTTTAAAGGTTATAGAATCAAATTTAATAAAATTCAAAGCTGCCAACGTGGGAAACGTTGGCAGCTTTAAAACACTATCTCGTGCTAAATTATTTCTTAAATATTATTTACACAATAATTAATACAAGGAAACGCTTCCATGTTCAGAGCTTATTAGTAACTAAGCTCGGAATAATGGAAGCGCCGAATATTTAACAAATAATTTAGCACCACCTAAAAGATACATTTAAAATGTAGGGAGAGGAGAGAGGTCGTGGCAGCTTTGAATCTTATTTTATTTGTAACTATGCCCATGTCCTTTAAGCGTTTGAGTAATTAAATATATTAATAAGTATTTGTGGAGGTTAGTTGCGGCTAAGTAACAAAAGATAAATAAAGAGACACGCCGTATATATTCTACAAAAAATGACAAGACCCGCTCATTTCAATTCACATCACATCACTTAACCACTAGTTTTTATGAAACACTGCAATAACAATGCCCAATTTTAATATTTTAAATATTATACCTAATATTCCTACCGGCTTGCCGATCCTATGCTGCTATTCAAGTCATGTGTGATCGTTATTCACGGTAGGTAGACAACGATCAGTTAAGTAGACCAATAAACCTGCTCCAGCTCATGAATAATATAATTTTCACAATTCACTACGACGACCTATATCTTTGAGATTCGCGTTCACATAATGGTCCTGAACGAGGGCACTCATACGAACTTTGACGTCAATAATTATATTATTCAAACACCCGACAAATAGCATTGGAAAATTTCGACCTAACCCTACGCAGACTGTTGTAAACATTGTCATCGTCTTGGTAACGATATATACAAATAAGTGCATCTTATGTTGTGCATCATAGAAAACCAAATCACAACTACAACACGTTATGTTAAGTTTTATTGTGCAAGTTCGTAAATCTTTGTTTTTTAGATGTGCACAAACCGCTCTAACTAGCCGGGCAGTTCTGAACTCTGGTCGGTCGGTACGAGTAGTCGCCACAATGGTCCCACTTAGCGTAGTCGTGTTCTCATGCCTGGCGCTCGCCGCCGCCACGGACGTGCAGCAATGCCCCGGTAAGTCTTTACATAAGCCATTAAGAACACGACCTGCTTTCGTCTCGGCTTACATTCGCAGAAATTTCTTCACAACCTAACTCACGGTGCTAGTGAAATGCCAGAATAATCTCTGGTCTTTAAGTGTTATGTGGGCAAGAAAAACTTACAAAGCGTAACGGCGTATTGGCTCAAAGGATGTAAGTGGAACAAACGTAGTTCGCAAACAAGTGATAAGTTGTTAAAACTGTTGTACAAAACAAATTAAACATTTCCGCAAATAATTATTAACTTTCGTGAGACACCAATACTTAATTATTATTGTAAAAGGTTTAATTCTGTAAATAAAAGTAATGAATGCAAAAAAATATGGGCATATTGTGATAAAATTGACTTCGAACTTCGAGACAACGGTCTTTGTTTATGTCATCTACTCACTAGATATATGTAACTGTTTATAAAACATACATTAATTGAACCTAAATTATTTATAGTTAATAGAATTATTACAAGCTCACTTTGTTGGATCTAATCTACCTAACCCTCAAATGTTATACTTATGAAAATATTGAGAATACGTACGTGGTAGTTGGTTAATTACTTCACCTCTAAATAACCGGTTACGTATGCTTTATTATGCACACGACCCGATCGATCAAATATTAGTTATGTGTCTTATACTAAGGACGAAATTTAATGTATAATAAACAGAAATTATTTGAGTCTTTTGAAATATATTAATGTGATATGAATTACATTATTCGATTTAAGTATCTGAATATTATTAGGTACCCTTGTAATCTGAAGATTGGAGTAGGTAAATAAAAACCGGCCAAGAGCATGTCGTGGGCCACGCTCAGTGTAGGGTTCCGTAGTTGCCCATCCTTCACAATAGACAATAAAATCAAATTTAAATGTCGAGAGATTTCAAGCTCTATAAAAAGGTCGTAAACGCCAAAGTAACTGTAATTACTTATTACCTTCTGGAAGTTATCGATTATACGCACCGAATTGAGCGAAATGTTTTAATGCAGTAAGGCACTTAACTAATATGTGTAACGTTCGAAGTATAAGAACACCGCGCGGCACTTACGTCATTTTAAAGAAAATTATGAAATTTTGCGATAACTCAAAAACGGCTCGACCGATTTTATTCAATATAGTTTTCAGTGACAGTACTAATAAGGCCTTATTTTCATGAATTTTTCCATAATTTTTTGACCCGTGGTTGAGAAGTTAGAGGGGGGGGGGCACTATTTTTTGGATTTCCCGAGCGAATATTTACAAAACGGCTGACTTTATCAAAAAACCGGCCAAGTGCGAGTCCGTCTGTCCGTCCGTATGTCACAGCCATTTTTTTCCGAAACTATAAGAGCTATACTGTTGAAACTTGGTAGGTAGATGTATTCTGTGAACCGCATTAAGATTTTGATGCAAAAATAAAAAAATAATAATAAATATTGGGGGCTCCCCATACTTAGAACTTAGAACTGAAACTCAAAAATGTTTTTTTCATCAAACACATAAGTGTGGGGTATCTATGGATAGGTCTTTAAAAATGATATCGAGGTTTCTAAAATATTTTTTTCTAAACCGTTTGCGTGACAGACGCTTCCAAAGTGGAAAAAAGTTGGTCCCCCCCCCCCCCCCCCCCCCTCTAACTTCTAAAATAAGAAAATGAAAAATCTAAAAAAAACATATGATGTACATTACTATAAAAATTGGGCAAGTGCTAGTCGGACTCGCGCACCGAGGGTTCCGTACAAACAATTTTCATCCTTAAGTGGTTAAGTTAAGTTTGCACCTGGTATGTATAGCGCCCCATACAAATGAGGTGCAAAGTTAACGCAACCAACCCGTTTGTTGTATGGGAGCCCCCCTTAAATATTTATTTTATTTTATTTTTAGTATTTGTTGTTATAGCGGCAATAGAAATACATCATCTGTGAAAATGTCAACTGTCTAGCTATCACCGTTCTTGAGATACAGCCTGGTGACAGACGGACGGACGGACGGACGGACGGACAGCGAAGTCTCAGTAATAGGGTCCCGTTTTTACCCTTTGGGTACGGAACCCTAAAAACTACTAACGAAAATTGTTTTGAACGAGATCTAAGTAGTTTTTTTTAATACCTAACTTTGCACCTAATTTATATGGGGCGCTATACATACCAGGTGCAAACTTAACTTAACCACTTAGGGATGGAAAGTGTTTGTACGGAACCCTCGGTGCGCGAGTCCGACTCGCACTTGGCCGGTTTTTGTTTATGTAAGCTGCATCTTACATTATGCATTTAAGGGTTAAATAGGGGTACCTAGGTATCTACGCGAAGAGCTCTCCCGAAGCTCAAAGTGAGAATTAATTATAATGATGTTATGATGGATATATTTATGTCCATCTATATGAATATTCATCAATATCAAGAGTAAATTTTTACTTTTGTATTTAAGTAACATTTACTAGTTTATAAAGTTTTAAAGCAATACATAACACGACGATTGATGATTTAGTGATAGGTACAATATGTTTCATATTAATTGTCACTTTGGGACTTGTTGGAAACTTATTCCTGTTTTCGCGCTGACAATTCTAGGTTGCTCTACTGAAGCGGAGAAAAATCAGGCTGAGACTTTGTGGAGCCCAAAATAAATGCATTGAAATCTGGGGAATGTGATTAGTCCATTTTACACAGCCCCGCTCCAGTGGACAAGCAGCCTTATGTAGATATTGTTGTATTACGTACTTTTCCGCTGGTTAATTAAGTTAAATTCCAAGGTCAGAAACCTCGTCGACTTACACAGATCTTAGTTGAACTTTTAGATTTTTAATTTGAATGCAAAAACATAATAGTCATGCTTATATCAAGACGAGATATAGGTACTTTACTAGCGGGTTGCAATTTAAAAACCAGAAATCATACATAAACATTAGGAATGGTTAACATAATTCGTAGCCGCCTATTAATACATCAAAACACAACACAACTTTGCCCACTTGTTGCATGTATATCTATTTTTTAAGTATACCTTTGACAACGGTAACAGGAAAGTTGCCGAAACGTTAGGTAGGCTAAAATAATTAATATACGCGATATAATCCGTTTAAATTGTTTTATTAAACAGCGGGGCGCGCTCTTTAACAGCGCACAATTATAATTGCAAGACTGCAGCTGTAGATTCTGATTCTGAGCACTATAAAACGCTGAAAGACATAATTCTAATCACACCAAAAGTATCATCAGTGAAGTTTCTTTATTTTAGGAATGCGAATGGCGTGTATAACACTTCCAATCTACGTAAACGAATCTGAGAGTCTGTGCAAATTTGATTCAATGCTAATAGGTATCACCTTAGAGATAAAATATCCCTACAATTAATGCATGTTAACGAATAATGTTTCAATGTAAACATAGTTCCTCCCCCTTTTCGCGTTCATTGAACATACATATATATCAAAGTGGACATTGCTTCAGTTGTGCTTCTAACTGTACAATGAATGGTTTAATGAAAAAGTATAAAAATTCAAATATGATCTCGCTGCTGATGTGAAATGTATGTGCTTCGCGAGATCAAAGATTTCTTCTACAGTTTTTTTTATAATAGATCAATGACAATAGAACTAAGCACCAACACCAGCCAAGCAAGATCATTACCTTAATTATAATTGGCTACACAATTGCGGGAAAACTGATTATCTAGGTGTGATCACGAACAATCGCGAATTCAGCTGCCGAGCAATAATAAGACAACAAGACTAGATTTTCTAATCCTTGTAAAACGATCATGAAATCAATTTAATCGACATCTTTGAACGGTTTGGCCTCGAGTGTAGTGAATTATCTTAGATTTAAATGTGCAGTTTATGACATGATAGAATACAATTGGGATACTCGTATTTTTTTTTACGACCTATGTAATTTCAGGGAATAGGGTTGAATTATCTTGGATTTAAATGTGGAGTTTATGACATGTCTGAATACAATTTGGATATATATTTTTTTACAACCTATGTAATTTCAGGAAATATAGGGCTATTATACCTCAAAAAGGTTAAATGTAAAAGGAACGATTACAGGGTAAATCTTAGAAAGGGTCATTGAAAAAATAAACGAGTTAGAAATTGAAATAATCAAGTATACCCGACTATTAAACTTATCGACCATCCTGTTGCATTGTAAATATAGCGTATGACGTGTAGGCCATGGTCAAGGCATGGACAGCAGGTCTGGTAATGACGCCTGCTCCACTTGAGCCCAATACGCGTGAAGGGCTGCCATCTGTGTCTTTCATCCGCTGTTACAAGGGCTCTAGTATTACTCATCCAAAAATCTAGGCTTACTATAGTATTCATACTAAAATCCCGGGATTGAAAGCTTCACTAATTAGGAAAATTCCAAAATTCGGGTCCAATATTCACGAGGTCATTTTTGACAGCACGCACGCGTGGTGCATTCACTGTTGGAAAAGTAGGTATACAATACGATTAGCGTTATTTATTTATTATAGGTAGGTATACATAGATAAAAAATCATAACAGACCTACCGAGCTTGAAGAGCCAGAGGCGATAGCAAGGGCGACTGTCTTTCCGAAGCACATATTAGCCTAGTTTTCTCTTCGAATAAGTTAAGGTGCTGAACTCTTTAAAAACTGGCAAGCCGATGAGAATCGCATAATCTTGAGCCCACACTTGTATTTTAAATAAAAACTAATTCATAGTCCTTTCAGTGACGTGTCCTTTAACTTACGTAAACAGGATCCTGTATAGATTGTAGGTATGTCTCGGTGTCCGTATGGTTTTCATATATGTTTACACACTTTTGTACCTACTAAAGTGCTAACTACTAAGCTACCTATC
Source organism: Apotomis capreana (assembly GCA_947623375.1). Taxonomy (NCBI): domain Eukaryota; kingdom Metazoa; phylum Arthropoda; class Insecta; order Lepidoptera; family Tortricidae; genus Apotomis; species Apotomis capreana. The sequence goes on from OX392516.1 coordinate 9,646,738, forward strand.
TGACGACGAATAATTCATCCCAACTCAAACATGTTACAATGTAACGTTTTAATGACAATGTATTTTTATTTAATCATAGCCTTCACTTCAACCGAATGACATCAACGCAAATTAACAATCGATAGGTACAAAAAACTCATGCAATCCACGAACACAACAAAAACGGAGATACGCAATATGGGCGCGTACCGTAACCACTAAAAATAACGTACCTAAGTTATGCAAACACAAAAGCTACAGTTGGGACAGTTCAAATCAATCACCATACCATAGACATCCAGGCGAAAGGATCGACTTCATCCTTATGTTGTCAGTTTACCACTTATTCGATCGAAGGGATTTGCTTTGCTACCATTTTCCTGAAAATTATGACTTGGGTCTCTTCAAGGCAAGAATGAATAGGCTTTTTATGGACCAGCACTACAGCTACATCTTCGACCCCGTAGTCACTGTTGTGTTGACCTCAGTAATAACCGAGGTCAATCGCTGACGGTCTAGTGTTTGCGACTGTCGTCAATTTATGAATAAAAAAAGTACACGTGACAAATACAAAGGTTTGCCAGAGGGCAATGGAGCGTAGTATCTTGGGCATAAAATTAGCAGATCGTATCAGAAATACCATCTCGCGCTCCAAAACCCAAAAATAGCCGACGTAGCCCTGACAGCCGCTAAGCTTAAATGGGACTGGACAGGTTTGCCGCATGTCGACCGAACTGTGGGCTAAGAATACCACTGACTGGATCCCACCTAATGTATGACGTCGCGGCAGACCACGCCGAAAATGGCGGGACGACCTAGACACATTCCGAAAGGATTGGTCCGTTGCTGCCTTGATCAGAGACGACTGGAAGAAAGGGAGGGAGGCCTTTGCCCTGCAGTGGGACAGTACAGGCTAAAAATAAATAAACAAATACAAAGCGAAGAAACATATCTGTGAGTCTAGTGAAAAGGGGTACATAAGTCACATACCTATTTTAACCCTCCTATTAGTAAAAGAGCTCAAATCTTACAATGACGTTGTGATCTTTTGTATAGCCAAACAAGTTGTGGATTTGCCCTGAGATAGTGGCGCTGCAAACAGTTTTCATATGGCAATTAAATGTGCATATATGTCATATTGCAAATATTGAAATTGCAAGTAAACCTATAAATTAAACTAAACTAGAACACAATAAAGTTAAACTGAATCTAAAAATGGCCCCTGCGGCATAGTGCCGAAGATGCTGGGGGCATTTCCTCGCTGAATCGCCAAACTGATTCTTTGAGCGAGGAAACCGCCAGCTCTCCGGTTACCAGTAACATCAATAAGCCTCTTCGAGTTACCTAGCTTTGAAGAGGCTTAATGCGCTGGGGCCCCGCGGACCCAGGATCTCGACGCCAAAAGGTATGAAATATATTGTACTCAGCGCCAAGACCACTATACTTATTTCGTTTTATGCCTTCAGCCGCTTCTGCCGCTGCAAGTAAGTAAGCAAACACAAACACAAAAAACCGGCCAAGAGCATGTCGGGCCACGCTCAGTGTAGGGTTCCGTAGTTGCTCATCCTTCACAAGAGACGGGCTTAAAACAGCGGTTTTAAGCCCAAGGTTTAAGTTACGAGAAAGATTTCAAGTTCTATAAAAAGGTCGTAAACGCCAAAGTAACTGTAATTACCTATTACCTTCTGGAAGTCAACTTACGTCCTTTTAAAGAAAATTATGAAATTTTGCGATAACTCAAAAACGGTTAGACCGATTTGATCAATATAGTTTTCATTAAAAGTACTTATAAGGCCTCATTTTCATGAATTTTTCCATATTTATTGACCCGTGGTTGAAAAGTTAGAGGGGGGGGGGGGGGCACTATTTTTTTTATTTTCGGAGCGAATATTTACAAAACTACTGACTTTATCAAAAAGTAATGTTCAGAGACCCCTATTATTTTTAAAAGACCTATTCAACGACACCCCACACACTAGTGTTGAAACGAAAAAAAAAATCATCCCCACCGTAGGTCTTCGAGAGGTACCCGAAAAAAAGTTTTTTTTTTAGTTTTTATTTTACCGTTTTGTCGGCGTGATACCAAACTACCAATCATGCTCATACCAAATTTCAGCTTTCTAGTACTAATGGTCACGGAGCTAAGCCGCGGACGGACGGACAGCCGGACAGACGGAAATGGCGAAACTATAAGGGTTTCTAGTTGACTACGGAACCCTAAAAACGGAAAGGAGAAAATTGCAAGTACCTATATAAAATGTCAGTAGCGATATGTCATCAACTAAATTAAAAACATTGTTAACCGGATACGGAATGCTTCTCAATCCTTCATTCTAAAATCCGCATGATGCGAGCTAAAATCCTTGTTAGGCAATAGCCCAAGAATACCTGGATGAGGTTTATACTGTACCCTCGTTCCGTTCCACCCTGTATATGACACCCCTTTTCAGTTGTCCCACAGATATCATCTGATAATGAAGCCATGTTCTTCTTTCTCCTGTTGTGTTTGTAGATTGATTGTCTATCGATCTCGATGATTATCTAAGTTCGATTGACATCGACCATCGACGTGTAGCGATTTTAAGCGATCCCAGGGTTAATGGCCGATATAGATACTTATCTCGATTCGATTGTTGCTATACAAATTTGCCCATGGTCCTTTAATTGATTGTTTTAAGTATGATAAAAAAAAAAAATACGAGTAAGTAATTCTCTCGTCTCTCCTATTGGGAAATGCCAGTTAGATTCGCAATCTGACTTGTAAAAGTGTCCTAGTGGCCTAATTACCTACATGTGGCGCTCTTCCCGACCTTTCTTCCATGGTCCCGACTCACCTTATTATTATTACACATGTCTTTGACCGTACATTTGTTCTTCCAGGGAGTCGGACAGTTGACACCCTCACGAGCGACGTCGTGCTCACTCCGTGCAAGAAGGTGCCGTGCAAGCTCAAGAAGAACACCGCCGAACACATCACTTTCAAGTTCAAAACCGGTAACATTTATACTAACCATTAATTTACTTAGAAAGCTCTGGTGAGCCTGACATATTTAAAATATTTATGAAATGCGGCGGCTGTTACTCTAACACAGTCTGCGCTTCGATTGACCAATTGATCGGAGCTCCTGATGATGAATTGCGAACCGATTCGAAACATATATTTTAATACGATTTATTCTTGAGACTATTGATTTATCTTTTCCTGTAGGGCTGTATTATCCAACATGGAACTTCTTTTATTTTTGTTATAATTTCAAGAAAGTTTGAATATCTTTCGTTTTTTTTTCAAATTGATTCAATTCTTTTTACTAATAGCACATCTGTAGGTAAGCCTAGCTTAGTATTAGTAGTTATATTATAAGAAAACCTGATACTTAATTTAATAAAGAAAACATCGTTCTAATGGTTACATGTTTGAGATCCACCGATGCTGCGATGTCACATAAAAAAGCCTCACATCTTGACGCTCCTTTTTGCATCAGGCGTTTAATAAAATGGAACTTTGATCGACGTAGGTACATTATGGTTTGTTAGTCAGAATTAGCGTCATTGTTTTTAATGGCACTTTGTTATAATTCTGTAGTGTACAGACCGTTAACCACAGACAGGACGAGGAAAATGCCATAAACGTTTATGTCTTTAAATATAATAAATAAAACACTTCATACCCCAGGCACGTACCTCGACAAAAGATCCTATAAGCATAATGATATGTAAACTAACAGGAAGTTTTAATTCTAGATAAGGAACTCAAAGATGTGACGAACCGCGTGACGGCTGACGTGTTTGGAGTCCCTCTACCCTTCATCGGGGTTGACGGGACATCGGTGTGCGACAAGCTGGAGACAGAAAGCGGAGACAAGGCGTCCTGTCCACTGGCCCCTGGAACTTATGTCTACAAGGATTCCTTCCCCGTCCTCAGCTTTTATCCGACCATCGACCTGAAAGTGCATTGGGCTCTGCAGTCCAACGGCAATGATGTCGGGTGTTTTGAAGTGCCGGCTAAGATAGTAAAGTAATTTGCTTGGACGTTTTCAACATATTTTTATTTACGTAATCGGGGCAATAAGTTTTGGCACTCTAAATGTTCGATTTGGATTGTGATACTGATGCCTAACTAAGTAGGGTAGTTTTAAAATAATGTATGCTGTCAGGAGCAACATCTAAATGGACGAAGTTGAAGCACTATACCATAATCGCAAACTTTTTCTGCCTAATAAAACAATAGTTTATAGATATGTTTGATCTCTTCGTGCGTATAGGTAAGGCTAGCAAAACACTTCGCTGTATAGTATAATTTTTTGATGCAGCTATTTTTTTACTGTTTCAAATGGAAGAGATGCAACACGAATGTTTGGCAAATCCGGCAAAGTGTGATGCTGCTTTCAATTCAATATCTGCTTCTGAATGCAAAAAAGTCTGCGTGTGACGGACATGAAAGTAATACATTTTGCTACCTACTCGTTTATAAACATGACATTATTTTCCATAAATATGAATAATTTAATTATAATAAAAGTTTAAGCTTTATATTTTGTTAATGTATCTAAGAATAATTTTGAACGGAAGACGGAAGATAAGTGTTATTAAAATCGTACGTACTTAAAACCCTTGTAATTATTTATTTACATAATGTATCCATAATACCCCTATTATACCTTCTTGTAACAACTGGCACCAATTATTTGCAATACAATAATAGTACTAACAAAGACAAAAAAGTTACATAAAACTTAAGACCTAACCACGCGGTGTCTTCCGGTACGTGGTTCCCGTTCGAGAACCTATCTTTCACATTATCTATAATAAAATAAGGACAGTCATATGAATGATCAATCTCGGTGAGTCGGTGACATAACTGCCAAAAATTAGCGGGGCTGTGATACGATACGGTGCTACGATACGGATAGCGTCCAAACTACTGCACGCCGAAATTATCGGTGCGGTGATACGCGACGAGTATACGATACGGCATACGGCGTGTGGACGCGTTTCTTCGCGCGACGGCGCAAATGATACGGAGTGCCCGCAGTGAGCGTCCAAACAGCACGATACGCGATGAGGATACGCAACGGGGATCGGATCGGCGAAATGATACAAGTGTGGACGCAGCCTTAGTAATAGGGTCCGTTTTTTACCCTTTGGGTACCTACGGAACCCTAAAAACAAGAAATTCATTACGAGCTCGAGTGGAAACTTATATTCAAGGCCAGTAACTTGATCGTAATTTTCATCCCAATAAAAATACTCGACTGTGTTTACACTTATCTTATGAATAATGTATGAATAATAGCATTATTAATTTATCACAATGGCGTTGTACCAGTTGTACATATACACGGTGGAACCGATCGAGGGACTTTTAATCAAACAGGGAATTGTTCAGACTGAGTTCTTCATTTTTCACCAATGAACTATGTCAATATTTCTATCCATTTTTCAGATACAGTTTGTTAAACATTAGTGTAAAAATCTGCACATATCAACCCTAGCATCTTTTAAACATCGCTAAGTTAAAGACAGCTGTCAATTTAAAATGTTTAAACCTTTGAATTAATAGGGTTGTCACTGATATTGAAATATTTTATTTTGATGACTTTTTTTTAATCCTGCTTTACAATTATAATAGGTCGATTGTAGATCACTCAGATGACATTATCCTGTCAGCCCAGTCTTTAGAAATGTTCCACCCTGTATATGTATTAAAACCAAACTTACATAGAGTTACTGTCCACCGGCAGAACTATCTACCCCGAAGATCTAAATTCGAGCTTCGTTACTCTTATTTAAATATTGTTCAACTATAAACCGAAAAGGAATTCTGAACATGAACTACCTACAAGTAGATAGGCTCGCTCTGTTAAGTTAGCGAAACTGGTGCGAGATGTTGATTCCGCAAAACTCTATGTCCGGCACTACTAGATACATTACAGACATTATGCTTTATGAATTTATGATATATATATAATATACTTGTTAAAAAAATTTGAAGCAGGCAGGCCGCGGGTGCAAGGTGAGTCGGATGAGGAACCAGTTTTCTCAAGAATCAAGATTAGATCTCAGTCGTGAACATTTTTTTGGCGTTCGCGTCCGTCGTGTGGAACATTCCTTCTCAACCTTTACACACTCGCGAAGACAGAGATGCTGTGCTCTTCGAATTGTATGAATGAGAAGAGTACGTCATGCGTGTCTCGCCTACTGTCGGCGAGTGTGTACAGCAGGGATTGGATACAGCGTTTGAATGCTAAGCGGATCGCGATGGTACAAAAAATAACAACGCAATTCGTTCTGTTTTTATTGATTTGAAAACAATGGGCATGCACAAGGAATTTATATTATTTGAATCTGCTGTCTTTTTTATATGGTTTCAACAGGTAAGTATAGAACCCAACTCTTATGGGTAACTACATATCTTGAATAAGAATATATTTTTCTTATTCAACCAAAACTGAATAAGTGCCTAAGAATTATTAAGAATTATTCTTCGTGTCGTGTCGTTCTACCTACCTACCGATTATAAGAATAATTCGCTAAAATAAGCTGTTTATGGTTCAGCTTCGTTCATCACCTACAAATGATTCTAGATTAAGCATTTAGTTGAAATAAGAAATACTCTATTTTTAAGGACGAGGCAGACTTTTTTTATTTTTGAATGATGATGATGTGTGTGGGTAAACTCAAGAACGCCAGTAACAAAGAACAATGAAATAATTAGGCCAAACGATTTGAAATGATAAGGCATTTTCCTTTAATATTTTATTGTAATAAAATTAAAAAATATATTAAACAATAAATAGCAATGATACAGAATGAGGCAGTTGTTTAGTAATAATACTATCCTGCTCACCGAAGGTAATAATCGAAACTAAAATAATAAGGATTATTTATGGTTTAAGGTGGCATATAAAACATTGTTCTATTACCAGATACTACCTGAGGTGAGCAGTATTGACACTTAACACAATAATTACATACATCCAACCACCAACAAATATAGCCGTCTGCGGCCAAGGCAAGAGACCCTGACACGGCGGGCACTTCCGGCGGTTACGCCATTATTGACTTAACTGAGCTAAGCGACAATCCAATCCAACATGTTAATCGTCATCATACTGTTGTCTGTAGATATGTGTGACACTAAAGACCTGCTTCGTTAGTCTTTTTTGCTGTAGAGAGCTAGAAATAATCCGGTTTTATTTTATTACTTTTAAGAGGCCTGTGGTACGTTGACGCTAAAAGCACAGTTCCAGACCCTTGTTCCTTACAGATAACCGTGGCTAATATATAAGTGGTGAACTGTGAAGATTTTTTTCCTCGGAGATAACTAGTTACGGATTTTCCTCACAGATAACTAGAATCCTCACAGAAAACCCTTGTCCCAGATACAATAATCTAAACAATTATTGTGATCCAAATATTATAGTTGTAAGTAAGAACAATATTCATTAAACTATTTTTACAAGAGATTCTAGCATGATTTCTGCTCAACGACAAATCAAATTTAATGTTTTTTTGGCCAAATGTAATCAAGACAGTCTGATCTGAAGTCGACCTTAAACGTATAGGCACTTAACCGCACCAGGCGATCTAACTGATTACAAAAACTCATATTTAAATTAATTTTTCATCTCTCCTGTTCGGAAAGTGTCATTTTCATGAGTAGATAGCCGGGTGGAAAATAGCTTTTCCATCCCTAGGGTGGAAAGTAATTTTTTTTTAATTGCCACGGAGTCAAAGGCTATTGCCATCTAGATGCACGTCGTGACCAACTCAATTAGGTACAATCTAGTCGGCCGTGGTAAGTGGCCATTAAAAAAAAATCTCCAAAGGTTAGATATATTTATTTATATCCAATTGTTATTAAATATAAATATGTATGTATTATTATATTTATAATACGTACATATAATTTTGTCCCTCATTTTATTGATAGAATCATACATTTATATAAAAACAAAATTGAAACCATTGGAAGTGTTTTTTTTTTTATATTGGCGGTACGTATATTTTAACTTTTTTTTTCTATTAAGAATAATTATAATGAAAGTTTGCAATAGAAAAAGCGGGAACACGAGATTAAATATGAATACCATGTCTTTTATTGATTATTGGTTAAAAATAACATGGACATTAATTTAACTTACCCATGAGTCATGAGTGAGTTAAATTAACTGCTAGGAAAATAAAATACTACACTCACATGTCATGAGTCATGACATGTGAGTGTAGTATTTTATTTTCCTCGCAGTCGAAATGAAAAGTAGAGTGTTTAACTCGGGTGAAATTACCCATTTCACCCTCGAACTATTGGCGCTCTCACTTCGTTCGAGCGCCAGAAATATCTCGGGTGTAATGGGTAACTTTCTACCCTTGGTTAACAATCTACTATAGGTACAAACTGATCAGATTAAAAATCAGATATAAGATAATGTTGATACAAAATAATTATCATAAGATAAATCGATTAAACTTTTCTATTCACTTCTTCAAAGTCGTACTATATAATAGACACAACAGTGTGATGGAAATTATGGAAAACCCTTTCCATAGTTTCCATCGACTATTACACGACTGTGACAAGCAGTTAACATTTCAGAATTGAAAAAAAAAACTGCCTGTAATGTCAAGCTCAACGTCATTCGTTTTTTTTTAATTCATAATTCATTAACACCAGACTAAAGTAACCTTTCCATTGTGTCATAGTTTTGGAGTTACTACATTTTAGAATGAGTAAAATTTAATAAATAAATATAAAAATAATTTGTAATCTTAGGAAAAATATAAAAGCAGTGATTACGTTCTCTTTCTCAGCGGAATACAGAAAAGTAATAAAATTGTAAATGTTTACAAATGAAGCGAAAATTGAAAAATTTAATGATTCGGACAGGATTCGAACCTGCGTTTCCAACGGCTTTCCGGGCCAACACGGGCGTCCTCCCAATTGGACCACCGAATCAGATGTCAGAGCCATTGAATTTTCGCTTCATTTGTAAACATTTAGTTTACGTTAGCAGACGTTACTGCTTTAATAAAAATAAATAAAATTGTAGTCTTGAAAATATGAAATCTTGTCAATTGTTACAAAACAAACCTAACCTAAACCAAGGGGGTTTTACATTCAAATTTCATGTAAGTTAACTTTTTGAGGGACAGTGGCAAAAACTAATACTTTATCAAGTGATAGTGACAAACAAGGGGACGATTGACAGGAGGGGTCGAGGTAGTCGTAAATATCATTTAGGCAATAATCAGGTTAATACTCTATTCGTATGTTGTACGTTGAAGATGAGAATGAGAAAGTAGGTAAACGATCACAAGACAGGACGTTTTTCCAGCACCATTTTTTTAAGGAAACATGTTTGTGACGTGATTCATGAAATGTCTCAAAACATTTTAAGACAAGAACCTCAAAAGTAATTAGATTCTATACATATACATTCGAAAATAAAGAGCCATACTTACAGTCGTAATCCCTCTCGCTCTATTATACCTTTTATACAATCATAATGCTAGGCCGTGGTCCATAATTATTTTGTGCTTCATAGAAAGTCTTACAATTGTAAAAGTGCGTTAGTAACTTATGAGTAAAATTAATGCAATATACACTACGTCAAACAAAAGCAATAAACACTACATGTAAACATGAGATTCATCTCGTACAAACAAACAGTAATATTTCGGTTGGTTTCTTGGTAACAACTTGGGGCATTCGTCATCGAATTAGTCTTATTTTAAGGCAATACATTTCAAATACTTTTCTTATCTTAATGAGTAATCTTACCTTTATAAAAATAACATCTACCTAAACAGAAACTTGGGCGCATACCTTGAGACTTTTAACTGATATAAACTTCATTTAGCAAATATATAGTTACCACAAAATTGAGTTTTGATATAACACTATGTACTTAAGTCGACCGACATTAAATCCAAAAATCCCATAATAGGTATACCTAATATTCTCTGGGCCACATGAATAGTAGAACTAGCGCAAACAATACTGAGATAGTCAATCGTATTGAAATTTAAAATATTTTAGGCCCTTTTTCACATATACATTTGTTTGTAGTATAACGGATGCGATTTCCAGCGACGTTTTACATATTATCGTTATTTCAATGCATAATTGTCCTATTATCAAGGTCACAGTCACATTAGTCGTTTTCAAAAAACATGTAAGTACCAACTTAATTTAGGTAAGGAATATAATTTAAACAAAACTTGATTGCTATGTGTAATTAAATTTAACCATATCATTTGTACCATAACTTTTGTTACACAAACGACGCTATTGTAGTTTTATTATAACTAAGCCTATAACTACGTACCTACACATTTTTGAAAATTACTCATACATAGGTAGTCACTGACACGAGGCTATTTACGATGTCTCCAGGGTTCGTAAAACGCGAGCAAAATTCATTGAAGAGCCATCACTGGCTGTCATAAGTTCATAAGTCATTTCAGTCGATTTTGCTCGCATTTTACGATCTCTGCGTGATGTCCAATGACCAAATTTTAATTTTGTACACACAAGACTGTCAACCTCCCCAAATTACTCCTGTGGGGCAGAGATAATCCCTTTCGGTTATACTGACACACAAAGTCCGACTACTGGTAGTGAAGGCTAACCAGCCCTGATCGTCATAATTAAAAAAAAAACACCAGGATAAATATTGCAATATTTCCATGAATACCGACAAATCTTTATTGAGGCAGTAAAGTCGCCGTTAAAGGTCAGTATTTATACCCTTGAGGCCTTGACTGTACTTAAGCCCCTTCTGCTTTGCATAGTTCCTTCACTCCCTGATAGGATATAAATTTCATGATGACGCTCGTCCTGTGGGCTTCTGACGGTCAAGGTTGTCACGCGATAAATAAATAAAAAAACACGCTCGACACTTCCTGGCAAGCACTCGGCACGGTCAATAAGGTTTCGGACGATTCGGGCATGATGGTACATCCATGGTCTCAAAGGGACAATCAGTCCCTTCCCCTCCTCGTCCCTTTTTGAAATTAAGTCCCGTTTAGTTATAATAATCCTAGAACAATAACATTGTTTACCGTACGACTCAAACATAATGCGAGCGCTCATAACATAATTAAGGTCCTGGGGGCTTAAAACCTACAATTAATTGGAACAAAATATGTCGCAATACGGCTTTATATAACGTGAGTTGTATGTGTATAAGTTAACCTTTTAAACACCCAGTCCGATATCAAAAAACTGTGCCCCAGGCGACAAACAATTAACCAAAAGTACTCTATAGCGGTAAATTTAATGACGCCTGTGAAGCAGTTTTACTTCATCGTGATTTGCCTGCAAAGGTAAGGGTTAAATACCTATAACACGGGTTGTCCGTACAGCTTGGCTATTGTGGCCGTGGGCACTTTCAGGAACGCTTCCTTCATATTACCGCAGAGTGAAGCGGGCGCCTCCGAGAGATACCGCTCCATGAAAGCCGGCACGTCGGTCGGATCTGAGCCGACCGTGTACTCTTCTATTGCCCGAAACACCGCCTATAAAATTGTGTAATGATTAAAATTTGTCCTGTCTGATCTCCAGGGATCGTAAGATGGGATCGAATTCTATTGAAAAGACGTGACAACCAGTGACGACCTTAGCACTTCAATGATTTTTTCTCGCATTTTACGAACCCTGCCGATCTTCTAACACGTTCCTCGTCCAATATAATAGTTCGGTGAAATGACCTTACAAACGGTCCGGTAGTTTTGATTTTTTTCTCAAACATCCAAGGAAATGTCGTTCTTATGATCGTGGTAATAGAACGCGAAATACGTCTTTGTATAGCAATTGTTGAAGATTCGTTCTAATTTCAAATTAGAGGTCAATAAAGGAATTTCATACAACATTATTGGCCGTGGCCAACAAAGAGATTGTCTTTTGTTTCAGTGGGGTTTATTTCTTTTATTGATAATCTATGGCATACGGCCATAAAAAAAAAAGTAGTTTGTGCATGTATATTTACATTTTGTTTCTTATATTTAACTAGATTATTCAATTAGATTAAAACAGATATTTAATAAAATAAACAAGGAATCATGTTTATTGTTAAAAAATGTAACAATATCTCATTAATAAGGTGTTGTAATTTTTTAATAAATAGAATAGAATCTATTGCTACTCGGCCAACAATTCCCTATTTCGCGGCCTCTGCAGTAATGTACTATTGATATGTTGTCGAAGATGGTTAGTGAGTGTTTAAAATGCAAAATGCACAATTTCTCCCCCCTCCGCGCCCACCGCCATTTTGAAAAAACCGGCACTTTCTTCATATTTTTGCTCATATCTTCCTTTAGGAGCATTTAGCTAGAAGAAAGCTTAGACAATGCTATAGAGAGTTAAATTTACTATATTCTCCATTTTTAGGGTTCCGTAGCCAAATGGCAAAAAAAGGAACCCTTATAGATTCGTCATGTCTGTCTGTCTGTCTGTCCGTCTGTCCGTCCGTATGTCACAGCCATTTTTTTCCGGAACTATAAACTATAAAAATAATTAAAACTTATTTTATTGTACTCATACTAAAAGTTTTTCTAAAAGGATAAAACCATATTACCTACCTACCTGCTGTGAAAATTTGATGCTATTTCATTTTCAAGGAGCGACATAAATATAACATAACTGATGTAACACTAAAACACTAAAAGTTCATTGTTACGCAATGCCTTCGTTTTTAGGCATTCAAACACTTAGTTGCAAATGCATAACAGCCGGTAACGAGGCAGTTTTCGACTGGGCCCGAGGCCGAACATTATATTAGCGTGACAAAAGCGATTGTTAACTGACCTACATGAAAGAATATAGTTATACATCGTTCAATACACGACTACACGTGCATACGGTTTCGGGGTGTTATTTTATGGTTTGCCCCATTTGTTTTTAGTGAGCCACAAAATTCGCCTGTTTTTAATTAACTAGAGGCCCGTTGCGGCGTCGAACCGCCGCTAGAATATGGAAATCCGGTAGTGTTACAGAAAATAACTACTTTATCGAAAAGAAGTTTTTGGCGAACGAAGAATAAATACTGTAAAAAAACACGTTAAAATAATGTTTTAAAAACGTTGAAACATGCCAGGCTAGAGCTAGGCCTGATAGCCAACTGCCAGTTTCATCGTGACAACTTTTTCAACTCTTTTGTAAAAATAACTTGTGCATTAATGACATGTGATCTGCTGATCTGTTCCACAAATAAAATGTATATTATTTTTTATGGAAAAATTTAATTCATAAAAATAATCCCATATCTTGAAAAAAATATTGACATATTTTCATAGGACCGAAGATTGGTAGAATTTTAATTTGTTGTTCTTTCTTCAGGAAAGAAGAATTTATCGATTTGATCGATTTCTATCAATTTCCAGAAAAAGCACATGAATCGAAACGACAGATTTGGGCACTCACTACGCAGGTTTTAAAAAGGAAATCATGTAGTGCGTAACTGTTTATGTATTCATTTATAATAGCTCGTCCACAATGCCAACTCGTCCACATTTCCAACTCATCCGTATTCCCACCTCGTCCACAATGCCAAGTCGTCCATACACCCAACTCATCTACATTGCCAACTCGCATTCATTTCCAACTCATCCGTATTCCCACCTCGTCCACAATGCCAAGTCGTCCACATTTCCAACTCATCCGTATTCCCACCTCGTCCACAATGCCAAGTCGTCCACATTTCCAACTCATCCGTATTCCCACCTCGTCCACAATGCCAAGTCGTCCATACACCCAACTCATCTACATTGCCAACTCGCATTCATTTCCAACTCATCAACAATGCCAACTCGTCCATATTGCTAACTCGTCCACAAATACAACTGGTCCACATTTCCAACTTGTCCATAGGCCCAACTCGTCCACAATTCCAAGTCGTCCACATTTCCAACTCGTCCATATTCCCAACTCGACGATACACCCAACTCGTCTATAGAAACTCGTCCTTATTATCAGCCCGTCTTTATTGCCAACTCGTCCATATTCCCAACTTGTTCATTTTGCCAACTCATCCACATTCCCAACTCGTCCATATTCTCAACTCGTCCGTATTACCAAGTCGTCTTCATTACCCACTCGTCCGTGTTCCCAACTTGTTCATTTTGCCAACTCATCCACATTCCCAACTCTTCCATATTCCCAACTCATTCACATTGACAACTCGTCCATATTACCAACTTGTCCGTATTACCAACTCGTCTTCATTGCCAACTCGTCCATAATGCGAACTCGTCCACAGGTGTGCAGGTGTCTATGGGCGACGGTAATCGGTTTCCATCAGGCGATTCGTTTGCTCGTTTTCACCCTATGACATAAAAAAAAACTGCCCACTTTTCCATGTTCCCAACTTGTCAATTTTACCAACTCATCCACATTGCCAACTCATCCACATTTCCAACTCGTCCATATTCCCAACTCGACGATACACCCAACTCGTCTACAATACCAACTTGTCCTTATTATCAGCTCGTCTTTATTGCCAAATCTTCCATATCACCAACTTGTCCGTATTACCAAGTCGTCTTCATTGCCAACTCGTCCATATTCTCAACTCGACCACATTTCCAACTCGTCCATTTTACCAACTCATCCATATTGCCAATGTAGATACATTCCCAACTAAGCTACTTTGTCAAGTCGTCCATATTCTCAACTCGACCTCATTTCCAACTCGTCCATTTTACCAACTCATCCATATTACCAATGTAGATAAATTCCCAACTTAGCTACATTATCAACTCGTCCATATTCTCAACTCGACCACATTTCCCATCCCGTCGACATTCAAGCGGAAGGACTTAGTTTTTTCTAGTAAAATACTATTTAATTTACCATAACTCATGCTATTTGCTTTGGTTTCTTTTTTGATGGACTTATATAATCATATTTAAAATAATCTATCATAAATTTACTTATTTGAATGACGTTTAGTTGTACTTACTACATTTTTTTGCTTTGATTTATTGTAAAACTCGCTTATAAAAATAATCTATTCTTGAATGACGGTCAGTTTTTCTGGTCTTGCGAGCACCAGTCCAACTCGCACTTAACCGGCTTTTTCCTCCACATTTTTAACATGCGAAAAAAGTTTCCATATCAACATTTTAAAAAGAAAAACAACCTGGCAATTTAGATCATTGACATTATAGCCCCCAATAAAAAATACATTAAAAGTTGTCAGAATATGATTACTGTCATTCATTGTCAACAAACTGTAAAATTTTTTTTGCATATTCGTACATGTTTTAAGTGTTGCGGATATTATGTTGCCGACTCAAAAATAATATTTCATCATACTGAACAACTTACTACAGGTTTGTGAGCAAATCATGCTTATTATTATTTGGTCATCTTAAGTCAAAATAGGGATCACAGGTCACGTGGTCAATGTCACGTGGTTAGCGCACAGTAGTTTTTTCAAATCCATTTTTCAGTACTTTTTCGGGAAAAAATTAAAAATCCAAGAGTTTTATGCACATCTCCAGCATGGGACGAATCTAATGACATATCATTTATCAAAATCGGACCATAACTGTAGATCTGATGGGATGTACAAAAATCGGCCTCGCGTAATATATATATATATTAATTATTAACATATTATAATACATAGGAGACGGGTTTACCCAAGTCCTGTAAGTCGATTCTTTTTCTATTGAGCACCGCCTCGACTGATCGGAGCTCCTAATGATGAATCGCGAACCGATTCGAAACATGTCGAGAGATATTCGACTTAAGTTAACCCATTTCATATGTATTAATACGTCTGAGACTTACGGGAGTATTCTATATGAATTATTAGCCTGTCAGTGACCAGAAATGTTTGTAATTGATCACAATATCCATTCTGGTAATTTGTTGTGATGTTGTGAGTATAGGGATTTTAGCATAGGCACGGTAACTGTCTACAGCGATCGGCAACCTTTTAGCAGACTTAGGGCCGAATATAATATCAAGTGAAACTAAGGCGGGCACGAGATGCACTAGAGAAGCATCTATTAATACGAGTAGCTACCGTAAAACTACCCAACTATAGTCTAATCACTAATCATCCAACTATGGTCCAAAACAAAACTCGTTTATTTTTATCAAAATCCATATTCTATGAGTGATTTTAGACGTTTTTATTTAAGTTTGTTTAATTATGTTGTTCACTTTAGAGTTTATTCGTTATAATTGTCATATATTAACGAGTAATTTTCGGATTAAATTGGGCCATAGTTGTGTGGACTGGACTATACGGTAAAAAATAGTCGAGGGCCGACTGGGGGAGCCCCACGGGCCGCGGGTTGTCTAACATGGTCATATTGGTCTTGCTTCGAAGCAAAGCAAGTAAAGATGTCATCTTCCCATAAAAAAATTGGTAAAATATAAATGAAGTATGTAACAATTAACATAGCCCAGGGTTAAAATACTAACTACTATGACATGTGAGAAATAAAAATGTAATACCTCAAAAGCGGGCTGCTTGTGGCTGTGGAAGGCCTTCCTGCTGCCGTGGAGCAGGAACACGCCGGCGGCGGCGTCGGCGCACGCGTCGCCGTACATGCACTGGTCCGTGCGGTAGTTGTACCGGCAAGACAGCTCTAGTACGGCGTCCGGGTGGTAGTGGAATATTACGTTTATTATGTCCTGTGGGGAAAAAATTCTACTATAGTATTAGAAAGAAACACATTTATACGTGAAATGTAACATAATTACAAGAAGGGTGTGACATATATGATAAAAAAATATAAAACTAAGGCAACTATAATGTTAGGGCTGTGCCACGAAAAGGTCCATTATATGAATAATATGTTGTAAATATGAAATGTTTGTACATTAAGCATATTTTATTAAAAATAAGTGAATAAGACTATTTGGATCCTAATCAAGATTTTTGTTGATATATGAAGAGATGAGTGAATGTTGTTGCGGCGACGTCGCGTCAAATAGCTGGACGAATTTTGATCATTCATAAATGCAGGGATAGCTGGACAGCCACAGATCAAACACAAATGTATCGCCACAATGGAATGTGAGTGAGTGTGAGTGGAATCACCACTAACCAATTTATCTTTTTGTACCTCAAAGGGAGCAGAAGGATGTTTTAAAGCAGGGGTCAGCAACCCTTTATCAGACAAGGCGGGAATATTGTGTCAAGTGGACACGGCGATCTATTTTAGCCGTTTTTAGGGTTCCGCACCCCAAGGGTAAAAACGGGACCCTATTACTGAGAATTCGCTGTCCGTCCGTCCGTCCGTCTATCACCAGGCTGTATCTCAAGAACGGTGATAGCTAGACAGTTGAAATTTTCACAGATGATGTATTTCTATTGCCGCTATAACAACAAATACTAAAAATAAAATAAAATAAATATTTAAGGGGGGCTCCCATACAACAAACTTGTTATAGATTATATATATATATATATATATATGTATATGTACGGAACCCTTCATCCGCGAGTCGAACTCGCAGTTGTCCAATTTTTTAAATGTTTAGTAAAGGAAACTGTAACGCGTAGGTTTTTGACCCTTATTGTCATTGTAATCGGAGCGAAAAAGGTACGTGTTTTAATTTCCTTGTCTGTACCTTTACACTATTGCATGCTCTAATGAGTAGATTATGTGCAGGAAAAAAATTGTAAGACCTTCAATTGTAAAATTGTATACCATAACTATGCAATAAAGATAGTCAAGGGCCGCCACTAAATAACCTTGCGGGCCGCAGGTTGCCGACCGCTAATTTAAAGTTAGACACGAATAAAATTGTGGAATACAAGTTTAAAAGAAACATTATGAGAGTTGAGTTTCTTTCGGCTTTCTACACAACAGCGGCCTCCTCTTGCATAATGCTGGTAGATTCAGATTCAAGCATGTGAAAGTGCCCTTGTGGTGTACTTACAGAATAAATGTTTTGATATAGATATTTTTTTTGATTATGCAAACAACCCAACTTTGTACATTGAACAACCAGTCGCCTAATATTAGAGTGCTTAAATCTGGCTTAAATATGTTTTGTGGAACATGTGAGGTTAATGGTAATGATTTTATTCCATTATTCAAACTAAGATTATTGGATGAGGGCGGCGCAAGATCGATCGTTGTGGAGAACTTTGGGGGAGGCCTTTGTCCAGCAGTGGACGTCTATAGGCTGATATGATGATGATGATGATGATTCAAACTAAGTCCAGCCACAACATTTGTAGTTGTTTGGACAAACACCTGACCTTATTTATTAAATAGTATTTATTCAAAAATCATTAAAAATGTCAAATTACAAAATAATAACCACTTAACTAAACATAATATACACAAATACAACACTGTTTAGTCAAATAACCCGCCCCGAGTCATTCCGGGTGCAAAGGTGCCCATCACGCTCGCTGCATTACCGCGTTGAATCGCGATCGACAACCTTTGCAGCAGGAACGACCCGGCACGGGGGTCATGACCTCTCTCTCGCAAACGGCGCCCGACTTCCGCCAAAAACGTTCTAGCTTCTGAACACCAGCAGCCAGTCGTCTCCACCGCGAGCGGGACAAATAAATAATTTTTCAAAGCGGAATATTTGTCCCGCTTTCTGAGAGCAGCCGTCTCGGCTGCAGCTCCGGCCGCTCTGATGGTGCGACCCAGGTGCGAGGCAGCGAAAGTGCTGACACATGTTGCGTCCCACAACAGACACTTGCCCTTCTGCCACGGCACCAAGGTCAAACCATCAGGCCTTTTCCCATCCGTCCTGCTCAACCCTGAAGGCTCCAGCACACATGGTATGTTGGCTGATACCAGCGCCCTCCGGACGATGTCGTTCAGAGCGTGATGACGCGAAAATCTCCCCGCACAACGACAGCAACTCAACGCATGGTGCCCGTTGCTCTCCACCATGGTACCGCAGATGCATAAATGTGGTTCACAAACATCGCAGCCCAGGCGGAGAGCCACAGGCACCCGCAACGAGTCGTCGTCGAGCAGAGTGCCTAGGTGGGGGGAGGGAAGCGCATGTAACCAAGCCCCAGACTCCGACTCCGACACGGCCTTCAATCTTGCCCTGTCCGCTCCCTCTGCGCCATCGACAAGAGAGCGCAGTACCCGCGTCACCCCTGCATCGTCCCACAAGCGCTGGCGGTCTGGTCTTTCAGGCGCACTGCTATTTGGGTTAAGAGCCATCCAAGCATCCTGGGCATCAGACGCATACGGTATGGTTGCCTTATCACCTTCAACGGACAATATATCAGTCACAAGGTCCACAACCCCACACGCCGATGCCAAGAAAGCCGGAAGGCTGACGTCCCGTGCGCGCCGGATCCCTAAGCCACCACTGCGAATAGGGAGAGACGCAAGATCCCATTGATCCGAATTGAGGGAAACATTCAATATAGACTCTGTTGTCTCCCTCAACACAGAGTCAAAGGAGTCGACATCACCGGGGTGCAACCAAGCCGGCACAGTGCGCAAAAAGTAAGTGAGCTTGGGAACTGCAAAACACGACCGTAACAATGTGAGAGCTACGTGAGCCGAGAGATCTTTAAGTCTCGTCCCCGCTGTCAGAAGAAGCCGCCTCCTTAACGCAAAGGCATCAGAAATAGCTTCTGGGAAAATAGGAGACCCTAAGAGGTTAAACGTTTGCGCCGATAACATCCTGAGGCCGGGAAACAAAGTATTAAATGACGCGAAGGACTCGCAAGATGCGGTACTGCAAGGGAAGAATTCGCACTTGGCACTGTTTACCTCCAGACCCAGCTCCTTAAAACGAGGAAGGATTATATTAAGGTCTTGCAAGACCACCTCAGGCTTTCCTCCGAGAGTTCCGTCGTCAAGGTACCAGATATTCAAAGGAGCCTGCAGCTCCGATATGACCTTCTGAATGCCCAGACTAAAGGCTAACGGGCCAAGTGGGTCCCCCTGCTGCGCCCCAACCTGGGAGAGTATGAGAGACTCATTGTAGAAAAGATTGGTAGGCGACGAGTATACCTGGAAGAGGAAGGGATAAAGGGAAGGCACCCGCTCTCTGACTTCACACAGCAATGCATCGCGTTCGATTGAGTTAAATGCGTTTTTAATGTCTAATTTAATAATGACACAATCTGTGTGATCAGAATTTAAAGAAAAAGCCCGTGTTGCGTGGATGGCAGCCTCACATCCCAGCTTCGTCCCAAACCCCAACTGGCACGGTCGCAAGTAGGCGGCCATCTCCTCCCTCACAGCCTGACACCCCAATTTAGCGGTCAACCGACGAAACGCGCTGCCAACAGCTATGGGTCTTAAACCCCCATCTTTTTTCGATAACGCGCACAAAGAAGCTCCGTAAATATATGGACATACTTCCGGATTTACCTGACCACTAAGTAAGAAATTACAGAGCTTAGTGAGGCAACCAAGCAAACGAGTTCCGCTATCACCAGCCGACCCCGACGTCAGCTCTTTTAAGTGTACAGGCCGAATGCCGTCTAAACCAGCCGCAGAACTACTGTTAAAGGACGCGATTGCCCCCGCGACATGTTCAACCTCCGCACTAAATGAAGGGATCGACCGGTCTGGCTCCAGCGGAAGCTGCAAAGGCCGAGATGGGGCCGGATGTTTTGACTGTAGCGTGGCAAGTATCTCCAGGCTTTGTGGCGCCACTGTTTTATTAAATTAAGTTAATATAATTATAATAAAAGTATTTTAGAAATTATTGATTATTTAATTTAATAATCTAAATTAAAATGCTGTGCAATATTTCAGCATTTTAGATTAGACCCTTCTTTTCAACAAATTCAAGTAAATAATATCTCTATATTAATTGAGTAAATGGTTAAAATTACCTGGTCACCCCAAGGTATATACAATTTCCATTTGAGCATGATGGGGGTTACATACTCCGTCCAACTGAAGTTTCTCATTCTTGTTAGGTTCATTAACATTACACCTGAATTCAACCCTGAAATTAATAAAATAGACATTGTTAGTACTTATTATGTAGGCTTGTTCAAACTAAATATCTATTAAACTAGATTAACAAATGACATTTCTATTTTTTTTTCATTGTGGACAGATAGTGAAACATCAAGATCCAGGGAAAATAAGTGCGATTATACAATACTAAAAGAAATTACTCTGATAAAAAGAGTAGACTCACCATACTTCCCATAAAATGGATGTTTAGCAAATCTAGGATACCATGATACATTGGGGTTATCATTCTCCAGGGTCATCGCAGAGATCTGGGAATGATTGAACAAGGAGAACTTGTGCCACAACTCATCTGCGGGTCCCAGGAACAGCGTGTCAGTGTCAACATAGATCATGGCATCAATATGGGTTATAAGTTTCTGAAAATATATTGATGATGTTTAACCAAACAATCAAATCACGCAATTATATGAGTGAATAAGTTGGTGTTAATAAAACTAATGATGAATTACCATAAGGTGAGGCTATGAGGAATCCAAGGGGTTATTTGGTACTGAGCAAAAAGAAAGAATTTTAAGACAAATATTTTCTTACCATTGGAATATTAGGAACATACATGTTTTCAGGTGTATGACTATTGTTCCAACAATTGCGATGCAAATAATTATAAACCTTTCATTTGCACATTACATAATAAATAAATAATAGAGCCTTGTGTTCCAAATAGCCTCACCATATGGTATTGATCGCATTTAAGACAAATATTTTCTTACCATTGGAATATTAGGAACATACATGTTTTCAGGTGTATGACTATTGTTCCAACAATTGCGATGCAAATAATTATAAACCTTTCATTTGCCTATTACATAATAAATAAATAAATAAATAATAGAGCCTTGTGTTCCAAATAGCCTCACCATATGGTATTGATCGCATACAAAACCAGGCCAGCCAGCAAATGTCAATGGTTGGCAGGCTGGTGTTATCCTTCTCCTAGTATGTTTCTTATAAGTAATTACCGGTATGAATAGTCGTTGCGCAGCACATCTACTAAATAAGTTCATCCAGTCATCGACATGTTCTGCTGGAAAGTTAATGTTATGCAGCTCAAAATCAAGCTGATAGCTGGTTTCTGTCCTCCACCTGCTTAGAGTCTCATTGAATTTCGTTTTCAGCTTTTCGTCAGTGAAAATGACAAAATGCACTGGTGTCTTTGTAAACAGTAACGCGGATTTCACGACGTTGAGAGACTCGTTGAATCTTGAATCACATACAACAAACGATAAGACAATTCTGCTTATCGTCGACTTACTGTTATCTTCTGGTCTCCTGAAAAGTTAAAGAAAATATAAAAACTGTGATGAGTTAATATAATGCTTTGATCTATAAGCGATTTTACTTACAAAGTTATTAACTTCGAGCTTGATCTATCTCCCACACTTTTTGCATTGGTCTTCACATCGTCACTACTAATCCAAGAGTATAAATAAATAATCATAAAACTGAATCCCAGTAGGACTATGATTTTCCAAAGAGGTAACCGTCTCATTATTGTAATTATATTATGGTAACTCATTAGAATTTCGTTTTATCCCACGTCTATCCATTCCATTGTTTGTTTACTATTTTTCAGTTACCTTTTATTTTTTTCTAACTGTCAAAAGCTATACCCGTTACACTACAGTCTAATTTTTTTTAAACACACAATTGACAGTTCTCTGTTGATGTTTGTATTGATGTAGCAGACATATTGTTTACCAAATCTAACGATTATGAATGGTTGATCGAATAGATTTTACCGACAAACTTTTATTTTAATTAATTATTGAAACCTGCATATATTTTTGTTTATTTTGTGTAAATCAATATTTTTTTGTACTACAAGCCGTCGTGTTTTATTGTTCTTTCTTCAGGTTATCAATTGTTATTGTAGCACAGTTTCAATTAAAGCAATTCGATAACTAGAAAATATTTATTAAGAATACAACATTAAAAATGGTAATGACACCTAACAACATAGAAACACAGGTTGCTAAGTAACGTAGACGAAAAAGTTTCAATATTAATTTACCGATTTAATCGATTTCTACCAAATTACAGAAATAGTACATAAATCGAAACGAAAGATTTGGTGACAGCACAGCTTTTGAAAAAAAAGCACGTACTACGTAGTACGTAACTGTTAATTTAATGATTTATTGTCGGTAAATACTTCAACACCTACATAGAAACAATTAATTAATTTAAAGTTCATTGCACAATTCAAAAAAAGTACAGTCCAGTCAACCACTGGGTTAAACAGAATTTACGTTATTTACGTTATACGGTCCTGTGATGTGTCAAATGTGTGTACAAAAAAATCAGACTATACTAGCGATCGCGAAGTTGACCGACTGCGGAAACCTAAAACCCATTCCACCTTCTGATCCTATCCGATCCGGATGAAATCGATAATCGGTAATGTGTGTGTTGTTAGCAGTTGTTAGGATCTATTACACTACACATTATCCGATTTCATCTGATCATTAAATCGGATCGGAAGGTGTAGAACGGCTATTAGAGTAAGGATGGCGGAAACTCAAATTTTCTTCCAACATAGCGATAGTTTAGGCTCCGTCCACACTTGTATCATTTCGCCGATCCGATCCCCGTCGCGTATCTTCACCGCGTATCATGAACGGTAGTGTGGACGTCGCGCCGTTGCGATCATGCAACGCTCGCGCGAAATCCATGTTGATACGCGTATCTTCAGTACCCCGCACACTCGCGATCAGGAAAGTATTGCATGATCGCGACGGCGTGACGTCCACACTTCCGTTCATGATACGCGGTGAGGATACGGAGTGAGGATCGGCCGTGATCCATCTCGAATGGGTTTTTGCCCGATCATCAAAGGCGCTATTTGAGTCATCGATCCACGCTGCGATCATTGGTTTTTAATCCTTAATCTTTACGATACTTAAAAAATACCATACCACTGATGGACTGTCTACTTTGTTAGGCCTTTCCATGCGGCGTCTTCCAGCACGCGGTTTCCACTTGAGAACCTTTCTGCCGCATGCCATAAAACAAACACAGCCATACGAAGGCCATGTCTCCGTGAGCGGGTGCCTTAATCGAAGACCTCCCCACGCGGCGTCTTCCAGCACGCGGTTTCCACTCGAGAACCTTTCTGCCGCATTATGTATTATAAAACGACCACAGTCATGTGCTAAATCTCCATGAGCAGATGACAAAAATGAAGGCCTTCCTCGGTGCGACTTCCGGTACACGGCCCCCACTCAAGAATATTTCTGTCCCAAGGTTCAGTGAGCGATCTCAGCGGGTGACATTTTTAAATGGGACGCAACTCCGCACAGAACAACGATCACAAACGAAATTAAATGTTCGGCGAAAACGAAATGGCAAAATGATCGGGGCGGTGATACGGTGCTACGATACGGATAGCGTCCAAACTACTGCACGCCGAAATGATCGGTGCGGCGATACGCGACGAGGATACGATACGGCAAGTGTGGACGCGTTTATTCGCGCGACGGCGCAAATGATACGGAGTGCCCGCAGTGAGCGTCCAAACAGCACGATACGCGGTGGAGATACGCAACGGGGATCGGATCGGCGAAATGATACAAGTGTGGACGCACCTTTACAGTATCATCCCGTTTACGTCAAAAAAACATTACCACGAAACATCATACACCATTTAAGTCACTTTTATAACCGTTGATTGAATATTCCAGTTAGAAAAATACTCCGCTAGTATTCTGATTCTGTCATTTTTGACAAAGAACTTGACAGACACAGGATATTCTTGTCATATTATGTTGGGATGTGGTCTAAATAGCGTATAAAGTGATACAACCGTTCGATCCTCTTCAGTCCCACAGGGCTAAATTGCAATATTACAAGACACTGTTTCATAGGAATACAAATAACAATAAGCAAGAATGGTTGTTGGAGCATATCCAATTGCTAAATTATCAGTATTACTAATCAAACAAATAAGCAAACCCATCGCTAATGCATGTAAAGAACGAGCCAAAAATAGTCCCTTTTTCAGGACTTATGTTTGTATGCCACCCGCTCAATGTAAGTATCTTCTAAGACAATTTATACATTTTATGAAATCTTAACCTCAATTCGATTATTGATTTGTGCAGTTTACAACTGGTGCGAGGTGAAAGCTAAGATGTGGATATTGAATTTGGGGAGGCCTGTAAACATCCCGGTGCTGAGCCAGGAGATGGCTATCGAACTGGGGGCCAACTTGCTTGGTGAAGCAGTAATCTTTATCATAGGTGCTGGGTTACTGACTATAGAATATAACAGGTAATTTTGATATATATATTTTTTTAATTTACGTTACATTCGAAATTCGTTTATTATATAATTCTTGTTTTAATAACTGTTTCATTATAAGTACACGTTAGTGAATGAAGCTTTATGTTGATTGCAGGCAGAGCAAAAAAGAGGCAGCCAAAGAAGAAGCCCGCATAAATGAATTAAAACACATTACTAGTACTATCACTGACCTATATTTCACTGTTCAGCAACAAGAAACACAGATCCGGGAAATGGAACGGCTTATTCATTCAGTCAGTGAGTATCACTTGCCTATTATGGTTACCTAGTTTCATCTTGGAAACAAATAAACATTGATAACGAAAACAAGTCCATTTTTTCAAAGTAATAATGTATATTTCAACATACTTGCCACATATTTTGTTATAGTATAACTAGTTTTTTTTTTTGTAGGTGGTAAAAAGCTACAAACACCACCAAAGATCACACCAGAAACCAAAGAGCTACCTAAAGCCCTGAAGGAACTAGAGGAATTAGCAAAGGGGGCACCACCCAAACCCCCAGCGGGACAAACATCCCCAAAGAGCCAACCGCCCCCTGCTAACCAGCAGCCGACACAATCAAGACAAGAAGACCCTAAAATTACCAAGCCTGTTGCCCATCTTATCTCTACTCCATACCCCAACAATGGCCTTATTCTTCAATCATTGAATTACATTCAAATGGATGTTTTTAGTTCAATGTTTTGTCATAGCCAAAGGGAAGAAGAAAATAAACAACAAGAAAAATCTCAATCTTTTCAAAAACGAGACAATGCTGTACTCTCTGAGGCACTCTTTAATATTGAAAATAACTTTAGAAGCCTGTTTTGAAGTGTATAGTAATTGTATAAGTAGTTAGTGAAGTCTTGGTTTGTTATTGGTTATGTAATAGCCATTTATATTGTATAAAGTGTTTTTGAGTTTATGTCAGTGTTTATTGATGCTGCACTTGTTTTAAAACTTACATTACATACTCTAGCTAAAAGTTGATCAATGCCAAGTGAACAATTCTACTCTATAAAATGCTTTTAATACATACTGCCTACCAGTTTTCTGCATTTGGGAGAAGCCACAACATGTGTAAAACTGTTGTGTTTGGTAGTTATTGTACATGGTAGAACTAGGCACTTATGTCTGAAGTTATACATTCAGAGTCAATTAATGTGCCTGTGCTGTTAGTGTGAAAACAGCATCTCATTGCACTTGTGATGAGGGACGTCTAATTATTGGCAAAGCAAAAGTAAAAGAGATTAGTGCATGCTAAATATTACTGAGTAGTGGGTAGGAATTTCATAGTTGTTACCACACTAGATCTCCTGAAAAAAGTATGACTTTTGTAAACATGTATATTTTTTAGGTAACAATGTAAATAAATTGTATCCAATACTCTTGTATATATTTTTTTTTACCTGTACTGCCAATAATAATGTAAATAAAAATACAATGACATATAATAAAAACATATTATTGATCAAGCCACTCATTCATATATGTACATTCTTGTGGTGTTATAAGCCCTGAGGAGTAGCATTTGTGTATGAGAGGGCAGACTCCGCAGGGCACTTGCACCAGCCCGGGAGGAGGGATCAAGGACTCAATGGCACGGAACACCTTGCTACCATCAGGGTACACACTGCTCTCTGCCTTGCCATCATATACTAGGGTATTCAAGATTGTTACTACATCTTCTACATCCAATGTAACCTGAAACAAAGTAGGTATACATGCATATCAAGATATCTATCAAGATTGTACAAATTTATAGAACTTGAATAAAAAAATAAAAATATCTCTACTTTCAGACAACTTAAGCGATATGACAATTCTTAAGAAAGAAAGATGTATGAAAGTCTAATAATAGTTAATTACTTTATTGGTTTTCATGAAATCAAACATTGAATCTCTACAAATCTTCACAATAGGCATGTTGACTAATTTTGTTTTGAGGATGTCAATCGAGTCTATTTTTTATTGTGATCAAATGTCTATATGGGACTGACTATATTTAAACTGCTCTAAAAGTCAGAAATGACCGTCAAAGTTCAACATTCCTACGTAGCGCTAAAAACGCTCCATACAAAACGCGTCAGGCTAGTGACGTCACAGGCCGGTATAGGTACCAATAATTGTATGGAAAAATTAAGAAATTTGTCATTTTCACCGTGAAAAAGTGCGTTTAAGTTCATAGTTGTCATACAATTATTGTTTCGTAAAATTATGAGGATCCTGAAAACATTTTCAAAATTTATTTTGGATTAAAAAAAATATCATAAAATTTGCGTACCTTTGAAGTCACATATTTCCAAAAAAGATATATGTTTCTGGATTTTTTTCTTTGTTTCGTGAAATATTTAGCTAATTTTATTCATATAACTACAGTACGCTGTAGAATTCAACATCAGTCAAATAGCCTATTGGAAAGGATTTTTTTTAATGGTCTTTACTCATACTTACATTACTGATTCCTAAGTCAGTTATATATTTGTGTACTTCAGCACCAGTGGCATAGGACTGAGTTCTGCCCACAATCGGTCCTCGAACATTGTTCTTGATCTTGTCCGCTCTTTGCTGCAGGAATCTGAGGCATTGGCGGTTAAGTATGTCCACAAACTCTGACTCAAAATCTTGGTCTTGATACCATGCCCCTCCTGATATTGACCGATCTGGTTCTAAGTTATACAACATATAAACTTTCTTTTTTGAAGCCTGAAAATATAATATCAACATGAATAACCACAGATAACTTAGTGGAAATTTGAGTGGATGGATACATACATAGATACATGGATAATGCTATTACCACTGCCACATTTTTTTATGAAAACTTGCTTACATTAAAATTTGAATTTTAAAATATAACAAAAAAAAAGATTTTTGAACAAATACCACATGCTTTGGGTGTCTGTGTTTAGAATTAATCAGTTGGGCCAGAGCCAAAAAAGTAAGATTGCATTAAGATGCAAGAATGTCCCCACAATGCATTTGTTATTTATTACCCTACCACACAATCTTTATCTGCTTTGCCCAAAGGTTGACTGGTAGTGAATGCCTCATGGCATTAAGTGCGCCTTTTGTACGATAAGTTTTCTTTTGTGCAATAACCACAAATAAAAATCGTTTTTGGTGCACAAAAGAAGTGTATTCGTGCCATCTGTAGCCTTAAAGAAACGGATAGCTGTAAGCCTCACTTCAAGGAACTAAAGATTTTGACACTGACTAGTCTTTACATCTACGAAGTAGCAGTCTTCGTTAAATCAAACTCTAATATGTTTCCACTAAAGTCGATAGACTCTAAAATGATGCGTCACAAATACAATATTAAAACCATATCTGGTAAAACAGCATTACTGCGAAACAGTTTAGTAGGTACCATCTCTAAAATATATAATTATTTGCCTGACGATTTAAAACAGTTAGATTTAAACATGTTCAAAGTAAAATTAAAACAGGAACTTATTAACAGGGCTCTTGGCGACTTTTTTAAAGAAAAAATAATATTAAACTAAATAAACTTATGATAACATTATTATTATTATGCATGCATTAAGAATAGTAAAATATAGACTGTAATAAGTGTACATACTAATCTAATCAAATTTTTCCATTAAATTTAAATGACATAAATATAAATAATCAGTAAGAATGCTACTTAGAGAATAAGTTTTGTAAATTTTCACATGCCATAACGGCCGAATATATAAGGATCAAATGTTTTATATTATACCATCTTATGTACCATATATTCTGTGAATAAATGATGATTATGATTATAATAAAGATTAAATAAATAAATCTTATACAGAATTGATTAACTTACATTGACACATTTGACTGCCTTAATAACTTTTTTGCTCTCAAGACTCTTTAGCACTTTAGTGAGCTGTGTGTTGGCGAGGTTAGACCGCACTCTAATATCACGGATCCATATTCCCTTGTTACCCGCTTCTTCTATTAAATTATAAACCACTTTTTCTTCATTGTCTGCACCTTTGACAGCTGTTTTACTAGTTTGAGTTTTCAATCTGCAACACAAATTTAAGAATAGCATTGCATATTTAAAATTTAATTTTAATGTATGGGTCCGGAACAAGTAAAAAGTTCTATTTAGCCTTATAAGATGATAGGGAATGTTTTAAACCAGATTTGTACCGAGTTGAACAATAAACATCGGAAGTAAATAAAATATACCTTATTAGATATGGTAAAATCTGTATATCGTTTGGCCTATGATGAGCTTTATGCGGCCGCGGCTGTCGCTCTCGTATCGGGCTATCCAGCCATCTTCGAAAGTGCCGCAGTTTATTAGACGCTGCTTAACTCATCTGTTATAGATGGTAAAAGGCTAATGATGATGATGATGAGCTTTTATGTACTACGAAGTAAAGTTGATTTACGGTATAGTATTGTATTTACATACCTGTATATTAGTGATCCACCTTGATTGAATAAGTCAAAGCAGCCCTGCTGCAGCAGCGAGTTGATCGCACCCACCAACTCCGCTGTAGATAGCTCCGGCACAGCGGCTTTAATGTCCGAGTCCGATACGCCTTTAGGATTTTTCTTAGCCACATTTAAAATCTTTTCTTTCGCTTCCTCTGTTTTATTTGCATTCATTTTATTGCAATAATCTTTAGAAATTTTAAAAACACGCTATGCCGCGACAATCAGCTGTCTCTCGTGTCACTAATGTCATTGTGACATACCTATTACGAGCTATTCAAGGTACTGTTTAAAAGGATGGAATGATACATAAAGTATATAATACTTTACAGTCGGAAAAATATATTTTATTTATTTATTTAAACTTTGTTAAAGTAAAAGTACGAATGGCGGACTTAATGCCATAAGGTATTCACTACCAGTCAACCATAGGGCCAAACAGAAACTAGCAGTTGGTGCAGGATCATAAAAACCCGTGGCTAAAAACATAAAACGAGACAAAAGTGACCAAACAGAAACTAGCAGTTGCAGCAGTAAATTTAGGGTCGGTACAGACGGGCAGGATTTGAACTGCACCCTGCAAAGTGGCAGTTTTGAGGCAGCTGGTGTAGCTGCATCAAAACTACAACAGTAAGCGGACTGCACAGTCAGTCCGCTTACTGTTGCCGTGCAGTCCTGTCAGCCGCACACCAACTGCAAGCTGCAGTACGACTGAAATAGAACTGCTCATAATGTGTGTAGTGTTTATGTTCCGCTCCGCCAGTGACTTGTGGAAATGAATAGAGTGCACGCGTATTTCAGTATGAAATTTGACGAAATATTAAATATTACTGCTGCTTCTTTTGTTTTTACGTCGTTACAATGCAGTTGTTTAGAGTAGTATAGAAATCAAATGTGCAAGTCCACTTTATTTACATAGTAGTATTTGATTTGATTATCAGCATAGTCTTAAAATTTCAGATTTAACATAGAATCTATGATAATGCATCCTATGAAAGTAAAAAATGCAAATGTTTTAAATAACATTTTTTAAGGGCAGATCATCTTTTAATTACATATTTAAAAAAATACTATGTAAAGAAAAATACAACATTGCTTTAATTCTTACCAAGTAGTATTAATTTGCTTATTAACATATTTTGTACAATAACTTACTATAATAACAATTTCTACATATCAGTCCATTTTATACTGAGTTATACTGTCTTTTTTTGGAAAACTGGTCTTTAGAATAAACATTTTATTAACTTCAGGGGTGTAGTCTAGAGTCTCCAGGTATCCAAACCAATAAATAACTAATCCAGGACCAAATCTATTCCAATAAGCCATCAACTGATCTTTTAAATAACCTGAATGGTTTTCTTCATCCCCAAATAATGCTTTACTTTCTACCCAGTGAACAATAAAGCCATCAACTGCTATAGGTACATCAAGTTTAAAATCTGGAGTCTTGTCATAGCCACGGGATCGTAAAACATTTTCATCTGAGAATGTTATGTTCATCAATTTCAGTTCTCTCTCCAGCCTCAATTCATATTCCAATCCAATAGATCTGCAAAAAATAATGAGATTGTTAGCCCTTAGAGATTAATAGTACATAATTTAGTGAGAGTAGTGTTACTCTGAAGTATGTAATTTGAAGTTAGTGTCACACTTTACTGTTTATTCAAATACCATTATCACGAGAGTGAGAGGAATGGCATAATACAAACTTTAGAGTACTAAACTTTCGAAATTTAGAGTAAACCCTCATATGTCTATATGTTACTGTTTCACACTTACTGTTTGATTAGATCTGCATATGGCCCATACTGGTTGTCATTCATGATACCCTGTGAATATGTAATAATTAATAACTTCCATGTTGCTACTATGTACAAATACTAAAGTTTCCATTTAGCTTAGGTCAACTGGTTGTAGAATTAAATGTACGTAATAAATAAAAAAATTGGGCAAGTGCGAGTCGGACTCGCGCACCGAGGGTTCCGTACAAACAGTTTTCATTCTTAAGTGGTTAAGTTAAGTTTGCACCTGGTATGTATAGCGCCCTATACAAATGAGGTGCAAAGTTAACGCAACCAACCCGTTTGTTGTATGGGAGCCCCCCTTAAATATTGATTTTATTTTATTTTTAGTATTTGTTGTTATAGCGGCAATAGAAATACATCATCTGTGAAAATTTCAACTGTCTAGCTATCACCGTTATTGAGATACAGCCTGGTGACAGACGGACGGACGGACGGACGGACAGCGAAGTCTCAGTAATAGGGTCCCGTTTTTACCCTTTGGGTACGGAACCCTAAAAAACAAGGAAAATGATTTCAAAAAATTAAATTCCACAAATACTATCTCAGAGCTTTTTATGAGATATATGACCCTCCTGCTTGTAGTCATCAGCCACTGTTATTATTTAAGTAAATTGCGAATTTATAATAAATCCTACTATCTTACCAAAAAGACCTGATAAGCTAGTTCTTTATCTTCAATCAATGTGGTGTCCTTAAAGCATTTTTTAACCATAGATGAATCAGAGTAAACATTCTGTAGCAGTGATCTTGCAAACAAGGCCGGACTTATCCCTTGGTTGTCTGAGAGCCTATAAAGAGTTGAGAAAACTATTGTAATTACATTACACAACCAATTTTTGAAATGGTGGTTTTAGATTATAATCCTTAAATGGCAGGGAATTGTGTGATGAGTATGAATATTGATTGGAATCATCGGAAAAATATAAAAACACTGATTACATATTTCTAAGCGGAATACAGATAAGTAGTAAAATTGTAGTCTTAGAATATGAAATCTTATCAATTCATGACATGAAAATGTTTAATTGAGTGCTAAATTTTTTGTTGATGTTAAAAACTTACGATTTAACATTTCTTTATTGAAAATGACAAAGAAAAGTGCAGGTATTTCTGATATCAGCTGCTGTTTTGTCTTTTCTAATTTAGTTCTCAATCATGCTAATTAATTGGGTCTTAATATAGTAAAATAACAAGATACTTACTGTAGAATAACACCATCTTTATGTTTATCTCTCATTAGTCCTTCATATAACTCATAGTATCTGCTAGATATGGATGGAGACTTCCGATAGCTTTGCTTCATGGATCTCTGCACCAGGAGAGAGACAATACTGCCCAGTGTGGCTGGTGGTAAGCTGAAATTAAATGTTTAGTACAGTTAGTATCAAAAGTAGCTGAAAATTTTAGTATGGTGACCAAACAAGAATTGTATCACAGCACATTGAAGACTACTTCTGTTCTGGACCGTACGAATGAAGTTTATTTATTTGGATTTAGGATATAACATTACAAATCTTATTTAAAGTAATACAAAGTCAAAACTATAGAATAAAACGAACTTCTTGTATTTCTTTTTCAATTCATTCTCTGCTTTACGTCCGTAGGATGTTAGTCTATTGAAATCTGCTACTATGGCATTGTACAATTCCACTTTCATAGGCTTCATATTCTTATCATCGATAGAAAATACTTAAAACTTAATGATAAAATCAATAATAATCTTAATTTCCACGCGAAACACTGTATATCTGTATATATATGATCATTGATCGCTGTCAAACACAGTGACACAAACTACAAGCTGTCAAATTAGTGATACCAAATTACGGGAACGGGAACGTTTAAAAGTTATAATTTAATATTAACATCGGCAACACTGTAATTTTTTTTTTAAATTATGTTTTCTCTTTTTTTACAGCTGAGTAGTGCTGTGCCTCAATCACAAAAAAATTGTTTAGGCTCCGTCCACACTTGTATCATTTCGCCGATCCGATCCCCGTCGCGTATCTTCACCGCGTATCATGAACGGTAGTGTGGACGTCGCGCCGTTGCGATCATGCAACGCTCGCGCGAAATCCATGTTGATACGCGTATCTTCAGTACCCCGCACACTCGCGATCAGGAAAGTATTGCATGATCGCGACGGCGTGACGTCCACACTTCCGTTCATGATACGCGGTGAGGATACGGAGTGAGGATCGGCCGTGATCCATCTCGAATGGGTTTTTGCCCGATCATCAAAGGCGCTATTTGAGTCATCGATCCACGCTGCGATCATTGGTTTTTAATCCTTAATC
Source organism: Apotomis capreana (assembly GCA_947623375.1). Taxonomy (NCBI): domain Eukaryota; kingdom Metazoa; phylum Arthropoda; class Insecta; order Lepidoptera; family Tortricidae; genus Apotomis; species Apotomis capreana. The sequence continues at coordinate 9,680,500 of OX392516.1, forward strand.
TTTACGATACTTAAAAAATACCATACCACTGATGGACTGTCTACTTTGTTAGGCCTTTCCATGCGGCGTCTTCCAGCACGCGGTTTCCACTTGAGAACCTTTCTGCCGCATGCCATAAAACAAACACAGCCATACGAAGGCCATGTCTCCGTGAGCGGGTGCCTTAATCGAAGACCTCCCCACGCGGCGTCTTCCAGCACGCGGTTTCCACTCGAGAACCTTTCTGCCGCATTATGTATTATAAAACGACCACAGTCATGTGCTAAATCTCCATGAGCAGATGACAAAAATGAAGGCCTTCCTCGGTGCGACTTCCGGTACACGGCCCCCACTCAAGAATATTTCTGTCCCAAGGTTCAGTGAGCGATCTCAGCGGGTGACATTTTTAAATGGGACGCAACTCCGCACAGAACAACGATCACAAACGAAATTAAATGTTCGGCGAAAACGAAATGGCAAAATGATCGGGGCGGTGATACGGTGCTACGATACGGATAGCGTCCAAACTACTGCACGCCGAAATGATCGGTGCGGCGATACGCGACGAGGATACGATACGGCAAGTGTGGACGCGTTTATTCGCGCGACGGCGCAAATGATACGGAGTGCCCGCAGTGAGCGTCCAAACAGCACGATACGCGGTGGAGATACGCAACGGGGATCGGATCGGCGAAATGATACAAGTGTGGACGCACCTTTAGCCATGTTTTCCTTATGTTGGCAGAAACGAAAAAATATATGTTGACATATTTTCTGTATAGGTTAGGTTTGTGTAGTAGATTTTGTGTAAATAAAAGCTTTCGCTTCATACTATTATAATAATGCGAAAACAATGACGGACGAAAGTGTGAATATATCGGCCAAATCTAGAGCTAGAGCTCTTGAACCAATAAACAAAGTAAATGTTACGGCTAATACCTACTTTGCTGAATGTAATATTACAGTGTAGACATAATATTATGTATGTATGATTTCAGCTTGGGTACATGGATGGTGCAGCTGATGGTCAGAATGCTTCATTTCAAACGAGTTTTAATACTGGTTATGAACAAGGATTTAGTTTTGGAATGGAATTAGCATTTAATGAAGCTCTGTTAGTACCTTATCTAATAGTTTATTATGTATGATTTTAATTCAGAAATAATTTCATTAATTCTGTTTCAGTGCTCAATGTAACAAGGAATCGATCGCGAGTAACATTCAAGATCCAAGACGGATAAATTGTCAAATATGCATAACAGGCAAAGGAGCCCAAGAGAACATTGTGAATCTATATAATGTACAGAAAGAAATGAATGATGAGTATTTAAAAAATCAAAATACTAATAAACCAATATAAAATTAATAACCCAATTTATTTACAAGACAAAAGTTTGTTACTGTTAATTCCTTAACATCTAACATTTAAACTGAAAATGTCAAGTTTTATTTATTTGAGTTCTTGGTGATGATCTAAGCCACAGATATAGATGTGATATTTCAGCACTCGTAAAAGTTACTTCACATTACAAGTTCTTCAATGGATACAATAGGCATTTTGTAGATCTGATTGATACTTATGGCAGTTACAATAATTGTTGATGCAACATAGCTCAACTAAGGATAGTCTAGTGTCTTTCCACTTCACCAAATGTGATATTTAGAGTTGCCATCAGACTCTTGGTTTTTTCTCAGGTGGAGGCTTCATATTTTCTTGTTTGATTTCCTGCTTGATTTCAACATGTCCTTGGATCGCACCGTTGGTCATATCAGAACCACTAGGGTCCACAGGCTCTTGCTTTATAGTTATGTTGTTGACATTATTGGAATCTGATTGTTTGTCTTTATCATTTGCATTTTCAATTTTGACTCCATTGGTCTGAAATCAAAGAAATGCAATTGGATAAATGCTTTGGTTGAATATGTCAGTTGACAAACTAACTTAATACCTTTTAGTAGCAATCCTAGTAAATATTATGAATATTTAGCTTAAAATTATGTCAAGTTTCTAGAAAACAAGTTAAAAATTTATCAAATTGTTAGATATTTGTTATTGCTGACTCTACAAAAAAGTCTATGTATTTATTGAACCTGCTCAAAAAAAAAACACGGGAATTTGCTGAGACATGCGGAAACCGCTTTCGGGTAGGCTATTTAATTACCTATAAAGTCAATTATAAAAGAAAAATGTAATGTAATGCTCCACTGCCATGTAAGCAGGACTCGAACGTGCGACCCTACGTTTCCGGCGTAGTGCTATCCCAACTCGGCTATCACATCGTTACCTCAGTTACGCCAAATCTTTAATTCCATAATTCTACGCTACTGGAGCGCCCTCGGCGTCCTATGTATTTAAAATGCTTATGCGTATTAGCCATACCCTAGGATGTGCGTTTACACGCATCATTCCCGGTCCCCATTGCTTTACAGCAAGTGCAACGACCGCGAGAGAGATGGCGCTTTTCTCAACGTTTCCATAAAATGTGGTATTTCCACATGTACCTAAACAGAATCGACAAAAAAATTGCTTTCTTTATATTATTTTAATGTGTTTTTGAATAAATATTTATCTCGGTACTGTCAGTTGTTACCTGACAATAGCTTTATTTTTTGTTTCAGAGACTCGGAACTACGCTAGTAAACTTGCGGCAGGCGCAAGCAAATACCAATAACAATAAAATTTAAACTGGATTTTAGTGACCATATACCTACTATTGTATAAGAATTGTACCTAATTTAAAATTTTGTATTTTTATATTTAAAATTAAATTGTTGTTATAAAATGTTAATTTCATTGTAAAATGATCAATAAAACTGTCCCATTCAAATCAGGGCTTCCCAACAAAGAAGATGCTCTGCTGATCAAGTCGCGCAGCACGTGCGTTCAATGTTACTACTTTGCATACTTACTTGTTAAAGCCAAGAAAGAATTCAGCGAATGGGCTATAGCCAGTGAATACAGCTATAGGTTTACACTTTGTATATTGATATGTTGCATATAAATAACGTGTAAACTTATGTAGCTGGGTTAGAGATATTGATATACCTGTGAAGTTTTCAACCAGAATCAACTATGTCTATTGGTTATACGAGGGGCGTCTGAAAAGTTCTAAGCCTAAGGTATTTCGAGGTTATATATGCGTTTATGATACTGGCCACTAGAAAGGCCATTTAAAAACAAATTATTAAAAAATAACATGTCACGTTTTTATTATTCTGTTTCGAGATATTCAACGGAAAAGTACATCATGTGTGAATTACCAACGAATATTAGGAAAATTGAGCACCGTGCTGTAATTAAATTCCTTACAAAAAGTGACAAATCACCGCAGTGTATTTTTGAGGAAATGGCTATTATTTACGGTGATTCTGGGCCTTCTTATGCCACAGTCAAAAAGTGGAGTCGCTTATTTAAACTCGGACGGGAATCGATCGAAGACGACCCCCGCTCAGGGCGGCCAATATCGGTAGTGACCGAAGAAAACGTAGCAAAAGTCAAAAAGCTGGTATTAGAAGATAGAAGAATTAAGGTTTGGCAAATAGCTGAGGTCTTAGGTATTAGTAAAGAAAGAGTCGGAGAAATTTTACATGAACATTTGTACATGAGTAAAGTCAGTGCTCGTTGGGTACCGAAAATGCTAACGGCCTTCGATAAAGTACGTCGTGTGGAAACTTCTCGGGCGTTTTTAGAATTGTGCGAAGATGATTTAGATGAAGTTTGTTCCCGAATAGTAACTGTTGATGAAACATGGATCAGACAGTATGATCCGGAGTGTAAGTCTGAGTCGATGCAGTGGATTGAAAAGGGTGAAAGGCCGCCGAAGAAATTTAAAGTGCAAAAGTCGGCCTCTAAGTTAATGGCTACGGTATTTTGGGATTGTGATGGCATTCTTTTAATCGATTATTTAGAAAAAGGCTCTACGATAAACGGAACTTATTATGCAAATCTAATAAGACAGGTGCGACAAGCCATAGTTGAGAAAAGGCGGGGTAAACTAAGGAAAGGCATTTTGTTTTTGCAAGACAACGCACCCGTTCACACCGCTAATGTTGCGAGGCGTGCTCTGAAGGAAGTTGGTTTTGACGAAATTGACCACCCACCCTACAGCCCAGATCTAGCCCCAAGCGATTATTTTCTATTCAATAATTTGAAGAAAGAGTTGAGGGGAAAGCGATTTAGAAGTGACGAAGAGATGAAGGCGGCTGTACAGGAGCATTTTGAAGGGCAAAATGAAGATTATTTTTTCAATGGCCTAAAAGCACTGTATAAAAAATGTAAAAAATGCATTGATTTAGGAGGAGACTATATTGAAAAATAAACAGAGTTCATTCGTGTAAATTGTTTTTTTCTATCTTAGGCTTAGAACTTTTCAGACGCCCCTCGTATATATGACAATTACCTGGTTAGCTACTTGAGCCACTGGTAGAGGGAATTGCCTAACTAGCTCAGCCAGCAACATGTCTACTCTCTGCCGTTGGAAAACTGTAGACGGCTCCTCTTTAGGCGTAGTTGATGTTTCCTTTGGTGCTGATGAACCTGCACTGAAGGGGCTTATGCCTAGAAACACACATGTTTGTTATAAATATTAGAAAACGGAATCAATTAATCTTACAGTTCTCAAAATATATAAATAAAGAAAAGTAAACTTACATAAATAAGTAAGAGAACTTTAATAATGAAATGAAATGAAACTCTATTCTGCAAGTAGGCCACAAGGGCACTTTTACATGTCTGAATATCTTTCTAAAGTACTAACCTGCTTTATTTGCTTTGAAATCCCACCAGTAGCCTTTACTGGGATGGTATCTTGAATACGACATTGTTTCTTCAAATGAGCATTGCAAATGGTGGACTGCAGACAACTGAATAGAAAAAGAATCATAAGTACATCAATACAATCAAGTCTAATAACACACAATTGTAATATTATGACATCTTACCAGTCTAGAATTGAGTACACTGGCTAAATCAGGTGCTTGATATACAATACCAGCAATAATATAGTAATCCGCAAGTGGAATAACATGATTCGGACTGTGCCTGTGTTGTTTACGGATAACATATAATATGGGATCCTGGACGTGAAGAAGCATGTATTCCAAACCAGTCATAGTTCTGTAAAATAACAGTAAATACAGTAAGTACATTTATATCATATTGGTATTATTCATTGAACATATTAAACAGAAATTACTGCAGTTGATCCATGCTGAGCCGCTGCATCTTCACAACCTCATTGTTACAAGTGCGATCGAAAAACGGGTTAGATCTTTCCGAAAAGTAGTCCATTATGTTTGAAGGGTTCAGCAAAGGTATCCAAGCCGAATCGTGCCATGACAGTCCGAGAGGATTCTCTGCCGCTATTGGCAAATTACCAATTCTTCCAGGCATCATTTTGGTAGACAATTTGTTTAATTTAGAATATTAAGATAATTACATGGAAATATTTATACGAGTAATAAAATAATAAACCAAACCACTATTCCACCACAATCCTGCTGTCACTCGCCATAGACTATAAAATAAAAATAAATAAACAAAAAGAAATACATATAGTTTTTTTTTTACAACACGTAGTGATGCCACATTGACCTATCACCCAGCTGAAACGTATTACAATCGAATCGCCGGAATCGATACTATAATAAAAACATTGCGCTGGTATCTATGGCTGTCGACCATAGAATAAAAATCTGGCAATGTCAATGTCACGTCAATACGATATAATATGTAAAAATTGTAAAATAGGTAAAATATTATAAGAAACAAAACCAGGTTTGAATAAATACTCTTGGGTTTCGTTAAATAATTATTTGTAAAAATTGAAATAAACTTCCGAATTGAATGAATTTAAATAACGTTTTCCTGCAAGAATTATTAATTTTCATCAAAGTAACCTTAGTAAGTAAGTATCTTCTATTGAAACAATACCATTATTAATTACAATTATTTATTTATAGGTTATAAAACAAAGGTTACAAGTAGGACTTTGAATAAACAGGTAGCTGAGATCTAAATTCAGTGGTGTCTGCAATTAGAACGTAATAAATAGAATGTACGCGAGCTAATTGGGGTAGGAACCCAAGGTGCTAGCCAATAGCCTGCTTACAAATGCATACGGCTAGATTATTTTTGTTATCCATTGGCACTGTTCAGAGCTTGATATTATTATATTTATAACTCATTAGTATTTTCATGATTGTATTTGTATTTTTTTCTTTCAGGTAAGACTATCCTGCCCCAATCTGTCTATTAATTGTGTTCAGTGGAATCGGTACTTAATGATGAATCATAAAATGGAAAATGAAATCCGGTGCTATGCAAACATTTCTGCAGAAGCTTACAATACTGAAAAAGTAGTAACTGATACAGCAACAGACCAGGTACACATAATTTAGTTATTATATTATCGTTATTATTATCTATATTTTAGTGTTTCATTGTCTTGTCATACAATAAATTATCTTACCTATTATGTGAATTCACCTAATAAACATTATCAATATAGCAGATTTTTATAATAACCTAAAACTTAAAAACTAACCACAAAACTAAAATAATAGGTAATAAGTAAAACTAACTATAAATGTAAAAGTCTATGAATCATTCTGCAAGGTTTCTGGCTACAATTAGTCTGATACCTAATGAAACTTTTTTTATAATATCTATTCACATAATATGGTTTAAATTTATAGGAAACAAAATATAAAATTTTCAATTTCTTAAAATATACCATTTGCTTTGTAAAATATTGTACATGTAGATATTGATCAGAACTCTAACATAACTATAAATTTAAATGCATTATTTCAGATTGAAGTTGAAGCAACAATATTAAAAATATTCAGACAATTTGAAAAAGAAGCATCTATTGATCCAGATTTGCCAATATTAAATAAAAGAACCCATAGCAAGCAATTAAAAACCTGGTTGAAGTCATTACCAAAGGGTTATGAATGTCTGGATGCCAGCAGACCATGGCTGGTTTACTGGATTTTACACGCTCTTTGGATTTTAGACGATATGCCAGATACAGAGACATTATCTAGTGCAGTGGATTTTCTTTCCCATTGTCAGCATGAAGAAGGAGGTTATGGTGGTGGCCCAGGTCAATTTCCACATTTAGGGACCACCTATGCAGCTGTGAATGCGCTAGCCATCATCGGGACTGATGAAGCTTATGACTCGATAGACCGGAGCTCCTTACAAAAGTTCCTGTGGACACTTAGAGATGTAGATGGCTCCTTTGCACTTCACAAAGGAGGAGAGCAGGACATAAGAGGGGCATATTGTGCAATCAGTGTAGCTAAGATGACAAATACATACACAGATCTTTTATTTGACAAGACAGCTGAGTGGATAGTCAGTTGTCAAACATATGAGGGTGGTTTTGGCGGGTGTCCGGGCATGGAAGCTCATGGAGGGTACGCTTTCTGTGGAATAGCATCTTTGGCATTACTTAACCGGCCTAAGCTCTGTGACATAGATGCTCTATTGAGGTGGTGTGTGAACCGTCAGATGCGGCTGGAGGGTGGGTTCCAGGGTCGGACTAACAAACTCGTAGATGGGTGCTACTCCTTTTGGCAAGGAGCTGCTTTTCCTATTATCAGCGCCATCTTATCTCAAGGTAAGAAACTATTAAATAATATCAAAAACAACACATTAGCACTCTCTTGATTGTTATACAAAAACACAAAAATAATTTATAATGTGTTTCCTTCTTACTAAATATAAAAGAAGATAAATAGTCAACTAAAATACCAATAGAACCATAAAAATTGCATTGGAAACAAAAATAAACAACAAATTACTATGTTATATCGTAAGATTTGCAGTTAGTCTCAAATATGACTAAGTTTTCAAGCACGCTTACAGTTCTAATGTAAAGGTACATCCGGACTTAAAAACAGATTTTATCTCGTCTTAGGCAGAATCACCCTAAATTGAAATGTAAAAGTATAAATTTATTTTTTTATTTTTATTTCTATTTTACAGAAAATAAGGAACTGATAGAAACATGTTTATTCAACCAAGGTGCCTTACAAGAGTATATTATTGTTTGCTGTCAAGCAAACGACGGTGGCTTAATAGACAAGCCTGGCAAGTGAGTTACAACATTCATTACAATTTTAATTATAAACAACCTTACCTAATTATATTGTACAAAAAAAAAACAGGTATTTATATATGGGATAGGTTATAGGTTATCGCGGGCTAGTTTTCCGCAACTCGACGTCTTACAATGCGCCTATTTTGCGTAAAGGGTTGCTGGCACTACTCTTGCCAACCCAACTCTACCAGAAAGCCTAGCAGTCCCTTGATGTTGCCGACGACTTCTGGGAGTGACCTCGGAGACCCGAGGTGTTGTGACCGGTATTTGGCCACACCAGGACATTCGAGAATGACGTGGGCGGCAGTCTCTTCGGCCTCCATGCAAGCTCTGCAAAGAGGACTGTCAGTAACACCTAGAGTAAATAAGTGCTTGTTTAGCAGGGCATGTCCAGTTATCGCTCTAGTTATAAGCCGGAGCTGCGGCCTCTTCAGCTGCCTTAGCTTGCGTGACAACCCGGGGTAGATTGTCGGAAGGGCCTCTTTATATATGGGATTTAGTTGCATGTTATTATATCAGGCTTGGTGAATGAAGAAAAGTCCTATTTTCTAAGAATGGCCAAAAAACGCCTGGAAAATGTTTAATTAAAAAAATTAAAAGACTTTTTTCTTTTCGCGAAATCAATACCTGGTGTTGCTACCCCCTTCTGACTAATGCTATACGATTTTTCATGGACCTAACCCACTTTTTGAAATAACTTTGCGGAATCGCCTCCTACTCTTCCTGTAACGCCGTTTTCTGGTCTTCGATGTTGGATGGAGCCGGGTTACGCTTCCGAACATTCTTCCTCGGATAGTCCCATGCGTGTTCGATCGGGTTGAGGTCCGGGCTGCTTGCAGCCAGGTAATTGTCTCAACACCAACTTCGTCAAGGTACCTCAGGGTGTCTCCCGCTGTGTGACAAGGAGCATTGTCTTGCTCCAGATGGAACCCCTCGTTAAAATAATTTGCGTATGCTCTTCCAGGATGTCCAAGGTTTATTTTTTTTTCCTCAAACCGCCGCCTCGACCCCCACCAGGCACGAAAACAAGCCCGTCCTTCGGTCTTAAGAAATACCCGCCCACCACATGACTGACCCTCCACCGGAGGGTCCGTAGGCGACAGTTTCCCTGATACAGCATTGTGAAAACTGCACTCCTGTTCTTCGGTAAGGTCTTCCTTTTCAATCGCAGCTATTGAAACATATCCTGCACTCATCAGAGAAGAGTACGGACTACCATTATTAAATGGTCCAGTCCTTGTACCGGTCAGCAAAAATCCGTCGAGCTTCACGGTGTCCTGCCAGCAGTCTGAGCCTGGTAGCGGGTCTTCTTGCAATCAGTTTAGCGTCTCTCAGTCTTCATCTTACTGCCGACTCGCTGACAGCCACTTCACGTACTTCCCAAAGCTGTTGCAGGACTTCAACTCCTGTTAGGTGGCGATTTCAGAGAGCGGTCGTGACGATTGATCGATCGTCCCTCAACGGTGGGCACCTCTGGCAGCCGGTTCCTGGTCTTGAAGTGAGGCTTCCAGTTTCTCGAAACCACCGATAAACTTTGGAAACCGTGGACTCGCCCAAATTCAGCTGGGCGGCAACGGAGCGTTGATTATCACCACGCTCCAGCAAAGTCACAATTTGGGCGGCTTCAACTTCCGTGGTATGAATTTTCTTCAGGCACTTTTCACTGGGAAATAAGCGAAAATGTGTACTGGTCAACTTCTGATACGCGACTGATAATCCCACCTCCCTTACACCCTTTTTATACCCCTTAAGGGGAGCTCAATTAGCGACCCTTGCATGGCGTACATTTCCACATATCGGCAAAATGTCTGTAAACTAAAAAATCCTGAACCGATTTTCATGTTCAGTGCTTTATTTGAAAGCTGAAGACCCAGGAATAGTACATTACATCAGAGGCCGGGAAAATGAGGATTTCCGGCCAAGTAGGTATATACAGCCGAGCGAGCGTGCGAGCGAGGCCGGATAGTGATACGAGACCGGGAATCCGTTTTCACGACGAGGCATGTATAGTGCTTTTCTCAAACATACAATGAAATAAAAAAATATACTTCAAAGAATAACACTTAATATTGTTTGTCCGATATTTTTAAAAATCAGATTTCAGATTCTGACTCAGGAGCCCCAAAAATCCCCGGATACCGAATTTCAGCCTCCTAGGACCAATTTGAAATTTTCTCCATACAAATTTTTTTTTTTTCGATATTTTCCGAATTTGACCGAATTTTCGGACAAGATTTTAGATTCATATTTTTGAGCCCCGAGAGCCCCCCGATACCGAATTTGACCGAATTTAAAAAATCCGATTTCAGATTCTGACTCAGGAGCCCCAAAAACCCCCGGAAACCGAATTTCAGCCTCCTAGGACCAATTTGAAATTTTCTCCATACAAATCGTTTTTTTTCGACATTTTTCGAATTTGACCGAATTTTCGGACAAGATTTCAGATTCATATTTTTGAGCCCCGAGAGCCCCCGAATCCGAATTTAACTGAATTTTAAAAATCCGATTTCAGATTCTGACTCAGGAGCCCCAAAAACCCCCGGATACCAAATTTCAGCCTCCTAGGACCAATTTGAAATTTTCTCCATACAAATCGTTTTTTTTTTCGATATTTTCCGAATTTGACCGAATGTTCGGACAAGATTTCAGATTCATATTTTTGAGCCCCGAGAGCCCCCCGATACCGAGTTTTAGCCGCCTAGCACCAATTTGAAATTTTGAAAAAAAAGTCGCCATCTTGAATTTTTTTTTCCACAAGTGTCTAACAATCAACCTTTAAAAACAAAACCTGCTTTTTGTCAAGCCAGCCAGCTGTGTGAATGACCTTGTTGTTGAAACAAAAAAAAAGGTACTTTGCAGGCCTAGGCCTGAAAAGCAGTATGAAATCCCTTTACAGTCCTCTCGAGTTGTTGCGCCCAAAAACCGATACTTCCGAGCCTATTATAAGGATCGCAAAGACAATATTTCATTGCATGTTTGAGAAATAGTACATTACATCAGAGGCCGGGAAAATGAGGATTTCCGGCCAAGTAGGTATATACGGCCGAGCGAGCGTGCGAGCGAGGCCGGATAGTGATACGAGGCCGGGAATCCGTTTTCACGACGAGGCATGTATAGTGCTTTTCTCAAACATACAATGAAATAAAAAAATATACTTCAAAGAATAACACTTAATATTGTTTGTCCGATATTTTCCGAATTGGACCGAATTTTAAAAATCCGATTTCAGATTCTGACTCAGGAGCCCCAAAAACCCCCGGATACCGAATTTCAGCCTCCTAGGACCAATTTGAAATTTTCTCCATACAAATCGTTTTTTTTTTCGATATTTTCCGAATTTGACCGAATTTTAGGACAAGATTTCAGGTTCATATTTTTGAGCCCCGAGAGCCCCCCGATACCGAATTTGACCGAATTTAAAAAATCCGATTTCAGATTCTGACTCAGGCGCCCCAAAAACCCCCGGATACCGAATTTCAGCCTCCTAGGACCAATTTGAAATTTTCTCCATACAAATAGTTTTTTTTCGACATTTTCCGAATTTGACCGAATTTTCGGACAAGATTTCAGATTCATATTTTTGAGCCCCGAGAGCCCCGGAATCCGAATTTGACCGAATTTTAAAAATCCGATTTCAGATTCTGACTCAGGAGCCCCAAAATCCCCCGGATACCGAATTTCAGCCTCCTAGAACCAATTTGAAATTTTCTCCATACAAATCGTTTTTTTTTCGATATTTTCCGAATTTGACCGAATTTTCGGACAAGATTTCAGATTCATATTTTTGAGCCCCGAGAGCCCCCCGATACCGAATTTGACCGAATTTTAAAAATCCGATTTCAGATTCTGACTCAGGAGCCCCAAAAACCCCCGGATACCGAATTTCAGCCTCCTAGGACCAATTTGAAATTTTCTCCATACAAATCGTTTTTTTTTTTCGATATTTTCCGAATTTGACCGAATTTTCGGACAAGATTTCAGATTCATATTTTTAAGCCCCGAGAGCCCCCCGATACCGAGTCTTAGCCGCCTAGCACCAATTTGAAATTTTGAAAAAAAAAAGTCTCCATCTTGAATTTTTTTTTCCACAAGTGTCTAACAACCAACCTTTAAAAACAAAACCTGCTTTTTGTCAAACCAGCCAGCTGTGTGAATGACCTTGTTGTTGAAACCAAAAAAAAGTTACTTTGCAGGCCTAGGCCTGAAAAGCAGTATGAAATCCCTTTACAGTCCTCTCGAGTTGTTGCGCCCAAAAACCGATACTTCCGAGCCTATTATAAGGAACGCAAAGACAATATTTCATTGCATGTTTGAGAAATAGTACATTACATCAGAGGCCGGGAAAATGAGGATTTCCGGCCAAGTAGGTATATACGGCCGAGCGAGCGTGCGAGCGAGGCCGGATAGTGATACGAGGCCGGGAATCCGTTTTCACGACGAGGCATGTATAGTGCTTTTCTCAAACATACAATGAAATAAAAAAATATACTTCAAAGAATAACACTTAATATTGTTTGTCCGATATTTTCCAAATTTGACTGAATTTTAAAAGTCCGATTTCAGACTCTCACTCAGGAGCCCCAAAAACCCCCGGATATCGAATTTCAGCCTCCTAGGACCAATTTGAAATTTTCTCCATACAAATCTTTTTTTTTTTCGATATTTTCCGAATTTGACCGAATTTTCGGACAAGATTTCAGATTCATATTTTTGAGCCCCAAGAGCCCCCCGATACCGAATTTGACCGAATTTAAAAAATCCGATTTCAGATTCTGACTCAGGAGCCCCAAAAACCCCCGGATACCGAATTTCAGCCTCCTAGGACCAATTTGAAATTTTCTCCATACAAACGTTTTTTTTCGACATTTTCCGAATTTGACCGAATTTTCGGACAAGATTTCAGATTCATATTTTTGAGCCCCGAGAGCCCCGAACCCGAATTTGACCGAATTTTAAAAATCCGATTTCAGATTCTGACTCAGGAGCCCCAAAAAACCCCGGATACCGAATTTCAGCCTCCTAGGACCAATTTGAAATTTTCCGCCATACAAATCGTTTTTTTTTTTCGATATTTTCCGAATTTGACCGAATTTTCGGACAAGATTTCAGATTCATATTTTTGAGCCCCAAGAGCCCCCCGATACCGAATTTGACCGAATTTAAAAAATCCGATTTCAGATTCTGACTCAGGAGCCCCAAAAACCCCCGGATACCGAATTTCAGCCTCCTAGGACCAATTTGAAATGTTCTCCATACAAACGTTTTTTTTCGACATTTTCCGAATTTGACCGAATTTTCGGACAAGATTTCAGATTCATATTTTTGAGCCCCGAGAGCCCCGAACCCGAATTTGACCGAATTTTAAAAATCCGATTTCAGATTCTGACTCAGGAGCCCCAAAAAACCCCGGATACCGAATTTCAGCCTCCTAGGACCAATTTGAAATTTTCCGCCATACAAATCGTTTTTTTTTTCGATATTTTCCTAATTTGACCGAATTTTCGGACAAGATTTCAGATTCATATTTTTGAGCCCCGAGAGCCCCCCGATACCGAATTTGACCGAATTTAAAAAATCCGATTTCAGATTCTGACTCAGGAGCCCCAAAAACCCCCGGATACCGAATTTCAGCCTCCTAGGACCAATTTGAAATTGTCTCCATACAAATCGTTTTTTTTCGACATTTTCCGAATTTGACCGAATTTTCGGACAAGATTTCAGATTCATATTTTTGAGCCCCGAGAGCCCCCGAATCCGAATTTGACCGAATTTTAAAAATCCGATTTCAGATTCTGACTCAGGAGCACCAAAAACCCCCGGATACCGAATTTCAGCCTCCTAGGACCAATTTGAAATTTTCTCCATACAAATGGTTTTTTTTTTCGATATTTTCCGAATTTGACCGAATTTTCGGACAAGATTTCAGATTCATATTTTTGAGCCCCGAGAGCCCCCCGATACCGAGTTTTAGCCGCCTAGCACCAATTTGAAATTTTGAAAAAAAAAGTCGCCATCTTGTTTTTTTTTTTCCAGAAGTCTTACAACCAACCTTTAAAAACAAAACCTGCTTTTTGTCAAACCAGCCAGCTGTGTGAATGACCTTGTTGTTAAAACCAAAAAAAAGTTACTTTGCAGGCCTAGGCCTGAAAAGCAGTATGAAATCCCTTTACAGTCTTCTCGAGTTGTTGCGCCCAAAAACCGATACTTCCGAGCCTATTATAAGGAACGCAAAGACAATATTTCATTGCATGTTTGAGAAAATATATTTTCAGCACTGGGTACTCGAGGAAAACTTAGATTTTAAAATACGACATAAAAACCGAAAAATGTGAAGTGATTCCGTTTCTTTGCTCGTGAGTGTATATTTAAATCTAAAACAAATGTAACTATTTCCAACTCAACTAAGATAATATCCAAGACTTGTAGGCAAATATTAACCTATTGACCGCCAAGCGGTCTAGCAATTTACCGTGCCACTGACGCCAGAGTAAAAAAAAAAGATGTGCCCTAAAATCAACAGGGATTGAAAAATACTTGTAGCGGTTAGAATTACAAAGTTTTTGATCATTGAAATTTGGACGGCTGTGGCCGACGTAGCGTCAGGGGCACGATTTTTTGTTGACGGCCACAGCCGACTGTGGCGCTCAAAAGGTTAATATAAACATGTCCCATTCGCCAGAGCCCGCGACATCTACCACACGTGCTACACGCTGAGCGGGCTGTCGCTGGCGCAGCACGGCACCGGCGCCGCCGACCCGTTCGTGGTGGGCTGTCCGCGCAACGAGCTCAACCGCGCGCACCCCCTGCACAACGTGGCGCCGCACCTCGTCTACAACGCCGTGCACTACTTCATCAGGCACCCGCCGCCGGTTAAGGATAACAACTAATTTTAAGTTAGCAAAGGTACCTATGATTCTTTAGTTCAGTATTTTGAAGCTTCCTTTAACCTTCTGGACGGCAAGCGGTGAAACTATTTAACGTGCCATTGACGCCACAGTAAAACATAAAGAAGTGCTCCAAAATCAACAGGAATTGAAACATAGTTGTAGCCTTTTTAATTTAAATGTTTCTGATCATTGTATTTTGAACGGTTGTGGCCGACGTGGCGTCAGTGACACGACTTATAGTTGACGGCCACAGCCGTCTGGCGATCAAAAGGTTAATTTGCCTGATGAAAATGTGACGAGGCATGTCGCGTCTGTCCAAGCATTTACTTAGGCCGTGAGCATTCGGAATTGAGCCTTGATAAATCGAGATGGTACAGTCGAGTTCATTTACATCTAAGCGTGGAGATGTAAATGAACTCGACTGTACCGACGGTAACTGTACAAGCAGAAACACCGCCAGGTAGATTAAACTGTTAAGTTTGTATGCGGCAGGTTACGTTTTTCACACTTTGCTCTGTTAGTTACTAACTGTTAATTACGACTTACAAAACAAAGATATTGATAGGCATAATAGCTGCAATAACTGTCAGATTACGGTGAAGTTCGACCTAAGCAATCTACCATTTGTACAACGACCCCGACCGTGTAGATACCCTGCACAACGTGGCGCCGCACGTCGCGCACAACGCTGTGCATTTTTTCTCAGACACTGCTTGCAGAAGCGTTGCTAGAGGGAAGAGCAGCGATCATCATCCTGCATCTGAATCAAGATTTTTTTTGCTCAATAATCGATATCAATTTGAAATTTATTCTGAAATATTGGATGCAGGACGACTGGAGATTTAAGTTTAAGAGGATTACGTTTTTGGCCAACTAATAACAACTGTTCAATTCAGAGGACAAACTATGTTCTATCATAATCATAAATCATTTTTAGGATAAACCTATCACGAACAAACAGTTAGATAGATAGATAAAAACTTTATTTCATCACCGACACCAACAGTAAAATTAAATGAAATCTATAAGCTAAACGGTTTTTATAATTAACAAAGAGAAAAACAAACACTAAAGATAATAACACTCAAAACTAAGTAGATACATTTGTTTTTGTAACATCTAAAGCCTATCGAGAATCAGCATAATACTGCGAAGAACGCAGCGCAGAGCTGATCTTCCGTCAGTAACCTTTCTTAAAAAAACATGCCGGAACCGGACAAACAGTGCAGCAAAATGAAAAAAAATTTATATTATATACCTACAGCAAAGAGTATGTAATCACTAGTGTGTAGCCTGTCTGAACAGTTGTCGTTAGTCCAAATCTCTGAAACGAATCTGAATACTTCAACGCCTCAGACCAAGACCTTGTATATATTCATTATTACAGCTTTTTTGCTGATATTTACATTTCAATCGGCTTGTAAATAAATAGGTAATTTAAATATAATATGTAGGTAATGTATAATTGACAGACATAATTATATCGATGCCAGAGTGTTTCCCGTTCGTTTGGGAATGATCTAAGTACAAATTTTCTCTTGATATAGCCTTGCATGACTAGAATAGGATACATACTTTTATATATGTACTTGTGATAAGTGTACGCAATCAGATTGCTTCAATTGACAACATTTCATATTTTTAAGACTATCATTTTATTACTTTTCTGAATTCTGCTTAAAAAGATGAAGTAATCTCTGTTTTTATTTATTTTCTGAGATGATTATTTATTTTATTATTAATTTTTAAAAACATACTCATTTTAAAATGTGGCAACACCAAAACCAGAACTTAATGGAACGGTTACTTTAGTCGGCTTTCTTATTAAAAAAAAACTTAATAAAACTCGGTATACATCTGTCATCTGTCAACGTCAAATAAAAAAAATATATACTTTTTCGCTCTTTGGTTTAGACAACAACCCTATTCAGCCCGTATTGTCTTAGATTGCAGTTATTTGATGTATTTGCTTATATTTCTTTAAATACAGAAGAATAAATTCAAAGATTTTTTTTTAAGGTACACGACATAAAGCCCTGTCGATCTCTATATTAATTTCCACCTGTTATAAATATGAAATGTTGTCAATTGTAAGTAGTTTTTGAATGTCCTGTCAGGGCCGCCGAACACTAGCGACTGTAAGGTTTAAAATAAGATTAAACAGTTTATTAACTTAACGTTTATTTTCTATTGCGATCGGTTAAAGCACGAATTATTTTCTCGCGGCTTTGCCCTGTTGGAATTTGATTTCTCAGCGCTTTCAATTCGACCGCAAGGTCATGAAAAACCTACAACCGATTCATTCAACTTCGTCATAAATTTCAGATGTGATGTCTAGATTTAGAATGGAATATTTTATATCTTTCTCAAAGACATTCATAGTAGGAAAGAGACTTTCTTTTGTAGGTATAATACCTACCTATAGTTACGAGCTTTACTTAGTTTGGGTAGTTACCCAATGTAAGTAATTTTAATTGTGTAAGATTTACCATTTATTTATAGACGCTTGCTAATTCATCGGTAACGGTCGTTAGTGTGAAAGAGCCCTTATTTCTCTAAACTCGCAGCAGCAATGTTTGCATTCCTGAATTCCATTATTGTCTCTAATTCAGCTGCAATTTTCCTAATGTTTTCGATTTTGTAGAAGTGGAGTGACATTTTTGCATCACATTTTATCGTCGTTCGATACCTTTTATCTGTAATTAATTGACCTTGTATGAGTATTGTAATCAAAGTAGGTTTCACGGTGTGGAATACGTACTTTGTATGTCTTGTGGTACAATCAGCATCAAAAGTAGGCGACAATTTTAGTATAGTAATATTTTTTAAGATGACCGAATGGTGATAAAGAGCTTATCGTGTAAACATGACCACATAGTGCCATTGTCTTCTTAATCCTTTACTTACACTTTAAGGGCCCATACAGACGAACGGCACTTTCCCTACAGACGAACGGCACTAGTACAACTGCAGCCGTCGCCACCTGTCGACGGCAGCCGTCGACAGGTGGCGACGGCTGCCGTCAACAGGTGGCGACGGCTGCAGTTGTACTAGTGCCGTTCGTCTGTATGGGCCCTAAGACAAATGGAAGCAAGTAACAGAAAAACACATACAAATTTACAGCGTCGTTTTCAAGTCACAGGGTCGAGATTGCAATAGAATAGCTCTTTCGAATATGATATTTTAACATGGGAAGTGGAACTCGGGTAAATTTTAGATCACATGGGGGGCCATGTTTACAGGATAAGCTCTCTTTATGACCTTTCGGAAGTCTTAGATTTTTTACTTTAGGTATACAATTTGACATAAGTCAGAAGTGAAATTGATAGCTACTTTTGATGCTTGAGCTGGAAGCTCTATTTCCACAAACGAGAGCCTGAGACTGGATACTGCCTGGCTTGCGGTAAGCGAGGCCCGTGCAGGCTAGGGCCGGGCTGGCGAATGCATGCCCGATTACCTATATGGCTATGACCAGGCCAGCGTTCCACACGTGTGCCACGTTGTTCCCATAAATTTAGGGGTATGTGTAGATACCACACAGGCTTTATTTATTTTTGGATTATCGTGCGTGTCACACAGGACTTAGTGTGCGTTTAAACTGAGGTGGAGCTGGGTGGAGCATTTTATTTAAATGCTGAATGAGTTAAGCTGCCCTGCGCGTACACTGTTTCCTCTGACGTGGAGAGATTTCGAGCACTGCTTAACTCATGGTACTCTCTCTGCTCCGCACAGTTCTGTGTCAGTGGAAATGCACCGTTATTAGTCGTTAGAAATATGTTTACAGGGCTTGTAATTAACGTGTTAAGTTAATAACGCGTCTTAACATTACTCCTTTAGCCTATGTAATTAATTCGGCAGAATACAAATCAAGTTACTTATAACGACACATTGCCGGAATATCATATTTTTAGAAATCAGTGTGGTAGCATTATAAATCTAGTAGTAATTCAGTACAGGATGATTCAAGAGTCATGAGTATAGTTGAAGTAATGCAAGCTGAGCTAATCCACTTACCTGCATTCACAATAGCATTGTGTCTAATACAATCCTATCTGCTTTTGTTCTCTTAAGGGCCAACCTGGCGCCAACCAGTTACTTACAAAAAAAGGTTAGAACTACATTGCGTGGATATTGAATTTTCAACCTTATTCCTTGTTGAATAGGTTTAAAATAGTTAATGATGAGAGTTCATAGTCCTTTTTCAAGAGAATACGTTCTTGTGAAGAGTCGGACGGTTGTAAAATTCCAAAAAGTTATGATCAACATTATTCTGTTAGTGCATTTTGTAGTCTAATGTCCAAGGAAATAGAGTCGATAATCTATATTAACCTTCCAAGGTGGTTACAATCTGCTTTTACTACGAGCTCGTTATCTTAATTTGCGGTTTACCAGTTGTGGTTTGTTCAATGGTATTCAGTTCTTAAGTGGATTAGCTCAGCTTGCATTACTTCAACTATAGCAGGGATAACGTTATGGGGGAGTTACACTGAGCAACTTTCACCATAGGGCCAGCCACGAAATCGCACAAAAAAATCAGACGTTCCATGCATTTCGGATATTAGTGATTAAAGTTAAATTTTAAAAAACACGATTTCGTGGCTGATCGTGAAAGTTGCTCGGTGTGTGCCTCCTATCACTCCTGCTCATAACTCCTGAATCACCATGTATAGTAATAGTATGATATCTCGTATTTAGAGTGGTCTTTTTATATGACGTGCTCTGTGACGATGACGATGCGTCCATAAAATTAGATTCCCACCTGCTTGATTTAATTATTAATTCCGACCACTTCAATGAAATCATTGTTTTTGTAGACCGACTTTTCCATCACATGTTTGTGATGTTGATATCATGTGTCGCCTCGGCACTGATCAGTGAGTGAGTCACTACTCTGAGAAAGACTCGTTCCTTAATAAATTATATCTATCCCGTTGTGGCATTGCTATTAGTACCGAGCGCGATGGTTTGAGGTGAAATAAACAAGCTTTTATTAGCTTCACTGGTGACTTGTTTGTTTGTAAGTAAGTGACTAACAATGTAATCAAACGTTTAGAAGTTGATTTTAATCTACTTGTTATTGTGAAAATTTACATGTATGTACCTAGTTCACGTGACAATACAATAATTTGGTAGGTATCTTGGAGCTGATGATGATGGAGACGGAAGGTTTTGGTAGTAGGTAGGTGTTGAGCAATTAACGTTTGCGTAAGAAACCTTACCTTCGGCAATAAAAGCAAAGTAATATTTTTCGTTTAAATTACATATACGAGTACATTTATGGGTCATTATTCGAGCGTTTCAACCACATCACTTACGTGGACATGTTTTGGAAGAATCGAATCGTGTTTTTGATGCCATTTTCGGATATATTATATTCAGAAACGAAATCGAAATCTGCAGCCACTTCCCAAAAATATGACCACGAAAGTGATTTGGAACAAACGCTCGAATAATGAATTAATGACCCTTGTATAAAGATTCAATTTTTTCTTCGCTCCCAGCAGTGTCATTATTGCGTTGTCTTTGAATTAGTAGGTCACGGTTTTCACAGAGTAGTGACGATATTTATGTTGCAACAGTTTTATTTGTAATAAACACAATAAAAATCTTTCCAACGGATATATTTGTTTTGTTGTCATAATAATTTACATGTTTGGTATGGGATTCGTAGTTGCCTAGCCACAATATTAGCATTAAAGTTTGGCATGTAAAATGAAGTCTTAGTATATTATCGTATAATTATTTATTATAATAAGTACCTCTTTGATTCCACTGCAGGCATAAATTATTTCTCTATCAAGAAATAACATCATTTAAATTGAGAATTATCTCAATTATCGCAGTGGACGTCTTTTGGCTGATGATGATGATGATGATGATGATATGATGTTATATTTTGTCTGATTATTATTGTTCCGTCCATCGTGAGTAGGTACTTATTTTTGTATGTGTGTATGAAATTGACTTTGAAGTACTTATTGTGATATTTTTACTGATATTTGATATTGCAGCATCATTATTACTGTTTTACACTATTCTTAATTTTTGTATTCATGTCGCTGCGCCAATCCCGGGTAAATGGGCTAAGGGCAAGGGAATGATGATGAGTATTCATAAAACATTTAAAAATGAATCTGCAATACTTCTTATTAAAATCTAGCAGGTAACTGGTTCTTAAAATACATGATATAGTCCTCATTTTGGTGAAAATAAATTATAATTAGATAAGAAACGTTAAGTACACAGATTATACTATTTATTACCAGAAAATTTCCTATGATAAGCGCCCATGAGTGTTGACCTTTTATATTATTACTAATCAATATTCAAGCCATTTTGTACAAACATCTAAGTGAACCTGAACACATCTATAAATAACAGTACATAGAGATCCTCACATCTTTATGTGATAAACATAATAACATCAATAAATTAACTTAAAAAAACCTAATAAGATATGTAAGGTACCAATAAAATGTTCTACTTCAAATAACAGATTACATTACTTGCATTCATATACATTATAGCAGTTATTATTTGGTTTATTTATACTAAAACAAATTCCTCTGACTCAATGTCTGTATCACTGTCATTTATACTGGGGGTTACCCAGTTCTGCTCTGACTCATAAATCGAGTATCTTATATTTGGCGGGTTCATGACTGAACTACGAGATCCATGATGTATTGAAAATATTGGGTATTCATTGTTTGAAGAGACCCCTTGCGGGACGAGGAAAGTCTTGATTATGTTTATGTATGTTTCAAAGTCATGTTCAGTTGCAAGGTAAAATCCGATACAGCAAGAGGGATCCATTTTACTAATAGGCATCTTCCTTGGTGAATGGCAGTGGAAGGACTGCATAGGGAAATTCGGTTGCCACACATCAACCATTTCTTGACAGTAATGTGGGTCTAAATGTATTAATCTATCATCTTGGTAACCAACAAAGTACAATGAATGCTTAGGCCGTCCTCCAATAATCCCGATGCAAAACTCTAGTGTTAATAATGAAGTGAGGCAGGGTCCGTAAATAGGATTTAACTTATCTGTTCCTAACTTGACAGGCACCAGTAGGATCAGTGACTTCCAGCTACCATTGGGCAGCTTACATAAATCATGTATATCCTTGATATACACAGTTGAGTCTTGAGCAACATAAACTTCCAAAGCATCAAATTCATAGTTTTCTTTAGAAGCAGCAGTAAGTACCGCCTGTAAGCAATGGGCAACAGAGGCCGGACCGTACCAGTCCCCTGGTTTCTTACCCAAGTTTTCCCCTAATTTCACCATCTGGTGAATGGAAAGAGGACTGTTTACAGAGGATTTGTCTCCAAACCATTTTATTATCATTCGATGAATGCAGTCTTCTTGAAATTCTCTTGCATTCTGAATAGGTTTTTCAGGAGTCCACCTCCAAGTTCGCCCAAGGAAATGGCATACGAGCGCCTGCGCTAGTAGCATTTGTCCACTTCTGAGCATGCAGCCCCACCCGCAGTCCGTAGTGAATGATGACCCTGACATGCTAGGAAACTCTCTTCTGTAAGTCATCCATATTTTGCTAATAAAATCAGACTTAAATCCTTCAATTCCTTCGCCATATATTTGTTCCATTGGTTGAAGAGCCGTGGCTTCAGTGCCTATCTCTGTTGACGACTCCAAGGAACCGGTAGGACTTAATTTTCGATGATAGCATCGCCCCAGAAGCCATACTGGTGATTCTTTAGAAAAACTTGTCTTTAATTTGACAGTCCAGCCAAACTTTACATTATTCCACATAGACAACAATCGCGATTCCACTTTTCCTTTGAGATCTTGCAAGTCGTCAGTTTCACGTCCATCTTGACTTGGAGGGGCTGTTATGCTGGCCACTCTCATGGGTGTACTGTGGGGAACACCATTGTCTGAAGTCAAATGTAGCTGCGAGGTTTGGGCAACGTTATTTGATCGGTTCATTTTGTATCATATAAATGAGTTCAAATTGCAACACCATGCCGTTGGGAATACATTACACGAAGCCAATTTCCTGTTCCGCAACCAGGAAGCATTTCGTTGTTTTGTGATTGATCTTTCAAAACCACTTCTCCTGATCCTGATTTACGTGCAAGCGAATGAAGTCTTTCTTCACAACATTAACGTCATTGTGACAGTACTTTAACGTGAAAATGCGTTTTGACGAAAAAACATGCTCTGTTTGTATCGATTGTTAGAACTATCGATAGTGCTACCATAAAGAATAAAATTGGTCTTCAAAGTTTTTTTACAATTCAAATTAGCCTTAGCCAAAACGTCAAACGTTCATGTGTCAAAGGCACGTTTTCCTCCCGTATTGTGTATACACACAAGAAATACATTTATTCCGAGAGGTTAAACTGTTAAAACTTTGAAGTTATTAAAATAATAAAAAAATGGGCCGTGGCAAAGGAGGTAAGTTTAATAACAGAAGTAAGAAACGACCTCCAAAGCATTTCAAAAAGAAGAAAGAGAAGAAAACCGAAGTGGTTAATAAAAAGGCTTTATTTAACCGCTATAAAAACAAGCAAAAAGTTGAGGAAGAGAACTTAAAAAAGGAGCAATTGGAACGAAAACTGAAGCAGCAGCAGGCGACGTACTCCGAGAGCGAGGAAGAGGAAGATCCATATGGAATGCTGGTCTCTTGTTTTAGTCGGCCCAAAAAACAAAAAACTGTAATAGAGAGTGACGAAAGCGATAGCGACGATGAAGTACAAGAAGAGAATGGTGACGAAATCATGGCCAGCGAGCCAGAAGATGCAGCTAGTGAGAATGAAGATAGAAAAAGTGAAGGTAATGATGCCAGAGAGCCGGATTCTGAAGATATGCAGGATGAGGATGAGCAAGACAGTCATTTGGAGACTAAAGTAAGTATTCACCCTTTAATAAAGTCCTAGTACAAAACAAGCTAACATAGTCATTTAAAGAGGTCTTGCCTAAAATTTTAAAGTATCACAAATTATTTTGTAACATAAATGACTAATAATTGACATATTTGTCTTAGTTAAGATTGTGGCTATGCCCACATTACCCACAATAGTATACCCAAACTTGATTCCAAATTCAGAGCTAAAAATCCTATTTCCGCACTCAAAATGCTATATTTGATTGTTAAAATTATTAAAATCAATCTTGAGATGTATAAATATTAATATCTAACACTTTTGATGAGGTCTGTTGTAGAATGATTAAATATTTTTACAGATTGTAACCGCACAAGAAGTTGAAACTGAGGAACAGGATACTTCTAATGACCCATTCACAAAGCATCTACATTATGAACTGGGAGAAGATCTCCTAGTGGCTCTATCAAACCCCTCACCAGAGACTATAGAGAATGTGAACAAGACATGGCCAACTCTGGGAAACCTAACTATAACCATACCTAAACCTGTTAAAATGAAAGCCAAAGTAAAACCAAAAATTTCTTTACTTGAAGAGCAACCATCTGCTCCAATAGGGACCATCCCACAAATAGCTAGTACAGATTACAAACAAATGTTCATCAAATCTCAAATTCATGGCAACATTGTCGCCGCAAACAAAACAAATTTGATCAAAAATGATTTGGAGCTCACTGAAGTGTTCACACCCCTGCAGCAAGAGCTATTTGGAATAATCAACAACTATCAGGATCTATACTACCCTGAAAGAACCTTCACGAATGCTGAGGAGATTCGTTTCACATACTGTCTACATGTAGTCAATCACATGTTAAAAACTAGGACTAAAATTCTTCACCATAATGCTAAGCTTAGTAAAAAGGATGACCCTTCTGAGGAATATAGAGACCAAGGCTTAGTTAGACCTAAGGTATGTTTAGGGGATATATACCTTCTTTCCTTCCTTCTTTATTACCATAGACTAAGTACTGGGAGTTGTTAATAAATACTCTGGTGTTAAAACAGATCTTCTTGACTGTGCTTTATGTTTAAAACTTTTCTAACCACAGTGCTTTTTGCTAGTGAATTTTTTTTTCTAAAAGCCATTAATGTATTTATTTTATTTTCAAGGTGTTAATACTGGTTCCATTCAAAAGCGCAGCTTACAAAGTTGTGAAAACCTTGATAGACATATTAGTTCCTAAAGAGGCAGGCCAAGTTGTGAACAAGAACCGTTTTGAAGAGGACTTCACTGGCAATGAGTTGGCCATGCCACAGAAGAATCCGAAGCCCGAGGACTATGAGCTTATGTTTAGTGGCAACACTGAAGATACATTTAGGGTAGCCATGACTCTAACTAAGAAAACATTAAAAGTAAGCTGACTTATTTTTCTCTTCCATTTCCAGTGGCATGTGTGCACTTTCGATTTGTTCAACAGAATTGTGATACTGGAAATGTTAATCCTTTATTGTCCTAGCAATTCTCTTTTTTTATTAGCTTCACTTGTAACAAGTTTGATAGTTTGTAACAAACAATGTAATCAAATGTCAAATTTTAACCCACTTCTAATTGTCGTATCGAAATGAAATTTTGCGTATACATGTATGTAGTTCATATGACAATACAATCACTTGATTCACTTGTAGCTGATCTGATGTTGGACTCCGAAGATGGCCATAGAAACTCCTAAGTCTTGATGAGCAATTAACGTTTGTGTTTAAAAGTACAGTCTGCTATAAAAGCGTGTCTCAAAAAAAAAACATTTTCGTAAATTATTGTATGGAGCTCCATAGAAGAAAATCGCCTTTGAGCTTAGCACGGCAGACTTAATACTTATATCATTGTCACAGTTGTACACAGACTTCTACGCGTCCGACATCATAGTGGCCTCGCCGCTCGGGCTGCGAATGATCGTCGGCGCGGAGGGCGAGGAGGGCCGCGACTACGATTTCCTCGCCTCCATAGAGCTCCTCGTGCTGGACCAGGCAGACGTGTTCCTCATGCAGAACTGGGACCATCTGCTGCACTGCTTGGACCACTTCCACTTGCAGCCGCAGAAGACGAGGGATACTGACTTTTCTAGAGTCAGATCGTGGGCTATTAATGGATGGTCTAAATATTATAGGTAGGTTTAGCCTTTCGAAGTCTTTGTATAAGAAGCAGCCGATTATAATGTGTTGTTACTAAAATAAAGTATACCTAGATAAGTAACCCTCCTTGAATCTTTACTATATTCTACAAAAATGTTATGGCTTTGTAATCAATGCCCTTACGAAACAAAAGGAAACGTGAATCGCTGTTCAGATTTTTTTCTGCTATCATGACCTCCATGTTTTCAATATAATTCTAGAGTTTCATATTGACTATTCATGTTTCGAACTATCTGTAGCTATGCAGGCTATGTGTCATATATATTATGAACCATTCGCCGTTCGCCCATGCAGGGGTTCCTTTGTACGTAAGCATTAAAACGCATCCAAAACGTGTTTAGATGAATTCGCAAGGCAATCAAGAACGGTTTTGGTATGATAACGTATGAAAGTCAAGTTTAAGTCAAGTCTTAAATTAATCACATTTAACATATGCCATTATATCTTATTTCTGGCTGCGTCTTGAACAGTTATTTGTTATTTTATGTGCCCTGATATAGACAGCTCGATAGATACATCCGTTTCTCTCAATGAACAACGTATCTAAATGGCAGATCTATTTATACTGCACCAAATAGCGGTGGGTATTAAGTGCTTGCCTGATTTATGCATTACATGCTGTACCAAAAATATCTTGTTTACAAGATTTATGTTGATACGCGTCAGTTACAGGATAAGATACCAACGTTTTCTGCCTGTTGTCTGTCTTATAAGTCTTATAAAGAAATGTGAATCGAATAGAATCGGAATTAAAGTTTCACATAAATTGGCGTTAGGCAACCATAATAAAAGTACTTAATTTCTTTATAATATAGCATACCTATATTGAAAAACACTATACGCGGCCCTTGCCTGGCTTAGGACAAGCTTCAGGGTTCTTATTTCTATCAAAATACATGTTGAGTTGAGAATTAGACACGGGGTTACGGACTGAGAGCTGGTTTATATTATTCCAGTTTTCTAGTAAACATGTGGTCTAGAGGTTAATAGATGTTGGAGCAGAGATTTACAGTGTTTACTAAAATGTTTGTTTTATGTGTTATATTTTTCAGGCAGACGTTGATCTTCAGTTCGGTGGCGTTGCCGGAAATAAAGTCTATTCTCAACCATAAATGTCAGAACTACGCTGGAAAGGCGGTGGTCGCAAATCCCGCGGAGGTCGGCAGTATACAACAGGTGTTATTGCAAATGCCGCAAGTATTTCACAGGTATTAATGGACAGCTAACAATTGAATTTTACGTTAATGTAAAGCTGATAAATACCAACGACAAGATACGTCAACGCGGCATATCTTACGTCTAAGCGAATTAAATTTAATGCGAAACGGTTCAGTGCTCTGGACATCAAATTAGTTGATTGTACTTGAAATTATTTATAGACGTTTATGTATTTGGAATGGTTTCATGTTAACAAATTGCGTGCCCAATAACGGGCCGGCCACGACTTCTGTCTTAGCGGCGAGCGGCACCGGTGCGCGGTACGTGTGTCTCGCCCACTCGTATGGCCGCCGCGCTCGATTTTGTTTTTACCGCTCATCGCTGCCGCTTCCGCTGGTCGCCTGTAGTCGGGACCGTTACGCCTATCAGACCTTAGTGTGACAGTGACGGATTCCTTGTATTATTTTGTCACAATAGATGGTTAATCCAAATCAAATAACTCGTAGGTTCAACGCGAGCAGCCCCCTAGCGGCGGTGGACGCCCGCTTCGAATACTTCATTAAGGAGGTGCTGCCGAAACAGCGCGATCCTCTGATGAGCCACACACTTATATACGTGCCAAGCTACTTCGACTACGTGCGGATACGCAACTATTTCAAGAAGGAGGACATCGGTTTTGTGCAAATCTGCGAGTACTCTAAGGTACGGCCAGCTATGTGACTTTTCATTGAAATACTCTTTCACTTTCTATGCCAGAATGACATATAAAATTCCTTCTATAATTATACCATTTCACCTAATTATTTATAATAGGAATGTAATTGATTATTTTAGATATGATTTACGAAAAAAAAACTATTGAGTTTCTTTCGGTTTTCTTCTCAACAGCGGTCTCCTCTCGGGAAATGCCAGTAGATTCACAATCTGACTTGTCAAAGTGCCCTTGTGGCCTACTTACTGAATAAAATCACCTTTTACACATGTATATGGGACATAATATTTTTTGTTTACCAACACGTACGTATAGGGGCTATTCAACTCTATCTGTCTTATTAAGGCGATATTGTCCGGCCCTACGGCCGAATTGAGGGGGTGAGGTGCGCGGCAAGACGCGGAGCGCCGCCCGCGCGCCCCGACCCCGCTCGCCGAGTTCGCTAACGCGAAATTGCGATGGCAATGTACACTGTAGAGGGGTGTCACAATACAGTGATATCAGTCGGCAGTTTTTTAAGTGGCCGGTGCAAAGCGGGTTATAATTTATGTTCAAAGTGAAATGCGAATTCTTGCTATAGAAGTACTAAATATTATTTTTCGTTTTACTAAATGTTTGTTTTAACTTAATTCATTTTTTATAGTTTTTACTTGCGACTGTGTTCTGTGGAGGAATTACGGAAAAAGTATCCCACCAAAAACATAACATGTAAAAAATTGCAAGTCTCGCATCGCAACCTTCTACCGCTAAAAGTTGTGAGATTACAATATAAAACCAAGTTGGTTAATTTATTCAGTCCCTATCAGAGTGACTCCCCGCCTATATGACAACTTTGACATACATTTTCACCGGGTTACATAACTAAAATCATATTACCATGACCGTTGTAGTGTTTGCATTAATATTACACATCTTTATCTTTATAATAAATGTAATGACTTGGCCATCGCACAGCAACATACAGTGCGACACAAAAGAGTAGAAAATAAATGAGGGCGCCACTTCCTTCGCAACTGTCACATTTTTGACGTAAAGTGCTTGAATATGGTAACAATTTTGTATGAAAAATTGTAGTTCCTTTATCATCCGTTTTCTACTCTTTTGTGTCGCACTGTAAGTACATACGAACACAAGTAAATCTCCTTTTAAAGTGATTATTATATTTTTAGCTTTATCTAATAGTTTACAATTTAGATAGTTTGGCCATTTCGTTCGGTGTTGAGCTCTGCTCCTCCCGTTTCTTCAGCTGTTTTTACTATCTCATCTTCCTTTATTATCTTGTGTCGTCCACTTTTGCCTGTGTGGCCAGGTCCATCTTTTATCTTAGTAAGGACGGCCAAGATGAAACAATGAGTAGGAATTTACGCATATAAATTAAGGGTGACATTTAAAGCGTTAATAATATTTGGTAGATGTTTTCATTATATCTAGAGTATATTACCGTGTGCGATTGCCAAGTCCTTACATTTTATTATAAAGATAAAAATGTTTAATACATTACATTATTAATGCGGGCACTAAAACGGTTATGGCAATAACTTTTTAGTTATGTAATTCTGTGAAAATGTATGTCAATGTTGTAATATAGGCCGGGGGTCACTTAATAAATAAATTAACCGACTTGGTGTTATATTGTATCTCACAATTTTTTGCGGTAGATGGTTGCGAGACTTGCATGCATGTTATGTTTTTGATGGGATCTAATTTTTTTTAAGTGGTCCTCCTTTTTTTGACAAGCCAAGACGGTAAATACTTCTTATTCTATTAT
Source organism: Apotomis capreana (assembly GCA_947623375.1). NCBI lineage: Eukaryota > Metazoa > Arthropoda > Insecta > Lepidoptera > Tortricidae > Apotomis > Apotomis capreana. The sequence continues at coordinate 9,710,160 of OX392516.1, forward strand.
ACTCTGCAGTTGCGGACGTGAACTAGATTTAAACCGCACAGACTTGTCACTTCCTCTTATGATCCATAATGATCTCTCTCAAAATCAGGGATTGAAAAACCGCAAAAGACCGGTACTTTTAAATAAAGGTATCGATTGAAAAGGTACCCAACAGTAACGGTACCGAAATAAATAAATGTTATAGGTACTTTTATAAAACGGTACCGTTAAGATTGACCGTTTCAAGTGTAGGTACCTGACCGAAAAATAAACTATAACGGTACCGTTAAGATTGACCGTTTCAAGTGTAGGTACCTGACCGAAAAATGAACTGTACAATTACGCTGACCGATACAACGATTATCACAATGATTTCGGTTTGAGTATCGGGTACCCGATACTCAAGTATAAAGCTGGCAACGTCGCGTTAATCCTGTTTGTTATGAAAAAAGATGCACTTTGTTGTGATGGAAGCAAGGCGTTTTGCATAACTAATTGACAGAGCGAACGAAGCGAAAAGTAAAAAGTGAAAAGCGAAGAGGGAAGAGAAAAGGGCGCTACTACTTTTTCACGAAAAACTAATTATTGTATTAAGCGGTTTACACTCACGTGAAAATGTCAGGAACGGCCCGACATGTTTCGAACTCGTATGGAGCTCTTCATCAGGGACGGCTACCCGTACACCACCGCGGTAAACTCGTCACTACTTCTTTGATCGACGGACAAAATGAGACGCACCGGCTTCAACGACTGCGATCGCTGAACATGTCGTCGAAGCCGGTGCGTCTCATTTTGTCCGTTTCGATAAATTTAATACCAATATTAAAAAATAGAAGAATTAAAAATGGTGGACGTCATTTTTTTAAATAATCGTTATGGGTGTCGTTTTCCAGGTTTTTGGGGGTGTAGATTTCAAAAAAAGCATCCATTTTGAAAATAAAGATAGCAGACGTCACTTTTTTGAATAAGTCGTCATGGGTGTCGTTTTGAGGGTTTTTGGGGCTCTAAATTTCAAAAATGGCATCCATTTTGGAAATAAAGGTGGCGGACGTCACTGTTTTGAAAAAGTCGTCATGGGTGTCGTTTTCTGGCTTTTTGGGGGTGTAGATTTCAAAAAAAGCATCCATTTTGGAAATAAAGGTAGCGGACGTCACTTTTTTTTTAAAGTCGTTATGGGTGTCGTTTTCTGGGTTTTTGGGGGTGTAAATTTCAAAATGGCATCCATTTTGGAAATAAAGATGGCGGGCGTAATTTTTTTAAAAGGCGTCATGTGTGTCTTTTTTTGGTTTCTGGAGGTGTTGATTTCAAAATTAAAACATTGGAATTAAAACTAACGAAGAGGCTTCATAGTAGTCATGGGTTTCTTAAATAACTGTTATTGAATAACTCCATCTGGTAAGTAATTAACTCATCTACCGTAGGCATGATGAATTACTCGATAATATTCTCCACAAACAGTATATACGCTTAATGTACAGTGACAGACTGGCTTGATGCAAATCTCCTAACACTCAATGCCAACAAAACAAAATACTTGTGCTTTTCCATCAACTCGCGAGGCCAACCTCATGACTTTTCGATTAAGATCAGATCCCAGGATAACTCAATAGGAGGCAATATCTACCTTGAGCGCACCAATACTATCAAGTACCTTGGCGTGCTTCTGGATACGAACTTAACATGGCGTCAACACATTGAATCCTTGAAGAGTCGGGTTCGTAAACTTATGTTTGTGTTTCGACTCTTGAGAAATGTTGCGTATCCTGAACTCGTCAAAACAGTATATTTTGCCCTCGGTGAATCCGTTATGGGCTACTGCAACTCTGTTTGGGGTGGGGCAGCAAAAAGCCTTCTTATAGGCTTAGAAAGATCGCAAAGATCACTCCTAAAAGTTGCGTTGAACAAACCACTACGTTATAGTACAAAAGATCTTTATAAAGAAGCAAATGTCCTTACAGTGCGTCAGTTATTCCTGAGAAAGATTATGCTCGAATATGGCAAAAAACACAGTGAAATGTTTTACGCGGACATAGGCAGACGCCAACGTTGGAAAACCCCAAAGTACACCACGAGATTCGCCCAGCGCTTTAGTCCATTTATTTCCCCCCTTGTCATGAAGATCTTTAGCAAATCTTACAAGGTCTCTCGGCCTCCCCATAAAAATGCAATAACCCAGTGGTTATTGCAACATGACTACAATGAAACCGAGTGTCTCCTGAACGTGCTCCGGTAAATAAATCCCCGGTTTCCTATGTATGTGTACATGTATGTGTACATGTATGTATATATTATATGCTTAGATTTAAATATATATTTTGCATGTCCGTAGTTACATATATATTTTGTTCTATTTTATTGTCTACTATAGCTTATTACTATACATATATATTAAATTTAAAACCCACCTTATACACTTGAGTCCATAGTGCCTATATTATTGCATGTCAATTATATTTTAGCTTTACTTTCTGTCACTACTAGTTATAGTTACCTTTAGTCATTAGATTTTAACTCTGTACGCATTTAAACGTGTCTAACTTTCCTTGATACCCTACTGGGTCCTGTAACACAGGGAATCCTAGCTCAGGACCCAAAGGCTTAAATAATTATGTTGTGTTGTTTAGTTAAATAAAAATGTTTCATTTTTTCATTTTTCAATTTAAGACTCAGAAGAAATGTCTCAAAAACTCAGTTTTTATAGCTCAGTTCGTTATTTAAACTCACTCCCTCAATTTCTCATATTAAAAGTTAACGAAAAAGTCACAACAACACTTATAAACACTAATAGTTCTCAATACTCAACTAGATGTTATTAGTTATAAATCGTAATATTCGTAATTGCACTTAAAACTTGCAGTAAGATGCTCGCAGACGAATCCTTATCTCTCGCCTATTGTCTCGCGGACACCGGCCGGCCGGTCGCCAGGTGCAACTGTCCGGTTCGATTTGGACCATAATGTTAAGGCGATAGAGATGTTTTCTTTCTGCGGGGTGCTTCTCGAGTTAAACAAACGTGTGCTCGGTTACATCGTTTCTTTATTTTAACTAACTTCAATATGGACTGTATATAAAACTATAATTAGGCGTGTATAGCACTCGCGTGTATAGCATGAACTTTAAAAAGTGTATAATGAATTGGACAATAGTCATACATTACCAACAAGTGTGATACAATCAGCAATAGTAACTTAATTTAACAAGTAAAAATACATTGATTTGTATTGTAATTATAATATTTATAGAGTGCGGTCTTCGTCAACAAAATGCATCGCAGTTTGGCGAAACATGTACTTATAGTGTACCTACCAGTTTGTAATCTTTTATTGCGCAATAAATAAAATAAAATATCGATTTTTAAGAAAAATTTATATCCGTCAAACTTTATTCCAAAATGGATGCCATTTTTGAAATCTACACCCCCAAAACCCCAGAAAATGACACCCATGACGAATTTTTCAAAACAGTGACGTCCGCCACCTTTAATATTTCCAAAATGGATGCCAGTTTTGAAATTTAGACCCCCAAAAATCCAGAAAACGACACCCATGACGACTTATTCAAAAAAGTGACATCCGCTTTCTTTATTTCCAAAATGGATGCTTTTTTTGAAATCTACACCCCCAAAAGCCTAGAAAACGGCACCCATGACGACTTATTCAAAAAAGTGACGTCCGCCATCTTTATTTCCAAAATGGATGCCATTTTTGAAATTTACACCCCCAAAAACCCAGAAAACGACACCCATGACGACTTATTCAAAAAAGTGACGTCCGCCATCTTTATTTCCAAAATGGATGCCATTTTTGAAATTTACACCCCTAAAAAGCCAGAAAACGACACCCATGACGACTTATTCAAAAAAGTGACGTCCGCCATTTCATTTCCAAAATGGATGCCATTTTTGAAATTTACACCCCCAAAAAGCCAGAAAACGACACCCATGACGACTAATTCAAAAAAGTGACGTCCGCCATCTTTATTTCCAAAATGGATGCTTTTTTGAAATCTACACCCCCAAAAGCCTAGAAAACGACACCCATGACGAGTATTTCAAAAAAGTGACGTCCGCCAATCTTTATTTCTAAAATGGATGCCATTTTTGAAATTTACACCCCCAAGAACCCAGAAAACGACACCCATGACGACTTATTCAAAAAAGTGACGTCCGCTATCTTTATTTCCAAAATGGATGCTTTTTTTGAAATCTACACCCCCAAAAGCCTAGAAAACGACACCCATGACGACTATTTCAAAAAAGTGACGTCCGCCATCTTTATTTCTAAAATGGATGCCATTTTTGAAATTTACACCCCCAAAACCCAGAAACGACACCCATGACGACTTATTCAAAAAAGTGACGTCCGCCTTCTATATTTAAAAAAAAAATTGATGCCGTTTGTGAAATTTACACCCCCAAAAACCTAGATGGTGAACAAATGGTGAACCTTACGCGAAAGTCGCAAGCTCACCTTTATTTAAAGATACCGTTTGGACGGAAGCTTGTTAGATATATTATATTGTCTAGAGTATTGATATCGGTACCGAAATGCTACTTTATCGGTCATCTGACCGAAAAGGAACGGTCAGACCGTTTCTATATGTACTTTTATTTTAAGGTATCGTTTGATATCGGTACCGAAATGCTACTTTATAAGGAACGGTCAGACCGTTTTTATAGGTACTTTTATTTAAAGGTATCGTTTGATATCGGTACCGAAATGCTACTTTATCGGTCGGATACCTTTAAAAAGACCGGTCTTAACCGTTTTTAAAGGTACCTTTTCAGTCCCTGCTCAAAATCCGTCATGATCTCCATTAAACGTCACAGTTTGGCGAGTAATATTACATTGTTAAATGTTATTGTTTAAAGTTAAATAAATAAATAAAAAAAAAAAAAAAAGATCCACATTGATCACTCTCATGATCCATAATCCATAACGATCTCATGGTAAATAATGACTTAGCGGAGGCACTGTCGTGCCCCTAGATCCTTCTCATGATCCCTCTTAGCATCCATAATGATCTGTCTCTAGATTCCTCTCATGATCACTCTCATGATCCATAATGACCCATCATCACCACAAGGATTGTCATCACAATCATCGTCATTATTCATCATCAGTCATCAGCATCACCATGACCATTACCATCTGAATCAACACCGCCATCATCATTCCTAATCACCATCATCGTCATGACCATCATTCATATTCATATTCATATTCATTTTTATTGATAACAGTGTTACATGTCAACTTATTCTAAATTACATACAATTATTCCATATTAAACAACATTATATTTTACACAATAATTACAATAGCAATTAATTTAAAATCGAACATTGATTAGTTGCACTCATTTTGTATTACATTCTAATTTGTCTTCCAAGAACTCTTCTACAGTATAGTATGCTTTTTGTATCAAAATATTTTTAAGTCTTTTGACAAACACTGCATATGATATGTCATCTCTAGTTAAGTCCAAGGGCAGATGATTGTAAATTGTTGGACCTATGTACCATACACTTTGTTCTGCTTTTTTTAGTTTATGGGGTATAAGCCTTAGTGCATTTTTATTGCTGCGTGTGTTGTGGGAATTCTCACCACGTCTTTGAAATGAATCAAGATTGCCTTTAACCACTTTACATACTTCCAAGATATACAGACACGGTAACGTTAGTATTTGCAGTTCACAGAAAAGCTCTTTTGCTGGTGCATCCCAGGGCACACCAGCCATTATTCTAATCGCTCTCTTTTGAATGACAAATACCCTTTGTCTCTCGGCAGCTCATTATCATCAGAATCATCAACAACAACACAATCATCAACAACACCACCACTATCATCATCATAAGCATGACCCACAACACGACCATCATCATTATCATCATTACTATCACCAACAGCATCATTATTTGACGAGTCATCATTATTGTTCTACCTATGCCTGTGCACACGACCATTTCAAAATTATCTACGCAGAAAAAACGATTCCAACTCACTGCCCCTGCGGGGTGAGGTAACTCAATTCGGCACGGGGGTGTGCGTGTCCATTCTGTATGTATAAATTCTGTGCCTGAGGTTTTAGTATCTAAACCGAAGGTTATATGAACCGCAAAATCAACTTTGTAATCGAGTATTTTTTATAGGGTTCATAAGGAAATACAATTTTTCCTATGCAGGTCGCATAACTGTACACTAAACAGTAATAGAGTTCAAAATTTCAAGCTTGTGTGTCTGCTGGAAATAACTTAGAATTCGTATGATCGTGTGTAAATGAGTCAGTGAATTAGTGAGTGACAAAATTAAGGAACTTTGACTCGCAATAATTCTTAACTTACTAGTTCAAATTGAATGTAACTTGGAATATGCCTAGGTTATACTATGCCCACCTAGTTACTGAAAATTCAGGCTTCTAGCTTTGTTCACGACGAAATACAGGGGGTTTGAAAATGGTCTGAATGGCTTCGGAAAAAGGAAAAGGATATTGCGGTGTGCCGGTAAGCGCGTTTTCTCGAGTTGGAGGGGGCAATGGCGTGCCTCTAGATACAATTAATAAAATTATTTGTTTTTTTAGATACTTTTAAATGTGAAATAATCTCAAAGGTGCTATCATACATAAACAGACTGCGCTAAACACATTACCCTCCTTTGCGTCGCGCTGTCGGGTAAAAATATACTACATACCTTACCTAGGAGTCGATTGTTGCTAAAGGCCTTAAGAAAGAACAAGTACTGAGGAGCATTTGTAAAGTACAGTTTTTTTTACTTACCTATATCTAGGTTACATAACATACATAATCATGCCTTTTCCCCAGGCAGGGACTTAAAGTACTGATATATGTTAACTGTGTACTAAATCCATGTTCCAAGTTTGACAAGAGACATAAGTCAGAATACGCTAAAAAACTTAATTCAGATGAAAAATATTTGTGGTAATAAGTACGTAAGTCAATTTGACACTTAATGCTTTGAGCAATGAGTTCTTTTGTAGGAAGTAATTATGTTGTTTTAAATTATGAATAAAGCGTTATTAGCATATACTTGAACATGTCAACCGTGCTACTTTTTGACATTTATGTTCGGTTCTGTTAATTTATTATAAATAAATCATTAACTTACTTTTTGGCATTCCTTGCTCGAGCATTGTCTTTTTTTATTCGTTTTATAATATGAAAAGCTTTTTGTTTACGTTGTGCTGCTTTATTTCTCATTTTTTTGGAACAATAATTCGTAAATGCGATCACGTGGTCGCGCGGAACAAATTGACACAGGTCCATCCCCATCAAGCGCCGAAGCGCGACTGAAATGGCACCGCGAGCTATCGCCCTCATAGTTTTAGTAGATATTTAGTTCTAGTGATTAAATAAATAATTTTATTCAGAAAATCCCATCCACTTCAACTAGATAATGTTAGTATCTATACATTTACGCAAAAAACGCGTAAAAAAGGTTCGTATTTTAGCCATTCTATAGAAAAGATATTACGAATAGAGGTAACTTTGGGATCGTTTTCTATCGACCGAAATTTTTCGAATCATGTTGCTGAACACGATTTCATATTCAGAAGATCCTTAAGTATGATATATATGTTTTTCATAATCTTCAAACACTGATTAAACGTCTACGACGAGTCTGAAAATGAGTGAGTTCGGCATCTACTAGGAAAAGCCCGCCTTAAGTAAATATCGTTCTCTAAACCTCACATACACATTTTTTGCTTAAACTCCGATTTCCGTAACTGAAGCAGTTGATTCGTCTATAAGTTGATATTTTTAATATCATCTTCAGTCTCCGCGATTGCCACACATTTCAATAAATCAATTAGATATTTTTGTCAAAAAAAGTGTTTTCGAAGCAAGAAAGTAGTATATTTATTTGCCAATATTTGTTTTAGGATGGTAAAATAGCTCGCGCCAGAGACATGTTCTTCCACACGGAGGCGCACTTCCTGCTGTACTCGGAGAGGGTGCACTTCTTTAGGAGGTTCAGGATAAAGGGAATCCGGCATATCATCTTCTACCAGCCGCCGACCTATCCGCATTTCTATTCGGAGATGTGTAATCTTATGCAGGTAATCACACTAGTATTGTAAAGGCGAACGTTTGGGAGTGTGTTTGTGTGTATGTTTGTTACTTCTTTACGCTCAAACGGCTGGGCCGATTTTGATAAAATTTGGTATGAAGGTAGCTGACACCCTGGGCATACACATAGGCTACTTTTTATCCCGTAAAATGTAGTGTTCCCGAGGAATGAGCGGGTAACACCGCGCAGTGCAGCTAGTATTATATAAGTGCTTAAAGTATATAGTAGATTTTATTATTAGGCATAATACGAAAATCATTAGGTTTTCGTTTGGTGAAACCAGTTAAAGGGCTCTCGACTCTACTAGGGAAGTTACGAGGTGTTTTCAAAAGAACAATGTCAAACACTTTAAACAACTTTCATTGTCACTCTTACCTCTATTACTATCGGAGAGTATCATGCTGCCGCCCTGCATGTTCAGAAGTGGGATGCATTTCTTGCACCCGCACCTCTAGCACAACTGTGGCATACCTACTGTCACTTTCCATTCAATATCGTGTGAATAAGACAGGTGTTGTTGAGTCACGCGACAAGCGAAGTCGCTGATGCTAGCCCTGCTGGTGTGCCCATCATACTGGAACTTGTAAATTTTCTCACTGTCTGCATATCTTATCGTTCTTCATGTGTCTCGGATTTGCGTTGACCGCGTTTATCGCGCTATAAATAAATTAAATAAATGACAAAGCGACGACGCGTTTGGCTCGGTTGGTAGACACCTGCCTACTGAGTCGGCGGTCCCGGGTTCGAATCCCGGCCGTGGCAAATATTTGTGCAAAATATTTGTTCTTGGGTCATGGATGTTATCTATATATGTATTTATATATTATGTATATCGTCGTTCTAGTACCCATAGTACAAGCTTTGCTTAGTTTGGGACTAGGTCGATTTGTGTATGATTGTCCCTTAATATTTATTTATTTATTTTAAAGCACCCATCACTCTCGCACTAATATGCGTAACAAGGTGCTTTATCGTTTTTCAATCGCATGATAGAGGCGATGGACATAAGCCAAATGATATCTCAGAGCGTTAACATTTACAAAGAAAACAAAGAACAATAGTCTATTCTATATTAACGATGGTAGGTACACCACCTTCACCATTAAAAGTAGCTAACAATGGTAGTATGAAAGGCCGTGCCAGGATAAGCTAAGTAATTCTGCCCCCCTCGAGTTTGGGCTTGTAATTTTTATAGATTGTGTGGCTCTACATTACTCATCATTGTGCCAAATTAGAGCACCCTACACGTTATAGTTTTTGTTTAAAAAAAAACGGAATTTAATTTTTCTTTGATAGTTTTTTTTCTAGACAACATGGAGATATCTTTACATGAAATGCTGCAGAATTACTTAGCTTATCCTGGCACGGCCTTTGTCATAAGCCAGTAATAGATGCCTTTATTTATTTATTTGGAGAACAAACAGAGATATACATATATACATAAGAAACAACTTAATTATAAAATTATCAAATAAACTCCTCAAGAGTTCTCGCTAAGACATTTGAACCTTTGGAGAGGTTTCAAGTCCCTTAACTCCTGAATTCGCCACTGACAGAGCCTTTGTTGCAGGAATCGAACCAGAACAAATACGGTGGCAGCGAATTCAACATGTCGATAACGACGCTCCTGTGCAAGTACGACGCGGCGCGCGCGGCCTGCGTCGCGGGCGCCGCGCGCGTCGCCAACATACTGCGCTCCGACAAACCCGTGCACATGTATGTCACCGGCGAGTAATATACTTTCTCCACAGACAACCCCCACTAGACGGAGCATGTAAGGCGACCCGCGCGCACCAACGATATGGTACGGCAGAACATTAAAGTATCAACACGGCGGCCACCGTTTAGTTGCGTCCTTGTTTATGATCCATGCGTACGTCAACGAAAAAAGAAATTAAATAAATAACATGGTAAATCGTAGTGTTAAGTGGTGTAGAGAGACCTCATAAACATGGACGCAACTAAACGGTGGCCGCCGTGTTGATACTTTAATGTTCTGCCGTACCATATCGTTGGTGCGCGCGGGTCGCCTTACATGCTCCGTCTAGTGGGGGTTGTCTGTGCTTTCTCCGTCATACAGGCTGGCCACGAATACGCGCGACCAGCGAGCGGTGAAAACAAAATCATAGCGATAAATGAAGCACGCCACGAGCCGCCGCGCGCGGTTGTCGCTCATGTTAATGGCCGGGGCGTTACACGGATGTGACGCGGTTACCTAACTGAAACACAAATGTTTGTTTCCCATCTGTAACGTTTCGCCAAATTTTCATTTGTCCGAAAACCATTTTTTTTAACCTATTAATTTTTCAGAATGATTATAAAACAAATCTAACCTAACCCAATCGGCTCTTTAAAACCATGTTTATAAAATCATGGAAATATTTTAGGAAATAATGACTTTCGGACAAATGAAAATTTTCAACATTTTCAAACAATGTTTCAGAGTTGAGATAGGATACCATGTGACGCACAGTGGCGAGAGAGCTGTTTACCGATACATATAGACGGGTCTGTTATTTAAAGTAAATTGCTCTTGACTAGCACTAATGAAATCAACGAATAGATGAAATAGATCGAATGTATCCAGGGGATGCCTATGCACTCTTAATTGATCAGAAATCACTAAGAAGCAATTCGTGCTCGCGAGAATAATGACGTTGTTTGGTCACCATGCTCGTTATCTAAACAAACGTGAGCTGTACAAGTCCGGCTCGCCGTAATTTAAAATGTTAATTTAAGATAACAAGGTTCTCAGTAGGTACGCTCAATCTTTTCATAGCGGACAGACAGACAATGTTTTGGCATAAGCCCTTAGTAAATTTTTTAGCTACTTTTGATGATCACCATACAAACGAGTCTTTATTAAGATTTCGCCCGTATTTAAGGTAGGATTATATGTCACTATTCAGTAAATATGTAGATTATAAATAAGCTGTTTTGTGTAAATAGTAAAGTTAAAAATATGTTTTTGTTAAATATAATGACGTTGTACAAAATAAGTAACCAAGTAGTTTTTGTCTTAATGTAATGTCCCCAAATTAACTTAAAATAAGCGTTAAGTACTTGACTCCATGCCAGACATTTTATAAGTTTCGCAAAACTACTCATATCATCATCATCTACTTTCAGTTCTCCAGTTGACTTTTCATGCAATTGTTAGCATAAACTCGATGGCGATGCGATGCAGTAATAAAACCAATTAGCTAACAATATTTTATTAAAAATGGAACGTTTGAAAATCTTTTCATATTTGCAGATTTCATTTTTTGTATAAACGTTCATTGCAAAGTTAAGACGAATTTGATTGCGTCGTCTTATTTCAGAGTTCACCTGACCACTTACCGGACCTTCATCAGAGCTTCATGTCATAATATGACATTTTCATTCGATTTACATAATCATGTATGCAATTTCAGCTCAATCGGAAACTTGGTATTCGGTCATATTTAACTGGCAAGATTTGATTATACAGCGACAGACAGGCGGAAACCTGCGGGCCTATGATGGTTGCGTTTATTGTGTGATAAATAAACGATAAAGCACACGTCACTCTCACACGCACGTGTTAAAATGTGACAGGTGTTTTGTCGTTTATTTACTGCGTTATAAACGTGACCATCATACGTATACGCCCCCTGATTAAAAACACGCTGCTAACAAAAAAGTTTTTTTGGAGACATCTGTTAATTTTACGACACTGTTTCTACTAAGTATCGGCTCAGTAAGTGAATGCGAGTACTTAGGTACCTAGTCATTTCCGAGATATTTAACCTGACCTCACCTTTTGATTTTGTGTTTACTGTGGTGTTTCATTCTTTAGATTTTTGATTAATTTCGTTAAATTCAGGACTGAGGTAAAGTAAACAAAATCTTGAATATTATCTAAAAATATATTATACAATGAGTTTTCTAATACAATACTGTACTTATATTAGACATGAGTGAATGAATCATTAATCTTTAGAACAATGGTCTTACGTGGGGGACGTATCAAATGTCCACGTTTCGTGAACGAGAGGAAAGACACTTATCACTATAGGCACTACCACATTTTGGAAATAGTAAGATGTGATCCTAATCTAAAGTAAAACCCGCGAAAAGAGATGTCAAGTTCTATGACTTGTACTAAGTTTTACCACGATCAAGCTGGAAAGAGAATCTGTTGTACGTATAAAAGCGACAGTAGCTGTCGCTGCCTGTTTCCTGGTACGGGACAGCAATCGATGCATAGGCTAAAAAACCCACTTCATCTATCCTCCCGGGATTTTACTATAAGTACACAAGTAAGTAGGTAAAGTTAGAGTACAGCTACTATAAAGGTTGTCGCACATGACCTAGGTATATCAACTCTCTACTGACTTGTTTCAAAATATTGAAATTTGCGCTAGATAACATTTTTCCGAATAACTTCGGTTTAAAATTGTAGTGCAGGTAAGTATACACTTACTTAAATTTCAAAATTCAATATTTCTTTTAATTTATGTTGGTACAAAACTTATGTAATCTACAACAAGTTTAAGGATATGTTGGACATAACACGCAAAATAAATGAGATCAGCAAGTTTGGTCTAACACCGATAATAATAAATAATGTGATTTATGAGTAAATAAATCTCTAAACATATCTGTTAACACTTAACACTAAATTTAAATTATTTTAGTAAATATCTGAAGAAATAGCCTTCATCTTATATTAACTAGGAAATTATACATGAAAAATATCACTACTCGTCCTTCGTCTAATTGGTGTTTTTGGAGTCAGCCTTTCTATGTCATTGGCGCCATCAAACAGTTAGTATTGACATTACCTTGAATAATGCAATACCATTTTTTCAGAATTTTCAAAGCAGTAACAAAATCATACTCTAACACAATTTTGGATTGTACTATTTTCGCTTGGGTTCGGCATATAGCTTATACTCGCCTGTAGTCGAGCGATGTGAAGCCACAAGTGAGAACGACAGACAATTTGCCCGAGACACTAATTAATTAGTTAATAGGACACTGCATGCTGGCGTTTACCGTCAACATCGGCGTACTTATAAATTAATGGATTCTTTATTATTATCAACGGACATGGAAAAACCTAATCCGTGGACAAATTGGTTTTTGGTATTATAGAATTCGACTGTTGCTAGTTAATCAGAATATTTTTGCCCTTTAGACTATCAAATCTATCGTGCAATATCAGCTACCCTACACAGTATATTTGGGTCATGGTCAGATTTAGGTGCGCGTCTTTCCGGTGGACATTTGTGAAATTAAGGATTCCAGGGCCCAATATTTTGTTTAAATGCCTATGAGAATAAAGAACGTTCCCTCTTCTATAATCCGATGTAATAGCAACATAACCTAGATTCATACAAGCTCTTAACTTTTGACCAACGGAGGGACAAATTTTGTTTTTTGAACTGACAATGACCCACTTAGTTACATAGAATAAGAGCGAGAAGGGCAGATAATATTGTCTGTGTACATCTTTGGTAAAATCTGTCGTCATCACTATGCTGTCATAGACGCTTTGGATATACGTAGAATTGTTTACATTTGATTATTATTAGCCAAATAGTTCGTGTCATGTGACGCTAGAGTTGGTGGCGCCAACGAAGTTCGTTCCATTGTCAGAATAGCTGTAGGACCCTGTTGTATCCAGGAACGTGGGTTCCGTGCTCCCGTCGCCCGTGCCCGTGGTTTCGTCCGTGATGTTGGCTGGTGATGGACCTAATGTGGTTTCGTTTATTGGGCCACTGCTTCTTCCTGCGAACAATGTGTTGGGTTAGGTTTCGATTGCAGAATCTTCCAGAGTAAACTTTGAGTTACGACAGTTATGTCGGTCAAATATAAGGTAAATGTTAGATTGAATTTAAACGACTGGATAAACAGACTGATACTTGAGTGTGTATTTCAGTGATTTTTATGAGTTTAAATTATTCTTTATCTCGACATATTTCCCAATTCGTTGATGACAAAACACTTGAAATTAAAAGCTTCGAAGTTTTAATGAAATTTCTCCGTCCTAATCCCGCATGAGATCGAGGGCCTCGAGGGGCCGCGGCTCTAAACACGTACTTTAGCTGGTAAATTCAATTATCTCGCGTACTAGGTAATTACGAAATTGAATTATTCCACAATATAAACGAGAATAAGCGACCGCTTAATATTAACAATGAACGATGAAAGAGAAAGAAATAAAAATGTATATTCTATTAAACATACAATTGTATTAAGACTAACGGGATAAGTACTACAATATATATTTCTATAGCTCGGTCGCTTTTACAATTGTTTTAAAATTGTCACCTACTTTTGATTCTGACCGTACAATAATCCGAAACACTTGAACAGTGTATTTTTTAAAGGAATTAAGCATCAAAATGACAAAAGTAACATCATTTTATAAATAAGGATGAGATATTACTTGTAACAAATACTCGGAACTTAAGCAAATGTATGTAAACATTATTTTTAACCGTAAATTTTTTCTATCCATGCGCGAGAAGTAATTAAAAACTTTCGACATTCTGAGTCTAAATCTGTAAGTTCACTAATTGAACTGTAACTTCCTTGCAAGTAATTTGAAACACGTGAACTCCGCAGTTCAGGTGGGTCGTGCAAATAACCATCTAGCTATTTACACGCTTGCTTCAGTCGGATTTTATGGCGCTGGAAATGTAGTCCAGACGCAATTATTTACATTTGTTCTAGTTCAGATTAAAAATATAAACAGATAGTTTTGTAAATATTTGAAATACGACATAGCTCTTAGCAACGCGTGTGATTACTGATTACATTTCGGTTTACTATAGCTCCTGAAATAGTTTTGAGGAGTTTCATGGTGTTCCTATAGACTTGAACCTATTAGACTTAAATAAAAGCTCCAGAGTTCTTTGAACTGAGCTTGATAAAAGGCCTTGAAAAGTTAATGCTTTAATTAAAACCGTGTCATAAAAGAGGCTTATAGACTTTTTCGAAAAAGCCGTTATTGCGTTGCGTAATAACTGAGTAACAAAATATCCGAACATCTCACAAACTTTCTCATTACTAGTAGTATTTATAGGTAGTAGGATAGGTATTTATAGTTCACTCGACCCTCTTGACCTCACATAATTAATGGCCGACCTCTTACTACACTTTTAGACTTAGGAAATCATTTCCATCGCGACCTAATAAAGGTAGAGCGAATGAGCGGCCGGCCGCTTTCAGACGACAATAAGCGCCCAGGGCGAAAAAAACATGCTAATCAAAGTTTTAATGACGCCTTTTGTGAGGCTCGATTAAAGGGCGCTGGATGAAAATCTGTCTCTACCCTGATGTTCCTGATGGCTAGGGACGGCGCTGTTTTTTCAGTAATGCAATTGAATTATAACTTATTTTTAGTGGACTGACACAGTTTTATATTTAGGTATACACAGTTCCTATAAACCTAGCATAGCTGGCATGTATATAATATATATACCTAGCCTACCTTAATCTGAGGGAGTCTCTCAAAATAAGGTCAGTGGTATACAGAAGAAATATATCAAAAATACCTACAGATGTTATGAGTGGGCAAAAACTTGGATGAAACTTAGGCGCAGTTAGCCATACAAAACTTGAAAGAGGCGATTGCAAAAAGTTCCGTTGTGCGACAAAAAATATCGATTGTAATTATGAATCTTCTCAGTTTCTAAATCTTCGTAACCATTGACCATATTTTAAAGGAGGAAACAGACGAGAACGAAACCTCGATTTGTATAGAAAAAATGAGCAGCGGTATTTTGGTTGCTATTTATGGTATTTTAAAAACGCGTACCTTTTTGACCCTTATTGTCATTGTAACGACCGAAAAGCGTAGGTACTGTTGACTGCACAAATGCATGGCCCATTTATGAATGAATTCATTCATAAATAGGCCATGCAATTCTGCAGCTCACTGTACGTGTTTCAATGGTTAAAATAGTCGTTATTGTTATTCAATGGATAAAATAGTCGTCTCACTACGGAAACTTTCATACAAATTTTAATGGAGCGAGATAAGGTGGTAAACTTCGTTGGTGGTCTTCCCACTTATACTACAACCACTCAATTATTATAGTTGCGTGTTTGTTGATAACATCTTTGCGATATTTATTATTAATAAATAAAATAAATAAATAAATGATGGTAGCTGCGTTTACCCCGTCGGCGCACTTATCCCGACTGACATTATTCGTATGAATATCATATTTTGCTATATTGCAAGAACGGATAACCTCCCTTTATTTAATAAAAAAAAAATTGGACAACCTCACACAAATCAATGCAGTTAGACCTAGTAGGCTTGTGTTACTTATAAAGATAAATACATACTTAAATACAAATAACATCCCAATTATAATTAATCATCATAATTAATAGCATTATACTAAGGTGGTTGACCCTTTAGTTGACGATAGCACTAATTATTACGACTGATTGTTTCTTTTTGCATTATTATGTATATCTAATATGAGTGCGACTGTAAAACAAAGTGCACCAGGCACTGTCTACTTGACGAGTTACAGTTATTAGGAAAATCAATGTGATAGGACTGATTGATGAATTACTGCTAGACTCACCCTATATTAAACATTGTCTGGGAAACCCGCAACGATGTTATATCACCATATCTACGTCCGAAATGTTATCACTTTATCAATATATTCATATTATAAACGCAAATATGTCTTTGTTGGTTTGGTTAAAGTCATAACTGGCATGGATATAGCAGATTGACCTCCCAGTTCTGAACTCAAACTTCGCTCGCTCGCTGTACTTTTTATTTTTGTGTCTGAGAACTTCCTCATCGAAATCCGGTACATATTTATTCAGTTTTCAAGTTTACTATGAAACGAAAAGAAAGCAAAATTACACAAAATAAATCTAGAATACGAAACCTTCCGTATACAGATTACTAGTGTTATTTGTTGGTGTCTAAAAGTCTAAATGAGGTGTCTTAGCTAGCACCTCTTAAATAGAGAGCTCTTAAATGCCTCATTTAGACTACCACAGAATAATACGTTGTACGAATTGTAAAATTAAATCGTAATAAAGTCAGATTTCAAGGAAAACAATTTGTTAACTGCAAAATAAACATTTTGTGAAATTAAAATTTCAATGAGACGTTTGTCTACGAAATGGTTGTACGCACTATAAATTTTGTAAGCGTCTTGGGTGCAGGCGGCACTACTGAGCCGCTCTATTCTCGGTAATTCGACCGGATTCGCTGGTGATTTATGTCTTATAAACATAATCGGCAGTAAATATCTGAATGCTCTTTGCTGGTTATTGTACCAGAGAAGTACCAGACGCTATATTTAAACGTCTTAACGTTCCATCGGCGGCTCTATGTAGAAGTTGATGGATGAATAGTTTCGTTTTTTTATTCATATATTTTATTTCTTAGTCTTAGTGTTCAATGTTAATATGCATTTCGTTGGCTCATTATTGCATTATTGTATGTTAAATTTTCATAGAGTAAGTACCTACTTAAAGTTTACTTAGTCTTGATGTCACTGTCTGTGACAATGTTATAAAAATTTAATTCTTTACAGTGGGTTTAGTTTACACCAAACACCAAACGAGCTGTGTTAGTTTATCTTGATTGTTGATATTGAAATCACATTTAATCAAATAACTTGCCTACTATTTAATAGAATACTATTTTTAGGCAAGAGGTTAAGAGAAATCATACATTTATGTTATGACACATGTGAAATGGATGATTATTTGAGCGTTATATCAGCCGTGTTATTGCGTTGTGGAGGGTCGCAAGTTATGCGATGAGACCTGGTTCGCGGCTCTCGCTGACAAGAGACAAAGACGTCGACAAGGCGACGCAGTACCACCTGTCGCACACTTTTCTTGTCAGGCCTGCGGTAAATAGAATGTGTCGATCTGGTATCGGTTAATTAGCCACCAGAAACGGTGACTCCCAAACATTACACTATAAATCGTTTGCAATAGACGCAAGGGCCTATACTATTGCGTTATATCGTCGCGACCAAAATCACAGCGAAATATAGTAAATTGAGTTATTTATAAAATCACCTGCGTTCTGAATCATTATTTTGAATATCTATCTTATCTTAACCCAGTTTGCTGGGTATCATATATATTTTTCCCGAACAGACGGGCGTCATGTGTATCCACTAGTTCCAAATTTTAATCTGGTGCGGCGGTAAACATTTGTAACATCTGTCTATTAGTGTGTACGTGGTTCCGAGTTATCCGTTATTCCTATAGCTAATTTATATAACTTACAGGTACGTATTTTTATAGGTATAACCACGAGAGTTGATATAACGCACACCATGATGCCATGTAATGACAACGAGATTTTGAAAATACTGTGTTTTTTTTCGTACCGATAGAAAGTTCAAAAGCATACTGCGAGACAAATAACAATCGGATGAGGATAAATCGAGTTTATTAAAGTGTATTTTTATCATTCTCCTGTTTTATATGTTTTACCTATACCATGGCGAGTGTTCTGAAGAGTTATTTTCTCTTATCCCACCCTCCCCTTTCCGTCATAGAACCACACGTGCCAGCTTGCGATGTCATCGCCTCACCGTGGAGAATATTCCCACCCGTACCAAGAAGTTTGGCAATTCCTTCATCTGCCGAACTATTAAAGTATGGAACTCCTTGCCGGCTCATGTGTTTCCTCCTTCTTATAACTTGGGACCCTTCAAACGAAGCGTGAAGAAGCATCTCTCGGGCCAGCATGGCAGTGTCAACTGACTTGGCACCGTTGGTTTCTCGTCAGTTGCCATTGCGACTTGGGCTCCCCTTTTTGCTTACCATCAGGCGAAGTGGAGCCACTATGTTGTGCCGTTATAAAGAAAAAAAAAAAAACAAAAAAAAAAAAAACTTTAATATATTGTGCTTTTAGTTACATTTATTTGTACCTTATATATGTGTTGTGTGTGTAAGATCATTCACCCTAACTCGTGTAGACATGTACGTAACGTATCTAGCTGCATTAGGAATGCGTAGGGTTAAGTGGGGGATAGTGTAACAAAAAAGTCGTTTTTATTTTGTGTTTACGTGTGTGTAAGTAGGAGTTTTAGAAAGTGGGTTAATGTGACAAAGTACTTAGTTTTTTCTGAATATATGCGCACGTAGTAGAGTTGCTAAGCCGCGAAATTGTGCGTATCGGGTTACAAGCATGAAATTTCTACCACACATAGAACGTTCCACGATAATTATTTTCAGATGTGGAGGGAAGTCAGATTCAACCCTTGTGTGGTGGGAGAGCGGGGTGAAGAGGACCAAGTACTGCCCTTTTTCTTTTTTTTATTACTGATCAGTTAAGGCTATTAGGGCTTGTGCGACATCGTGATCGTGTAAAATAGATATCAGCTATTAATTTTTCGTGTTATTTAAGAATAGTTTCATATAAAAATTTGGGTTTATCGCCTAAAAGGTAAAAATCACAACAAGTTTTTTTATTCAGAACGATAAATTATTTATCTATCCTGAATATTAACAATTTAAAAAAATATTATTAAACAGCCAATTTAATCTTGTTTTTAAAAATGTATACATATTGGGAACATCTGATACAAAAAGTATCTTGAAAAAAAATTTGATGTTAAGCTTAGCCTGCCTGTTCTAGTACATTTTGCTAAGTCGCGAAATTGTGTACATCGGGATACAACCACAAAATTTATACCACAGATAGAGTATTCTGCGGTGATTATTTTCAGATGTGGAGGGAAGTCAGATTCATCCCCTGTGCGGCGGAAAAGCGGGGTGAATAGGACAAAGGAGTCCTCTTTTTCTTTTTATATTACTGATCAGATAACGCTACTAGGACTGTGGTGTCGTTTTCGTGTAAAACAGATATCAGAAATTTATTTTTTATGTTATTTATTAATAGTATCCATATAAAAATATGGTCGTATTTCCGAATTTGTAAAAATCACAACAAGTTTTTTTTATTCAGGGAGATAAATTAGTTATATTTCCTGAATATTTACAACTAAGAAAAATATTGCAAAATAGCAAATTTAATCTAGTTTTTAAAAATATATACATATTGGGCACTCTTCATACAAACAGTAACTTAAATAAATTGTTGATGTTGAGATTAGCCCGTGTGCTCGTGATATATTAGCAAAAAAATATTTTGTTTTAATTACATTAATTTGTTTTTCTAGGACGTATATAGTAAATATTATATGTAAAAGCATGTTAATAATCATTATTTAATGTATTTAATGAAGCGAAATAGGATGCGTTCGGAGATTTACGTTGGTTACGCCGACTTAAAGATACATTTTAAGCTATTGTTTGTATGAGAAGCGCCCAATATGCATATATGTTTAGAAACCAGATTAAATGAGCGTTTTTAAATAATAATAATAATTTGAAAATGTTCACGAAATTGAACTAATTTACCTCACTGAATAAAAAATCTTGTTGTGATTTTTACCTTTTCGGCCATTACACCCATATTTTTATATAGAACTATACAAAAATAACATAAAAAATGAATTTCTGATATTTGTTTTACACGAAAACGATACCAAACACGTCCTGGTAGACTTAACTGACCAGCAATAAAGAAAGAAAAGAGGGATACTTGGCCGTATTCACTCTGCTCTCCCGCCTCACAGGGGACGAATCTGACTTCCCTCCACACCTGAAAATAATCACCGTGGAACACTCTATCTGTGGTAGAAATTTCATGCTTGTAACCCGATGCGCACAATTATGTTAGAAAACAGCGGACTAACAACTCTACTAACGGAGATCCGTAAAAAGAAACAGTGTTATTTTTACCAAATTCGAGTTAATTGTTTAGGACTTCCTTGACCAGCTTTCGTAAAACAATTCCATTTTAAAATGTTGTCAAAGCTTTTGAAACTTAACAAAATTAACCAACCTTTGCTTCATAAGAATTGTAAGTACATCAATATGGTTAAATTTCTTTCAAATCAATATACTTATTAGTTATTAGTTTTTTTTTAGTAAACGTATATATTTATTTGATATATTTTTTCCGCTACTATACATGTAATAAATCCCTGTAATAATTAATCTTGTAATTTAAGTAAAAGGTACATTTTTGTTTAAAATGACCACCTCTTAGCACAACTGTGGCACGCGACTCTACGAGAAACATTGTCTGTCTCTTTCTTCACACTACCGTGCAAGCAAGATATTAGGTGACGCTAAGTCGCGCGACAAACGCAGTCGCGGCCAGATATGATGTGATAGCCCTGCAGGGACTAAAATGAAGCACAGCTATTTACCTATTCTATCCCTGGCGCGAGATGTTTTACGCTCGTACGTGTTCAGTTAGGTATTCATTATGTATTCTCCTCGCCTGCCGAAAACGAAGAACGAAAACTAAATATCTCGATTTCACTGTCTATTAAGGGTTAATGAGGACGCTATTTAAAAATTATTCTCTAGTGGTTTATACATTATTAACACAATTTTTTATTTGGCCGACAACTCCAGTAACAACTGGCTGATTCACCAGTACTTAGTACCTACACGCGGAGATAGGCGCGTTTCCTGATTTGTATGGGGAAAGAACGTTCTCGAGAACATTTCCCATACAAATCGGGAAACGTTCTCGAAAACGGCACATATATCTAAGCGGAGACGCTTTTGTCGGAATTTGCGCCTCCAAAAACCATGGATAACGACACCCAATGATGATTTTTCGCAAAAAAAGCTCTGCTATTTTAAAATTAAATTGGTTGACATGCACGCAATGGACTGTTCAGTTCATTCCTGGATCGTTCGTATTCTCAAGTCCGAGCCTTCGTGGGACGATTCCTGGAGTTTTCGAATTCGATATCTACACCCCGAGAAACCTAGAAAACTTGACAAGAATATTATTGAAATCCAAAATTGACGCCATTTTCGGAATCCGCACCGACTGTATTCTCCTCGCCTGCCCCATGATTCAAGAAAACGAAGGAATAAAGCCGTCGCTAAATATCTCGATTTCACTCTATTGAGGGTTAATGAGGACGCTGTTTTCGGAATTGCGCCCGTAAAAACCTAGAAAACGAAACTCATGATGATTTTTCGCAAAAAAAGGCGTATTTGGCATTTTCAAATCCAAAATGATCGACATACACGCAATGGACTGTTCATTCCTGGAGTTTACGAGGTTATCAAGACTGATTACCGAAATCTTACACTCCCAGAAACCTAAAAAATTTGTCAAGAACTAGCTGAACATGCATTTCGACTTTCTTAAAATAGGATGTCCGCATTATTGAAATCCAAAATTGACACCATTTTCAAGAACTGCTCTCAGTTCACTCCTAAAATTGTTAAGATTTCATAATTTTAAGACTACAATAGGGGGGATGCGACTGATGTTGAATTGACAACATTTCATATTTATAACAGGTGGAAATTAATATAGAGATCGACAGGGCTTTATGTCATGTATCTTAAAAAAATATCTTTGAATTTATTCTTCTATATTTAAAGAAATATAAGAAAATACATAAAATAACTGCAATCTAAGACAATACGGGCTGAATAGGGTTGTTGTCTAAACCAAAGAGCGAAAAAATATATATATTTTTTTATTTGACGTTGACAGATGACAGATGCATACCGAGTTTTATTAAGTTTTTTTTTAAAAGAAAACCGACTAAAGTAAGTGTTCCATTAAGTTCTGGTTTTGGTGTTGCCACATTTTAAAATGAGTATGTTTTTATAAATTAATAATAAAATAAATAAAAACAGAGATTAATTCATCTTTTTAAGCAGAATTCAGAAAAGTAATAAAATGATAGTCTTAAAAATATGAAATGTTGTCAATTATACAACATAGTGTCATGAAACCAAGAAAAAAAAAAAAAAGCAAAAAAATATTTTTTGAAATTTATTTTCTAACCCAAAAGAAATTTTGAAATTGTTTTTAGAATTCTCATAATTTAACAAAACAATAATTGTATAACAACCATGCACTTAAACGCACTTTTTCATGGTGAAAATGGCAAATTACTTATTTTCTCCATACAAATACTGGTCCCCAATTTTTTAGTGCTCTGTAGGAAAGGAATGTTGAACTTTGACGGTCATTTCTGACTTTTAGAGCAGTCTAAGTGCAGGTAGTCCCATATATGTACCTAGACATTTGATCCCAATA
This sequence comes from Apotomis capreana, assembly GCA_947623375.1. NCBI lineage: Eukaryota > Metazoa > Arthropoda > Insecta > Lepidoptera > Tortricidae > Apotomis > Apotomis capreana. The sequence goes on from OX392516.1 coordinate 9,733,359, forward strand.
AAAAATACAATCGATTGACATCCTCAAAAAAAAATTGTCCGCGCGCCTATTTTATTACTTTTCTTTATTCCGCTTAGGAAGATGAAGTTATCACTGTTTCTATATATATAGGTCGAAGACTACAGCTCTATTTCGGCATAGATGTCGTAGATTTCGGTTATTTTATGTAGGTATTTTCTTATACTTCTTTACAGACCGAAAAATAAATTCAAATATTTTATTAGGATGTACATGACGCAAAGCTCTCTCGATCTCTATAATAATGTCCACCTGTTAGATATATGAAATGTTGTCAATTCATCATGTATTCTCATCGCCTGCCGCCCATGATTCAAGAAAACGAAGGAATAAAGCCGTAGCTAAATATCTCGATTACGTTACGCGCCCCCCGCGGCGTCAGTAATGAGGGTTAATGAGGCCTGTAGTGTACATTGTTATCGCAGTCGTTTTCGCTAAACTTTTGTTGAATAAAGACGATATATAACTGCCCACTAACTGCCCATGTTTCTTTAGCCAGCATGTAAAATTATTTTATATCTTGACTAGGTGTTTCAACTTTATCTTTATAAGGTGTTTCTTCTCAACAGTGGTCTCCTCTTGTAAAATGCCGGTAGACTCAGACATGTAAAAGTGCCCTTGTGGCCTACTTGCAGAATAAAGTTCATTATTTCATTATCCACAATAGAAAAATTCATAGTCATAACGTGCTTTTAATGGCTTTTAGCTACTCTACCGTGGTCGCGAAATAAATAGATATCCTATAGTCATCCTTGGATGTCCAGATATTCTTGAGAAAATGTTTTTAGAAAGTTTTCATTCACGGGTATTTCGTTTTTAGGGTTCCGTACCCAAAGGGTAAAAACGGGACCCTATTACTGAGACTTCGCTGTCCGTCCGTCCGTCTGTCACCAGGCTGTATCTCAAGAACGGTGATAGCTAGACAGTTGAAATTTTCACAGATGATGTATTTCTATTGCCGCTATAACAACAAATACTAAAAATAAAATAAAATAAATATTAAGGGGGGCTCCCATACAACAAACTTGTTATAGATTATATATTGTATATATATATATATATATATATATATATATATATATATAGGTACGGAACCCTTCATGCGCGAGTCGGATTCGCACTTGCCCAATTTTTTTTTAATGATAAGTTCTGAGATTTGTGGGAGTCACCATACCTATTAAAATTTTCCGCTATTGTGTAAACACTAAGTTTTTTAGTAAACACATTCTTTTTTTATGTATAGAATTTGAAATAGCGCATAGGCATTATCTTGAAATGATTCTCGTTAAAATTATCTATTTTTATTTGTAATTTGTAATGTTATCCATTTTAATGTTCTATCTATAGGTTTAATTATTTGTTACAGAATTAAAATGCTTCTTTGAACATTATTTTATCGCGCTGTTTATACGATCGTCAAATTTGCTTTGTTATAGGTATTTTTTTTAAATCTCAATTGTACGTTTTTTAACAACGGGTAGTTTATCGTTAATGCATATTTTATACGTTCGTAACGTTTCATGAATGTCTCATAAAATTTACGCGGTTCGTCGTTAAAATAGTTTTTGATAGATCCGCACTTACTCGTCCCCATAAAATTCTGATATCCATAAAGTGATCGGCCACAAAAATTACATTTCGCCTTTTGTTTGAGTTTCGTTGCTTTATGCGGTTTACAGAAGTAGCCTAAGAGGAGGTGGGTGAGGGGGGCATTGGAAAAGAATAGTGGGTTCGCTCAACCCACCCGCACTACATAGATAGGTACCTAAGTATAGTACGGTTCGGTCTTATCTGAAAATTGCGAAATGAATAGAATACGTTTAACCTTACGCGCCAGAGGAGCTTCTGGATGATCGGAACGTTGCTAAAGATAGCTGAACCGCTCGCCTAAAATGGGAGTGTCTTTAGGAAGGTATTAATCCGGAAATATATGTTAGCCATATTGAGTTGAGTACTTAATCTTTTTACCATATGTTACTTACAGACTTACCATATGTTACTTATTGGCTTAAGCGACATTCATTATACATATTATTTTCTACAGAACAAATAAAAAGATTGACGTCCAGTTTTACTCTTAACTGAAGTAAAATTAAATCCACTTTCAATTTACTTGATTATGATTATGATTACACAGAACATGCGACTTACGTTTAGGTAATCGTATATATATATATATATGGCTCACATTTGGTGCATTTGCATTGTCAGTGTATTTGGTGTCCCATGAAGCTCAGTTAAGACATTGATCTACGTGGTATAGGTAGCTTAGCAGTGTTTGCCCTTGTATTGAAGTAATTATGTTCAGTAATCCTCTAGGGATAACTAGTCAAGTCAAGGTACTACGGTAATAGGTAAGTGGTGGCTCTAGTTATAAGGTTGTTGTAGGTATAGTAACTGTAGGAAGAAATTGGAAATAGTATGCTGTAAAGTCACTATTACAGTTGTAAAGAGAGGATAGTAAGGTATAGGAAGCGTTTCGGAAGTGTGACCTACCAGTGTGGGGCATTAAGCATGTGGGCATTGGTGTAGTGCTGGTTTGCTGGTCTACTGTGTGAGACACCTTGCGCTGCGCGTACTGCGCGTCCTTGGGCTCCCAGAAGAACACGTAGTAGAGCGAGAGCATGATGGCGGCGAGGGAGACGCAGAAGACGTATATGATGACGGTGAGCACGCGCACGGTCTTCTTGTCGCGCTTGCGCTCGTACAGCGCGTCGAGGACGAGCTCGTGGCCGGCGTGCGCGCCGCCGGCGCCCAGCCGGACCGACCCGCCCGTCGACCGCATGCTGCCCGACGCGAACGACTTGCTCGACATGATGCTGCACCGCACTCCGCGACCGACGCTAGCGCCCGGTACCGATGCACCGCCGCACTGCTGGCCGCGGCCGCTCCGCTCCGCACGGAATCCAGGTAAATGGGGCACGCTTATCGAATGGCCCAGTTGGGCCGCTGCGCCGCGAGTTCGCGCCGCGCGGGTCACGCTAGTGTCTGCTGCTTGACACCTCCTGAGGCGGACTGCTTCATTATTCCCGCCGCTCCAGACTTCATTTGTTTATCCTTTAATTTCACGCACGGTACATGCGAATCTATTCCAGTTGGGCTGACGTAGTCGCACGATCGTGATTCGTCTGTCATGAAGCGGCCGTTTACATTGTTTCGGTTAATGAGCTGTTATGTTTTCATCCGGCGCCAATACGAATTTAAACGTTCCAATATTCGCGAATAACTTATAAGTAATGTCCAGTGTAGTGTAGGTATCACAGTCAGTATATCAAACACACAGAGCGGTATTGTGTAGTTGGTGAGCGGGGCGGGCACGGCTGGTGTTATTTGTGTCGAGTGCGGTCGGGCGGGGTATAACAATACGCTAACGAAGTTAATTCAGAAGAGGTCGTTCGTTGTTATGACAGCGAGTGTCGGAGGCTACCCGGTGACAGGAGCGCCGGGAGAGGCGCGCGCCGCCGCCGCCGCCCCCGGCCCCGGCGCGACGCCGAACGGTCGGCGCCGTCACGCCGCTCGGATCAATAACACATTACGCGGAAAATTTGCATTTTGCAAATATAAATCTCATTAACCTTCATTCTCCTCAAGATTTCAGTTCGGATCAGGGTCAGGATTAGGTGCCGAATAACTTTCTTAAAGATACTTAGATACCTATATTAAATTTGATACCTACCATAAAAAACCGGCCAAGAGCATGTCGGGCCACGCTCAGTGTAGGGTTCCGTAGTTGCTCATCCTTCACAATAAACTGCTGTTTCAAGCCCGAGGTTTACGTAAAGAAAGATTTTAATCTCTATAAAAAGGTCGTAAACTCCCTAGAAACTGTAATCACTTATTACCTTCTGGAAGTCAACTTACGACCTTTTAAAGAAAAAATATGAAATTTGGCGATAACTCAAAAACGGCTCAACCGATTTTGTTCAATATAGTTTTCATTGAAAGTACTTATAAGGCCTCATTAACATGAATTTTCCCGAATTTTTTTGACCCGTGGTTGAAAAGTTAGAGGGGGGGGGACACTATTTTTTTTGTTTTTGGAGCGAATATTTACAAAACTGCTGACTTTATCAAAAAATAATGTTAAAAGACCCCTGTTATTTTTACAAGACCTATTCAACGACACCCCACACACCACTGTTGAAAAGAAAAAAAAATCACCCCCACTTTAGGTGTTCGAGAGGTACCCGAAAAAAATTTTTTTTTATTAATTTTGTTTTACCGTTCTGTCGGCGTTATACATACACATACTCGTACCAAATTTTAGCTTTCTAGTACTAATGATCACGGAGCTAAGCCGCGGACGGACGGACGGACGGACGGACGGACAGACGGACATGGCGAAACTATAAGGGTTCCTAGTTGACTACGGAACCCTAAAAAGTGATGTATAAAATAAACACATCATTTTGTCTTGGCTTAGTAATAAGATTTTTTGCTTCCCTTTTTTTTGCCCTGAACCGTTCGACTCGGAGCCATTTAAAAGACCTTACCAACTTTTAATGTAGAAAGGCGTACCTAATTAGCTGATTAACTAACTTGACATTGGAAGTATTAACTCACGAAGTTAATTTGCAGGTCTAACAGAATGAAAAGTAGGCCCCTACTTAGTAATAAATTACGACAACTTACAATTATTTAATAAGTAATTATTTAAGTAGGTATTAATAGCAACTTTTGTTTATAAGTAGTAGAAATTCTTTTTAGTGGCCGAATTCACTTCGCTTTGTTCTTTTCTGTTCTACAAGCTGCAATGAAACCTTTCATTACAAAGTAACAGTTTGTTGGCCGCAGTTCATAATTGCGCACAATATCCATTGGGTCCCATTGTTTGTTAGAAAAAAATACCGAGAAAGATTTCAAGTTCTATAAAAAGGTCGTAAACGCCAAAGTAATTGTAATTACTTATTACCTTCTAGAAGTTATCGATTATACGCGCCAGATTGAGCGAAATGTTTTGATACAGAATGGCACTTAACTAATATGTGTAACGTTCGAAGTATAAGGACACCGCCCGGCACTTACGTCATTTTAAAGAAAATTATGCATTTTTCGTTAACTCAAAAACGGCTCGACCGATTTAATTCAATATAGTTTTCATTGAAAGTGCAAATTTTTATGAATTTTTCCATAATTTTTTGACCCGTGGTTGAAAAGTTAGAGAGCTATTTTTTGGATTTCTGGAGCGAATATCTACAAAACTGCTGACTTTATCAAAAAATTATGTTTGAAGACCCCTGTTATTTTTAAAAGACCTATTCAACGACACCACACACACTAGTGTTGAAATTAAAAAAAAATCACCCCCACTTTAGGTGTATGGGAGGTACCCGAAAAAAAGGGTTTTTTTTTTCGTTTTTATTTTACCGTTTTGTCGGCGTGATACATACACATACTCATACAAAATTTCAGCTTTCTAGTACTAATGATCACGGAGCTAAGCCGCGGACGGACTGACAGACAGACGGACATGGCGAAACTATAAGGCTTCCTAGTTGACTACGGAACCTTAAAAACGAAGTGAATTCGGCTTCAAAAAAGGATTGCTGCTATGGCAGTAGAGTTTGCTTTTTGGCCATTGTATAATTTGGCAGAATAATAGTTTTTAAAGTAGGTAAAGAAAACTAGCGAACATCTATAAAATTCTAGATTTGTATTGTCATGATTTCAAGAAAGATCTTAATAGCGCAGGATCATAATTTTTCTTGTATGGTCTTAATTTCTTTGTCCTCTCACCACGCCGAAACGGCTGGGGAAATTTAACCAATTTTGGTACAGGGACAGCTGGACATCCAAATATGGTTCTAGGGTAGTTTTTAACCGTCTACGGCAAAGGAAAAAAATACCCGGACGAAATTGCGGGCACCTCTTAGTTTTTAAAACAATTAGATATATTATTTTAACGTCAACAATAAAATAATAATGCGAATTAGCAGCGACTGGAAAGGAGCTCATAGTAATTAACTTGACAGTGAGTTTCTACTTAACTTGAAAGTTAATTAATGGCGGTCTATTCCTAATTCTACAAACTACAGTCAGAATTTAAATTAGGTGTCACACAGGACTTTAACTGACAGATACGGGCTCGTGTTAGTATCGTATAGGTAGTTAGTAGGTATAGTGGTCCAGTATAGGAGTAGCACCTATGTATAGGTACTAACTATTACAAAATTGTGTGTATAATACAATGGAATTAGATGACTACCATTTCGCCAGGGAAGAATAGTACATTACTGCAGACGCCGGGAAAGAAGGGCTTGCCGGGTGAGTAGGTATAGACGGCCGACCGTAGGGAGGCGGATAGTGATACGAAGCCGGCAAGCCCTATTCACGGCTAAGGCATGTATAGTGCTTTCTCAAACATATGCAATGAAATAAAAAATACACCACTCAAAAAAATATAATTCAGCTGTTTAGCCTATCCACGAAGACAGACGCACTGCTTAAAAAAAAATACTTCCCGGCCTAGGCCCTCAATTTTGTATGAAATTCCTTTTACAGTTATCTCAAGTTGTTCCGTTCAAACGTGATACTTCGAAGCCTGTTATAACGCACGTTATGACGACATTTCATTGCATGTTTGTCTTGAGAAAAGTATTAAAACGTAACATCTCACTTTTCCTGTGGAATCTTTAATTGTATATGGTAAGATTGGTGAATGGTGAGACGGCACGGCACTAAGACAATAAAGATCTACTCGCAATTAGGCGCGCGTCGCTCGGCGCCGGTCGGAGCAACGTTTTATAAATATTTACAACGTCGATATTGGCTATTTCAAACTCGGATTGCGATTGTTCCGTAAACGAGACGTCTGCTGAGTACGTACATTTAATGGTGCCAGATTGTGTCTAACGAGATTCAGTTGAATTGGTTCGATTTACACGTGTAGAGGGGTTTACGAGTCTAAGTTTTTATATTAGATTAGACATAGACAGGCAATTTAGTTTAGATCTTTTATGATATAACTAATGGGGAGGGAAATAACTGCTTAACTGGCATTTGTTTATTTGTTTGGCTGTCACAAGGGCTCCAAACACTCAGAGCGATTCACTACGTGCTATACGATGCGAATAGCCTATGCACTGACTCGCATCTGGTGCTTGGCTCCGTTTTCCGCTCATGTTTGCGCGCGCGCGTTTATTATAAGCTGCTCATAGTGCCGGACACACGTCGGCCTCGGAACGCATTTTATTTAAACGACCAATATATTCATTTCTTTGGCGGCTTTTGAGATGAGTGCGATGATCGAACGGAAGAAGCATGTATAGTGTTTAATGTAATAATATATAAACATTATTTTTGCGATTGATATAAGTATTTTAAGAGTATTTTGCAAAATCCTATTTCAAAGCTCTATTAGTTGGAAACGTGTGCCTACGACTGTCAAATCGCAATGGCCACATTTGACAGGCGTAATAAGCAGACTTTAATGGGTAAAACATTTTTTCCTGTTGCTCGTTGCGATGGCGATGTCTCCTGAGTCACTTTAAAAATACTATGTATTTTCCTGAAAATACGAATAATAAAATATCAAATTAACAACACTCTAAGAAAATTAAGTTATCACAATTGTCCCCTCGATCACGGGACAGAATAGCAAAACAAAATTATTCAGATTCAGACTAAATAACCTTACGCACAGTTTTATAAATACTATTTAAGATTTTAATGGTACTAATGTTAAAAAAGTGAGTGCAATACTCGCCAATAAACTTCGTATTTGGCGAAATTTATATAAAATGTGTACCACGCTTTTTTGAAAAAAATAATAATAATTAGAGCATAATGAAACTGGGATAAAAAGCGCGGGTTTTAACTCAAATTTAACTATTGTGTTACAGACTATGTAATAAAATTTCTAACTACGCACCATTACTACTACACTACAAAAAAAAAACAATTATATATGCGTATATTATTCTGAAAGCAAGGAACTAAAAGCTTCCGTTTGTTTAGAAGCCCCTACGGAATCCTTCCTTAATGCGCGCTACACACGCTCGGTCTCGTATGGTTGGTATTTAAAAGCTATCAGAATGGTTTTGTATATGAAGGGTACACGGAAAGATAAATAAATAAATATTAAGGGGCAATCTTACTAAGATAAGAATTAGGTACTTTTTTGAAAAAAAATGGGACGAGATTTTATCGCTTTAAAAATATTCTTCTTTAGTCGGTCCCTCATTCCTGAGGATCGTGATCATAAGGTATCGTATTCTTTATCAGGTGTCTCCATCGGTCTCGATCCATTGTTGCTCTCACAGCTTGATGGAGTTTCTTTGAGGAAGTAGCTTCATTCACCTCAGTCAGTCCATCTAGTTGGCAAGCGGCCGTGGCCTCTCTTGCCTTCCACTGTAAAAAATACATACTAAAATTATATGGATAATTATGGATCTATTATAAATTCAAACTGACATTACTTTTCATATATGTGTATGGGTGGATCAACTTTTCTTGTTGTTATTCTGTCCCGTCACCCAGGAGACAATGGTGATTAAACTTCTTAGAAAAGTGTTGATTATTTATAATATTGGTATTTTCAAGAGATATTCAAATAAGAATGGGCTTATAACTGCTGCAATTACAACATTTTTGTGGAATATTGCCGACGAAAATCGTAGTTTTAAAGAGTAACCCAGGGGACATCACCATGGCAAATTGATTGACCCGTGTATTTATATGTGGTGTCAACAAGGATCAGTAGTTTACCCGAAAGTAAACATTTATAAGAGGATATCCATTATTACACTAAATAAAGACCTCTCAGGACAGGAGACAATACAGACTAATAATTTTGTAAAAGTCCAGTAGACTGTCGGCCGCGGAAGTGTTCTGATATATTTGTTTGCCTACAAAAATACTGAGCACTTTATTACTTCGTCGTAATAAACAAAATATACTGAAAATAAAATATCTATTTCAAAACGATAGTACAGTACATATATAAGCTAAAGCAGTATGTAAATTACGTACAAACGGTCGAAACAGCGCTCACACACAGACGCAAGCGTTTGAGGACTTTGAGGCCCCGAAGCGGGTTTCGCAGTTCTGTTAGTCGCGAGTGCCGCGTGGAGACGCGCGGTCACTGTTTGTGTTTATTGCATTGAGTGACGTCATCGTAAAATATTTTGTAGGGAGTGTCAGCATATTGAACAAACTTACTTTAATGATTTTATATCTACTGGAATATAAACTATTTCGTCCCAATTAAAAAAGAGAGTATGGGTAGTTTGACACTTGCGTGTTCTATTATCAAAAAACGTCTACGTCCCACTTACAACTTACAAGTGTCTAAACAGATCTTAGGTACACTTTTGCTTTTTCCACAACTTAAACGCCACTAGCCACTAAAATGCTTATATCTACTGGAAATTATCTCTAATATTAGCGACTGACGACTACGGAACCCTACATTAAGCAGCGGACATTTCCCGACATGCTCTTGACCGGTTTTCTTGCGTGCCGGTGTCCTATTACCGAAGCCCTCCGATTATAAAGTGTGAACACAGCACTACGTCCACCATGTTTAATTTTATTGCTTCCACCAGTATAACCATTTATTTACTTTCACTAATTGTGGGCGTTTCATGTTTTTTTTTTGTTATTATGCCATAGTATTGCATCAAAAACATGGACATCTTAGTTTCCTGTGAAATGATGTCTACCGGTTACTTACTGTGGGCTTTTTCGGGATAAGATGTACTTTAGCATACGTCACTTTTCGGTTCGTACCGTAGGTACCGTATACTTACACTGCCTTACATCATTTTGTAGACTTAAGGCAGTGTATCCTATTTACCCTTTTGTAATCTGTCTGAAATAAAGCGCGAAGACATTGACTGATTTGTTCGAATTTCGAATCTAAGGTATTATTTTTCCAACTCTAGACAGAGTGGGAGTAGAAACTCCCACCATTTTTTTGTCTTAAACCATTTTAGTTAGCAGATAAACCTTATATATTTAACTTTGTATTTGTAACTACCTGTTTTGAAGCTGCTGCAAAGCAGAGTTAACATATACAACAACATTAACTGCCCGGTTCTCAGCATGCTTAGGGCTCATAAAAGCACCTACTCGTATTAGAGATGAGAAAAAAGTTATATTTCAGTCGCCATGTGTCGTTCCTGTTCCAAAAAGTCACAGTGATTTAACACAACATTAGGGCTCATAAAAGCGTGTACCTACTGCTGTAAAAGATAAGAAATAAAAGTTATAATATTTCATATTTCTAATAGGTGGACATTAATATCGATAATCGATACCATCTTAGAGCACAATCGTACTAACTTTTCGGAAAAAGTAGTTGCAGTCAGGACCCTGTGGTATAAATTTCACTGACAAAAAAAAATTAGTACGAGTGTAAGCTAATGTATCGATATAGCGATCGTGACACCTTTGCGTTCGTGTAAAACCACCAAAAAAAACCCTAAATAATGTTGTCTTTTTATTTTTCCGTACCTATGTAAAAAAATACATAAAATAAGTATCGATATAGCGATCGTGACACCTTTGCGTTCGTGTAAAACCACCAAAAAAAAAATCCTAAATAATGTTGTCTTTTTATTTTTCCGTATGTAAAAAAATACATAAAATAACCGAAACTTAGAGTTAAGGTCTTCGACCTATCCGCGAAAAAAAAATAAGCTGTTAATAATGTCAAGCTAAACGTCTTTCGTTTTTTTTAATTAGACACCAGACTAAAGTACCCTTTTCATTGTGTCATAGTTTTGGAGTTACTATATTTTAGAATAAGTACATTTAAAAAAAATAGTAATAAAATAATTTGTAATCTTAGGAAAATATAAAACAGTGATTACGTCCTCTATCTAATCGGAATACAGAAAAGTACTAAAATAGTAGCCTTAAAAATATGAAATCTTGTTAATTCCGTGACTAAAGTTTGATGTGTCAGGCGTATTACATGACGATAATAACGTTACTCATTAATCCTTGCTCTCTCGTTGCTCACGTTACTAAATGTTTTCGGACACAGTAATCACTGTTATCTAAAATAGGCCAAATTATTTATTATTTTTATTTATTTATTTGTTCCATAAAATTAACACATTACAGTCAAGCTACACGTGTTAACAGGAGAGACATAATAGCGCTTAATTTGTAACATTAAACACGAGATTAAAAACGTTACAATTGAAAAACAATGGATTGGTACAGTAGCCCTATGTTACATGATGGAACTCGGTGCGGAAATAGACTCAAGGTACCGACTGGCAACTGAAAGAAATCTAGGTTCAGAACTGTAGAAAATATCAAGTTCGCTGTCACTGTCCAGTATCTTGTTGAGAAGTGTTAGTGCTCTGTATAGAGGTGTATGGGTAAGCGCCTGGGTGCGCGCCGCTGGGACAACGAAGAGAGCAGGCCGGCGCCGGAGCTGGACGGACGTGAGAGACTGTGCCCGCAGTGTTATGAGGGCGAGCAACGATGAGTTACTGATTTGTCCGCGTATTAAAAGGAAGAAGTACTTTACGAGAGATATGTTTCTTCTACTCTCGAGAGTAGTATAATTAACCATTCCCAGAACATATGGAGTGGGATATTATAGAGCGGGTGCGCGGCATGCCGAATAGATACCACTGGAAAGAGAGGAACAACCAACCTGATTTGTAACATTATTCTTGTGTGATAAATTACACTGATACTTTTTGAAAGCTGATCGCTGTGACTTTTTCATCGTGACGTTATTTATCACACCTCTACATGTGGCCCGGCAGTACCCACTTGTTGAACGGTTCATAAAGACGATTTAGCGGTTATAACAAGCCCATTTGCTTTAACATTCAGCAACACAAGAACGTTGTTCGCTTTTGTGAATAATATAATAATTTTATTTCCATTTCTAAGCTCCTTTATTCTTCTTCATTAAGGTTGTTTGTTATCATTGTATGATGGAATTATGTATCTGGTGTAAATAGTTCTTGTGCATAATAACAAGTTAAAAATACTATTAAGGCAGATAACGCGTAATTGAAATAAATAATTTTCATGATTTACAAAGAAAATCTTATCAGTGCCAAGCACGTTTTCTTTTGTTCCGCATGCACATTGACACCATCGACATTTTTTACAAGCTTTTACGAGTATTTAGCTTGCATGGTATGTTTAAAGTATGTTTGTTCGGGTGAAATCTTGCAACTCAATTTTGAAGCAGATATCGTCAACCGATTGAGCTGAAATTTTGCATACTTACTTAACTTTGATGACAATACAATAATATGGTACCATAGGGCTGATCTGATGATGGAGCCGGAAGGTGGCCATAGGAACTCTATAATAGAAAAAGCAATCCTACCGAGCTTGGGCTCTTTAGAATCGTCTCAGTGAGCATTTGATGGATATCCAAAGAAAAGTACAGTCGGCTATAAAAGCTTGCCACTAAAATGTCATTTATGACAGAAACTTATTTAGAAACTAGATTAAATGTACTTTTTTGTAATAAATATTAAATTGATAATATTAAGGAAATATAACTAATGTACCTCCCTGAATAAAAAAACTTGTTGTGATTTTGACTTTTTCGGCAATATACCTACCCTTATTTTTATACGGAACTATGTATATAAGTGCGAGTCCGACTCGCGCATGAAGGGTTCCGTACCTATATATATATTTATAATCTATAACAAGTTTGTTGTATGGGAGCCCCCCTTAAATGTTTATTTTATTATATTTTTAGTATTTGTTGTTATAGCGGCAATAGAAATACATCATCTGTAAAAATTTCAACTGTCTAGCTATCACCGTTCTTGAGATACAGCCTGGTGACAGACGGACGGACGGACGGATGGACGGACGGACGGACGGACGGACGGATGGACGGACGGACGGACGGACGGACAGCGAAGTCTCAGTAATAGGGTCCCGTTTTTACCCTTTGGGTACGGAACCCTAAAAAAGGTTATACGTAAACGGAGTTGCGCGCCCGTTCTATTAGCCTATAAGTCCTATTATTAACGATTTAAACCCATTCCGTTATGGATTTACTCAATATTAATTCGAGGCAGGGACAATAATTCAAAATATCTGTACAGTATCCCTATAATACAAAGCTTAAAGTTTAGTTTCGTCGACCAACACAATTATGTGAATGAGCGGCCTTTACTCGAGCTAACTGAAACAATATATATTTGGGGAGGGCACAATTAGGTTAAACGGGTAATTGGATTAGGGAAACCCCTCGCGTTGAACCCGCGCGGGAAAAGTTTGGACTTGTTTGCATATAACTACACTTTTCGATTACCTACTTCGAGTTCTTTTAATTTACTTAGGTGTGACGTCTATAGAATTGGATTTCCACCGGTTTGTCTATGACAATTTACAAGAATAAAGTTATTGCACAGCGATTTTTTTAATACTTCTTATTCTTGAAGTTCATAAAAATAACGTTTACGAAACGAAGTTGGGTATTATTCCTTTTTCAAACTTCAATCAAATTTGATAGAACCATATCGTTTTATCACAATTTCAACAAATAATAACGTGGACCCTTCATTTATAACGTTACTGCACAGGTTATGAGCCAATGGAGGTATAGGATGTGATTGAATTTCAAATTTATGGTACGCACATCAATATTCAGCTGTAATTGAATTGGGAACATTAAAGTTTCCAGTTCCCAGCGATGTCTAATGCCCATACCTATAAAATCTATACATATACATATAACATATACATTTTTGTTTCAGTAAAATACTTTGGTTTCTTTACAACATCGTCGTGCATGACTATCTGGTTTCAAATCAACTAGGTATTTAAAAGTTTTAGTTAATAGCTCGTAAAATCTAAAAATATCGCGGCGCCAAGACGTCATAAATCGCTCATTAGCTGTCATCGTAAATAAAATATTTTATGCTGTAAAGTATCTTTCGCGAAGTAATATAATATTGTTAACAAAGACTACTGCATACGTAGTTTCTATGAAGTTGCATTTCATGATTATGATCAAATCTACTTCAGGTAATCCCTTAAGTGATTCTGCGCAAGTTTGTTTTATTCAGAACGGTAAATTTCCTGAATATTTACAACCAAAATAAATATCGCTAAATAGCAAATTTAATCTAGTTTTTAAATATATATTTATATTGGGCACATCTGATACAAAAAGTCACTTGAAAAAAATGTTGATCTTAAGCTTAGCCTGCGTGCTCTAGTACATTTTACTAAATCGCAAAATTGTGTGTATATCGGGATATTCGGGATACAACCACGAAATTTCTATCACAGATAGATATTTGGCGGTGATTATTTTCAAACCCCTTATTCTTTCTTTATAGCTGCTCAGTTAAGTCAGATAGGGCTTGTATGGTATCGTTTTCGTGTAAAATAAACATCAGAAATTCATTTTTCATGTTATTTATATATACATAGTTCCGTATAAAAATAAGGGTAGGTATATTGCCGAAAAAGTCAAAATCACAACAAGTTTTTTTATTCAGGGAGGTACATTAGTTATATTTCCTTAATATTATCAATTTAATATTTATTACAAAAAAGTACATTTAATCTAGTTTCTAAATAAGTTTCTGTCAAAAATGTCTTTTTAGTGGCAAGCTTTTATAGCCGACTGTACTTTTCTTTGAATATCCATCAAATGCTCACTGAGACGATTCTAAAGAGCCCAAGCTCGGTAGGATTGCTTTTTCTATTATAGAGTTCCTATGGCCACCTTCCGGCTCCATCATCAGATCAGCCCCATGGTACCATATTATTGTATTGTCATCAACGTTAAGTAAGTATGCAAAATTTCAGCTCAATCGGTTGACGATATCTGCTTCAAAATTGAGTTGCAAGATTTCACCCGAACAAACATACTTAGATACATACATGCATACATACATACATACCTACATACATTGCAAGTTAAATAAAAGCTTTTAAAATATATGCCTGTTGAGCACTTCTCATACAAACAGTAGCTTAAAATATATTTTTACGTCGGCGAAAATGACGTAAATCTCCAAACGCATCTTATTTCACTTCATTAAATACATTAAATATTCGTCATAGGCGTAACTCACACATTCTTACTCTTCTTTATGGCATACTTTTCCACCGAGCAACTCCTCTGTATCTTAAAGAGCGCTTTAGCTACCTTTCGTCTGCAAGGTGCGCTAAAAATTTCCTTTTAGCTGTCCCCTCCTCACACTCAAAATTTTACTCGAATTCCTTTACTTTTAAAGCCGTTTTGCTATGGAATTCGCTTCCAGTAGAATTGCGGAGTGCTAAAACGCCAGCGATCTTTAAAAATAAAATAAAAGAATACTATTTATCTCTCGATTAATAAAATTGATGGTGTGATTTGTGAAACTGCCTTCGTTCGTTTGCCTCTGACTGTTTATGTGTTCCTTATCTGTCTTGTTTTATTTATATTTATGTATGTTTAAGTAGGTTTATATACCGGGTGGAACGAAGCGATGTTCATTCCTGAAACTATAATGCTATGTATTTCATGTAGAATCGACCTGCAATAGTTAAATTCTTTTAATAATAAAAAAACGAAAATCGATTAAAATTGTATTTTTTAATGTATGTACAACCCTAGTTTTTTTAAACTATTATTTGACGTTTGGGAGTATTTACAATTACCTACATTTACATCCGGTGTTCGAAAGTACCGCCGTGGCGTACGATACACGCCGCTGCTCGTGCCCGCGTGTGGCGATGCACCCTCGACAAGATGTTGTGTCGGTTATTTCTTCTGCGAAGACTTTCAAAGGCCACCCTTAGCCTTTCCCTCATCTCTTCAGCCGTCTCACACTCAGTCTTGTAAACGATGTCCTTTACGGTGCCCCACAGAAAAAAATCCAAGGGTGTGAGATCTGGAGACCTAGGAGGCCAACGGTGCGGCCCATATCGGCCGATCCAGCGATCCTCAAACACATTATTCAGTGTTTCACGTACTTCGACTACTGAATGAGCTGGTGCTCCATCTTGTTGGAACCAAGTGCGTCTTCTTTCTGCCAGCGTCAACTCATCCAGATAGTCGTCGAGCTCTATCCTCAACAGAGCCATGTATCCGTGTCTGTTTAAAGTCTGAGGCAGAAATACAGGGCCTATTATTGTATCCCCGTGTATCGCCGCCCAAACATTAACAGACCAACGATACTGGTGTCCCGTATAACGGTAGGCAAACGGATTTTCTTCGGCATACACGTGTTCGTTATGCCTGTTCCACATACCGTTCCGTGTGAACAAGCTTTCATCACTCCATATTACGTGTTTGATGAAGTCTCGGTCTTCTAACACCTTTTGCAGTAGCCACCGGCAATAGGCTTCGCGAACGGGGCAATCTCTTGGTAGTAATGCCTGGACTCTTTGTATTTTGTAAGGGTGACGGCCCTCACGTTTTAGTATTCTGAGTATTTTCGTATGAGTCATACGAAAATGTCGGCCCGCTTGTCTTGAACTTGACCTCGGATAATCTTCGAAGTACTGCAGCACTCTCTCTTCCAATCTGACATCATGTTGAATAACGCGTCCTCCGCGCTGGTCATCCTGACCCGTTCGTGGCACAATAGGACGATTGTTACCAACACGGTCAAGAGCGCGTAATATCGTACTAGAGTGTGTTGGGTGAGGAGGAGGATACCTGTTCCGGTATTGGCGCAAAGTCTCTCCAGTATTGTAATCGCACTCCGCGTACAAAAGAAGCAAATTCAAATAGCCTCTAGCGTTTAATTCCGGCATTTTTGCACACAGCATACGATACAAAAAGTCAATGTAACGTCTATCAATCATGTCAACTAAAAAGTCTAAAAACAATCTTAAGGGTATTTTCAAAGGTTTTTAAACCGATAAGAAATGGCTAGGCAATTTGTAAAAAGTTTGTTTACAAAAGTTAACTGTGTTATGAAGAGGTCATTGCACTCTAAAATAGGGTTGTACACACACACTTTTTCGTATGAAAGTTTAACATGCTATAACTGGAAAACGGTGAGAGATATTAATAAAGTTTATTTGGAGAAAATAATATTCTAAGCCTGTATAATGCCACAGTTAAAGGAAATAACGTCGTTTCGTTCCACCCCGTATATCTATTTATGTATGTGTATATCTATTGATACGTTTACTTGCTTATCTGTTGATAATTATTTTGTTCTCCCTTCCCCTTCTGCTTCACCTACTCATTGTGTGATTTATACTAATCAACTCCACTACCTAAAGGTTGTCTGGAAGAGATCGCTCTTTAGCGATAAGACCGCCTGTTGTCTACCGTTACTAAAATTATTGTTCTGTATTGATTTTGTAAACTTTTTTTTGGTCAATAAAGCATTTTGTATTGTATTGTATTAAATAATGATTATTCACATGATTATACATATAAAATTTACCATATAGGTACGTCCAAGAAAACAAATTGATGTAATTAAAAAAAAATGCGCAATGTATCACGAGATTCCCGAGCACACGGGCTCTGCTCAACATCAACAATTTATTTAAGTTACTGTTTGTGTGAGAACTGCCTAACATGTATATATATTTAGAAACTAGATTAAATTTTCTATTTTGCTATATTTTTTAAATTGTATATATTCCGGAAATATAACTTATTTATCTCCCTAAATAAAAAAACTTGTTGTGATTTTTACCTTTTCGGCAATAGGTACACTCATATTTTTATATGGTGCTATGCATAACTAACATAAATGCTGATATCTCTTTTACACGAAAACGATGCTACACGAGCCCTAGAAGCGTTAACTGATCAGTAATATGAAAAGAAAAAGAGGACTCCTTTGTCCCATTCATCCCGCTTTTCCGCCGCACAGGGGACGAATCTAGCTTCCCTCCACGTTTGAAAATAATCACCGCCAAATACTCTATCTGTGATAGAAATTTCGTGGTTGTATCCCGATACACACAATTTTGCGACTTAGCAAAATGTACTAGAGCACGCAGGCTAAGCTTAACATCAACATTTTTTTTAAGGTACTTTTTGTATCAGATGTGCCCAATATAAATATATTTTTAGGAACTAGATTAAATTTGCTATTTAGCGATATTTATTTTGGTTGTAAATATTCAGGAAATACAACTAATTTACCGTTCTGAATAAAACAAACTTGTTGTGATTTTTACCTTTTCGGCAATATACCCAAATTTTTATACTGAACTATAGATTAATAACATTTAAAATTAATTTCTGATATCTGTTTTACATGAAAACGATACCGCACAAGCCCTAATAGCCTTAGTTGATCAGTAATAAAAAAAAGAAAACGAGCACTACTTGGTCCTATTCACTACGCTCTCCCGCCATGCAGGGGATGAATCTGACTTCCCTCCACATCTGAAAATAATCACCACAGAACGCTCTGTCTGTGGTAGAAATTTCATGCTTGTAACCCGATGCGCACAATTTCGCGGCTTTGTAACTACTATATATGTATACGTACGTATGTACTAGTCATTGTTAAGTTAGATACATTAGTTGTAATTAATTAAATGTAAAACATGTAATTTCCTCATTAATGCTAGTCATGCTATTTTAGGCCCATTAACTCGTATGTTCAGTTTGGTAGTAGGAATCAGTGGCATAGCCACAGTTAGGTCTAGTCGAGTTCATTTACATCTACACACTTACGAGAACAAAAATATCTGAACACGACCCTATTGTCAGGAACATAAAGTCGTGTGTAGATGTAAATGAACTCGACTGTCATATATAGCATAGCTTCCATAAAACCAGGGCCTCTGATTCATATCTATGTAATCTGGCCACTATATTTCTTTTTATCGATACACGGACCTTCACTGCAACTGAGAATTTTCCAAAGAAAGTTCCGAATTTCTGTTTCTTCCAGAACTTGACGTTTCATCCTTCTCAGAATCGATAGCTTTTTTAACACGAAGAATAAATAAAAGTGTGTCCAAAAATGTGTTTGGGATATTAAGTTACTAGCAGTACGTAACGCTCGTACAAATGAAAAAAACCGGCCAAGTGCGAGTCGGACTCGCGCACCGAGGGTTCCGTACAAACACTTTCCATCCCTAAGTGGTTAAGTTAAGTTTGCACCTGGTATGTATAGCGCCCCATATAAATTAGGTGCAAAGTTAGGTATTAAAATATTAAAAAAAAACTACTTACTAGATCTCGTTCAAAACAATTTTCGTTGGTAGTTTTTATAGTAATGTACATCATATGGTTTTTTTAGATTTTTCATTTTCTTATTTTAGAAGTTAGAGGGGGGGGGACCAACTTTTTTCCACTTTGGAAGCGTCTGTCACGCAAACTATTCGGTTTAGAAAAAAAATATCTTAGAAACCTCGATATCATTTTTGAAGACCTATCCATAGATACCCCACACGTATGTGACAGATGAAAAAAAAAATTTTGAGTTTCAGTTCTAAGTATGGGAGCCCCCAATATTTATTATTATTTTTTTATTTTTGCATCAAAATCTTAATGCGGTTCACAGAATACATCTACCTACCAAGTTTCAACAGTATAGCTCTTATAGTTTCGGAAAAAAATGGCTGTGACATACGGACGGACAGACGGACAGACAGACAGACATGACGAATCTATAAGGGTTCCGTTTTTTGCCATTTGGCTACGGAACCCTAAAAATAGTTCATATTCTAACGTGACGTAATGGGACGGACAAAAGGACTCTTTTTTATTTTTATTCTTCACATTGAAAATCTGCTATCGATTCTGAGTAAGATGAACCCAAAAACGTCAAGTTCTGGAAAAATCAGGAATCGGGCTTTTTTATAAATGCCTTTCTTTCATAGAACCTGGCACTAAAAATGTGTCTTGTGCAAAACTTTTGACTATCATATTTGTTTATCTTTTTTTAATGAAAATGTTGGCATTTTCAGATATTTCGCCATGCAGCTGCAGGCTAGTTTTGGTATCGTCACTAGTATTGGTATCTAATTTTTATTAAATTACAGACAAATGCTCGCGGTGACCCTACGAAAAATAAGAGACAATAGGCCATTTCACAGACAGGCCAATCTCACTTGTTTACCCAAAGTTAATTCCAAGTTTTGTTTATGCTCATCTCATTTATTTTGTTTATTCATAATCATAACGAATTGCTTCACGAACGTAGCATTGTTTTAGAGATTATTAAAGAGATGGGATTGACTTATTTAAATAAAAATAACCACAAAATGTAGGGGAGGAGGGCCCAAAGCGAGCACTGCTGGTCACCTTGAAAATTTAATAGCAATAGCGGCTTAACAGCGTGGGGATACCAGCCCCGCCCCGCACGGCCTGCCGCGGTCGCCCATCGCCGCTGTTAGTGACCGTGCGCGTGTAGTGACAAAAATTACAATTTCATCCGTTCAGATATGAAAAATACAGGGTATGAAGAATCGAGTATTTTGAGGATTTGTGAGAACGTTGTTGAATAATGTTAATTGTTACATTGATTGACAGTTATTTAGCTTTGCTTTGGTCAAATATTCAATCAATGTGCGCGAAATATTTACAGCTTATGTTTGAGTACAATGTGGATTTGGTGGAAAAGGCAAAGCGGGCAGGGCAAAGTGAGCATATGCCCACTTATATTATACTAGCTTTTGCCCGCGACTAAAGGGATTATTAAAAGCGCCTAAGCAAATGTAAGAGCAATTGTGCTTTTGGTCTAATAATTACATTTCCTACAGTGTCACCGCACCCCAACAGAAATGTTCACTCACTTTTCAATCTTTTTAGGTATAATTTCCAGGATGAAAACTATTCTATGTCCTTCCTCGGGTCTTAAACTATCTCTATGCCAAATTTCATCAAAATCGATTCAGCGGTTTAAGCGTGAAGAGGTAACAGACAGATAGACACACTTTCGCATTTATAATATTATATAGTATGGATTGGTATTGCATCATTTTACTGTGACGTTAAGAGATATAAGATAAAATAAATGTTGGTTTGATTTAAAGTTTATGTTTCTGAAAAGAAGAAGAATTATCGTCAAGGTTTTGATTTTAGCCAAATGTTAAGTCTATTTAAAGTAGCTATGTTATATGTTTGGTAATAAGTACCATTTTTTATTGAATTTGTTACTTTTGATACTGATTTAAGTCTATGTTAAAACATTGGAGTATTATTGATGTCATCGACGTAGTTTCTATCCTTATCTTCAAATAAATATTGCAGGAATGAAGTGTGCTCACTTTGCCCAAAAGCTGTGCCCGCTTTAGGCTCCGCCTCGGGCAAAGCGAGCAAAAGTCTAAATTTCGTAATTCGCTATTTTTATTAACTTTTCTAAACTTTGCAGAATATTGAAGTATGTATAAGTAAACTACAATAAATTCAGCTTTAAATAGTATACAAAGTTTAAGTGTCATTAATATTTCTTCATATTTTTTCTCAGTTCCTCTTAAGGTGCTCGCTTGGGCCCCTCTCCCCTATAGGTAAGTACAGTCGAGTTCATTTACATCTACACACTTACGAGAACAAAAATATCTGAACACGACTCTATTGTTAGGAGTATAAAGTCGTGTTCAGATATTTTTGTTCTCGTAAGTGCGTAGATGTATTACATCTAGATGTATGAAACTGTTTCATTTATTCATATAGGTACTCATATACTTATTTAATAATTAAATTTATATTTATATTAAATAATTATATTATAATATTAAATATTTATTTTAAATATCATTATATCTACCCCAGTTCATTTAATGAACTCGACTGTACTACTCGTGGACCTACAATTTTTTCTCCTGCTCTTTCTTTACAGTCGATGATATGAGAGCAATAAATAAATAGCCAAAAATACGTAAGTATACTACGAGTAGTAGTCCTTTAAAATGCTGTAAAAATATTTTTTTTAAATATTGGAAATCTAAGCAACCTAAATTAAAATGTAGCGTAAAATAAAAACACTTCCATAAATAAATTAAAGTAAGCTATGTCTATCTAGACACGCGGCAGCGTGTCCAGCCAAGTTCACCGCAGGAACTGGCGAGCAGCAGCCGTGTGTTATATTACACGAACCGTTTGGAGCCACTTTTGACCCCCCAATAACTCCAAATCTATTTAACATAAAAAAATGAAATTTGGCTTATGTATTAAGATCCTTTAGAACAAGTAGAACCCCAAATTTCATTAATATAGGTTAAATAGTTATTGAGATATTAAAGTCCAAAAAACGGTATTTTTATCACTGACTGACTGACTGACTGACTCACTAGTAATCAAAAACCTAACCCACTTCCAGGTGACCTAGAAAGGTGAAATTTGGCATCCAGCTTAGTAATTGTGTGTGTATACATATAAAAATCTAAAACGGTGATTTTTTTATGTTTTTTTTATTATTATTATTATTGATGGTTGTTGCCTCAGAACTCTGTCATTTATAAACCGATTTGGAAAATTCTTTTTTTGTTTGAAAGATATACTAGAATAGCATATACACTCACACGCACACACTTACACATACATGCACATAAAAATCCAATACGTACTAACCGTTTTGGAAAATTCTTTGTTTGTTCAAAACTTTCAAAATATGTACTAGAATAGCACACAGAACTAATTAACAAATAATAATTAAGTAATTTACACATCATAATAATTTCTGTACAAAAAGTAATGATATCCCATCAAAAACATAAATGTAAAATGAGAGCCAAGTTCAATATCGCGTGCACTTCGCCGACAAAAGAATTGAGATCTGCCAGGGCGCCAAGTTCTTTGCTCTAAAATTTTTAGATACAAGGACATGCGACATACTCAATGCATTTATTTTACTTGGGGAGTAATTCAATATCAAGACGTGACTTGGCTAGTTTTAAAATATAAATTTATATTATAAATCAAAATCAATCAAATCATTAACCTATTTTCGTAAAGGTAAGTACGCAAGTTAGTGTACGTCTTGTTACTTATACTGTTAGCTTGATAATGAACTATCACTATGACTATGTTACTTTTATAAAATTTAGTTAGTTTGTGAAAACTAGCCAAGTCAAATCTTGATATTGAATTACTCCCCAAGTAAAATAAATGCATTGAGTATGTCGCATGTCCTTGTATCTAAAAATTTTAGAGCAAAGAACTTGGCGCCCTGGCAGATCTCAATTCTTTTGTCGGCGAAGTGCACGCGATATTGAACTTGGCTCTCATTTTACATTTATGTTTTTGATGGGATAGTATTGTTACGCGCGACTGCGCTCTAATAAAAAACTTTTGTTATGTCCTTTACGGAAACGTAGAGATGCTACGAAAATCGTAGCAACTCGTAGTGTTCTGATTAATTGTTTTATTATCTCGTAAACAGAGTTATAAGTTGCAACAATAATATCACCTAGTTTATTACCGATAAATACATATCGCGATTGAAGTAGGACAAGAGAGGAGGAACCGGCTTTCATGTATGATGAGTTGATGAGATGAACTTTTGAAACTAACGACAGGGTGCTACGGTTTACGAATATTTATGTTACGTTGTTTTTTTTTTTCAATGACTATACATAGTTTAACTACTTTGGGTTACTTTTCCCATACTTGATGAAATATCGACTTTAGCCTTATCAAATCTTCATACGCTTCAGATATATATAATATAAACCAAATAAGATTTATTTATTTGAAATCGAAATGTTTTACACGGAGGTTGTCAGGTGTTTTTTCTCAGTCTATCCCGTGAACACGTAAGCTGTAAAGCATCCGAAACGTTGATAATTCAAGTGAATAAACAAAAATTACCAGTAAAATTTTGGATCGGAGCCTCCGTCGTGTTATAGAAGTGCGGGTCGGCCTGCCGCGCCGCCATCTCTCCTTCGCCGGTCCCATTCAGCGGCGGCAGATCGGGACTCTTCCACACACACACGTAGTACACCGATAGCAGAATAGCGGCCAGCGACACCGACAGCAGATACGCCAGCACCGTCAGCACCCGGACAACTTTACTGGCCGACTTTTGCTCGTACGGCTCCAGCCGTGGTCCTGGCTCTTCCGACGCGCTCTCCTCCTCCGCTTGCCCGCACACCGACATCACTGACAGGCGTTCTTACCCTAATGCCATGGGATCAGGAGCGCTGACGCTCAAGTTAAGCCCAGGCAAGTTTGAAAATACGCCTCTGACTAACTACATTTTACGAGCTATATGAATAAAGTTTAAGTGCGCTGTGTGCGCGGTCGGGAGCGCGGCGGACGAGTGGTGTGGGCACAGCGCCTATTCCCGCTCTAAGCCGATCAACGCGCGTCACGGATTTACGAATGTTCGACGCGTCACCGATACGATATCTTGAACTTTGACGAAACTCATTCATCTGGTAAAAATAGCAAATTTAGTACGGTGTTAAAGAAATTTGAACTAAGTGTACTTATGTACATACATCACATGAATGAATGTTGGACGAACTCTTAACGAAACTTATGGCTGATATAATAGCGGGACTACATATATAATAAAGAGCTTTAATTTGAATTGTGTTTATAGAATAATTATATTATTAAAAGTTAATCGCGTCACAAATACGTATTATCTCTAACGCTAACGAAAGCCATTCATGGCTGATAAAAATAGAAAAATTTGCAATACATACTAGAGAGCTTTCATTTGTTGGTAAAATAGTAGGTATAATAACATAATTTAAGTTCAACGCGTCAATAATACACGCTATCACGAAGTTTGACGAAACCACAGATGAAATGAAACTCACTCTTGTTTGATGAAAATAGCATGCCAATTAAACTGTATAAATAATCTTGATAGAATCGCACTAGTACAAATATGTATAATATCATTAATATCATTATCGTTTTTTCGCGATCACTATTGTCAAACCTACTCGCACAGCTACCTAGAGAAAATCCCCGGTTAATAAACGGGAATATTTCTAACTACGCCTTTTATTTTAACGAATTTTCTATCCATTCATAATAATAACTAGAACTTAGGTGGTTAAAAATAGCAACCAATTCGTGCTTTACTTTTAACTGAGTGATTATATGTATGAAGTATTATATCATCTCCCGATATTCTTGTCAGAAGTATTCAATAGGTAGGTATGATATGATATTCTAGTTTACCCATTTTTAAGAATTTACTTGCGAAAAGTTTGATAGTATTAAAAACACATCGTGCAACTCAATTTTGAAGCAGATATATCTTCAACCATTGAGCTGAAATTTTGCATACCTACTTAATTTTGATGTCTGGCTGGTCTGATGATAGAGCCGGAAGGCGGCCCTTGAAACTATGTAATTGATAAAGCAATCCTACCGAGTTTGGGGTTTTTAGAATTGTCTCAGTTGAGCAATTGATGGATGTCGTCGCACAGTCGCCTATTGTCGCTTGTCATAAAAAGGTTATTTTTCTAAAGAAACGTATTTGATATTCGGTATGGTTATTTACCTTAACCGATGTGTGTTTTAAATATAAATTTCTATATAATGAAATAAGTACATAATTTATTGCTTATTTACTTAGAGTTGAAATAATTACAAATCGAAAGTAGGCAATAATAAAAGTTACTATTCTCAAAATTAAATAGGATAGGTACAGGCGCCATCAGATATATCGCAGGCGTTCATAAATATCGGAACATGTACTGTAACGCCCAGTCAATAAGAGTCGTGTTCAGATATTTATGAGCGCCTTCTATCTATCTATCAGCCACAGACGTCCACTGCTGAACATAGGCCTCCCCCATGAGCGCTTTATATGCTGCGATATATCTGATGGCGACTTTACTTCGCCAGAACTGTGCTCGTAATCTACGCATCAGCGCATTCTGTCTTCGAGCTTCGTTCAGTCAAAATCGGCACGCGTCGATCGTTCGCATCATATTTAACACGAACTACCAATAAAAGGTAACCTATCTTAAACACTTATTTTTGTTTCCCATCTGTAACGTTTTGCCAAAATTTTAGTTTGTTCTAAAGCCGCTTTTTTCCAAAACTGTAAATTTCTCAAAATAATTATTATGAAACAAACCTAATCTAACCTAATGGGTTGCTTAAAACAACGTTTATAAAGTCCTAAAAATATTACGGGTTACAGGAAAAAATTACTTTCGGACAAATGGAAATTTGGCGCTACTACGTTACAGATGGGAAACAATGTTTCGGAGTTGAAATAGGACAATGAAATACAGTTCTCGGGTTGACTTGTGCGAAGATCAAAACCTTCTGGACCTAATCTTTTATAATGCGCCTAAATGCCAACAAACATCACTTCCACATTTTTGTTCTGGTATGAATTAGTCAAGGATTACTTATGTTCCGATTCCGACATGGTTGCAACACTTGCAACATGCATGCTTATTCCGATTGATTGACTTGCACGAATGTTCAACGTTCAACGCATCACAATCGCATATGCTATCTTGAACTTTGACGAAACTCATACGTATGTCTGATAAAAATAGGTAGGGATTAGTTAAAGATTGAGCGTGTTCCGATTCCAACGTGGTTGCAACATGCAACCTAATTTCGCGAAATAAGTGTCCGCCCTTGACTAAGAGGATCAATTCTCCAAAAGCTCGGTTTAACAGCCGATTACACGTAAGACTTCCCCACGGCACATAACCCACTTACGGTGTTAACACAAAACCGGCAGTAATGTCATTGGGTAAAATACAAATTGGATGTTGGGCGGAGGCTTAAACAAATGGGATTAATCTCTCGTGTTTCGTTACGTGGCTAGTTTTGGCCGAAAATGTGGAATTGAGCAATGTTTCTAGGTCTGTTCCAATTGCGTTGTCGCTTTACAGCATTTTATAAGTAAATTAAAATGATGGCGGCTGGCGGCATTGCTTCTGAATATAAAATACGGCGAGACTCGGTTCCTGCTTAGATGGACGCCGCTCGCGGAAGGAACCTAGGTATACTGTTTCTATACAAATCTGACTGGCACTTTTTTTTTCAATTTATCACATCCTCCCCCCGTACACAAATGCATCATATCTGTTACTACTTAGATATGCATCTAACTTTATCAATAAACTCAAAATAACTTAAACATATGCTATTCGAAAAAGTGAGTAAATAGGTAATGTTAACATTTAACCAGATGGCCACGTAGCCCTGAGATTAGAACAACTGACATTCTTCTCTTGCTTGGCTTTGTCTGAAATTCTATTTCTGTTTACACAAAAGGTAGCCCACCTATCTGAGTCCAAGGCCAAGCCTATCTAACATGAAATGTGAAAACTAGTTTTTATAGTCTTGTCTAGTCTAGACTATTACAGCAAATGGTAAATATCATTAAACATTTACGGTACTTTAGAGCCTATTAGTAGAGAGTTCACATTCCGTTCCGAGACTATTCAGAGTATTCTCACGCGACATTATTAATTTCGAAAATTGTAATAGAGTCCCATGCGTGGGCCGGGTCTTGTCCATTAGAGATAATTGGATCGGTTTGCGATATTGTACGAGGGACACGCCGATCTACGCGGCGAACTGGGGACTATTCTAACTTTTCGCATCACAATTACTTTAATGTCGAGAGAGACGTAAAGGGTTTATGGACTATGTCATAACTCATAACCTTTAGAGGTATATTGGATATTGATCAAACTTATCAAGAGAAACGCAGATACTGTAAGTAGTTTTAAGAAAACAATACTATTGAGAGGAACCCCAAACTAACGATAGTGAGACGATAGTTTTAGGAGATTATAACTACCTTGGAAGGTTAAATAATTAAGTATATCGATGGTTTCGCACAGGAAAATGAAAAACTACAAGTATTAGTTAGTAGTGAATTCAGTAAGGTTCAGATTACGAAATTAATTTTGTCGTACTTAGGTAAGTATATTCATCGTTTCTTTATCAGTATTTTTTTTTGTTTATTTTCTTAATACCAAGTTCTTTTACTACTAATACCGATACAAATTAGACTTGGATCCAACTTCTAATGAAGGAATCGGCAGTACCTAACTAACTTCTAAGAAACGAATGATCTATGATGAAGGCGTCTAATCAAAGGAAACTTTCTTGTTCCTATACTGTTCCGCGAAGTTTTTATGACCGCATATACAAGAGTAAACTTACTCCTCATTTTTATATGTACCCAAGTAGCACATAGACACAAGCAGTTTACTCTATATGCCCCTATACAGCCTTTATACCACTTAAATTACAACTTTAATGGCTACATAAGCAGCTTGTTTGCTAGGTACTTAAGTAACTACTTACCGACCGATGCGGCCAAGGACTAGGTATTATATTACGGGGAAAATTTGACAGGATCGTCTGAGCCCTATTTTATTGAGTTTTCTTAATCCTCGACCTTAACGTTAATTTTGTAAGACTTAGACCTCCGGTTATACACTAAGTACACGATATTTGTAATATTAGCACTATATTTTAGTTTTTAACGTTTCTAGTTTATCACGGCTACCTATTATGGAGCTGGAATGGAAGCTGCTTTTCCGAAAAGCAAAAGGAAGACATTCTGTAGGTGCTTCATTCTGTGCCTAATAAATTAAAACAAAACGTGGTTCCATCAATTATCTTTAATTTTATCATACAAGTTTAAGTAACTTCTATTCAGGATTATCGTAATTCTTCTCTTCAAGTAGAAGTTTGCGATGTGTAAAAGCTAGAATAGCCGCCCTATAGACAATCAATCATGCTCAACTGGGACGGTGGACAAGCGCCGCCATGGGACTTCTAATGGCAATTAAGTTATTATCGATGGTACTTATGCATTCTGTATATGCCGCTGCAAAGGGCAGATGTGTTGATGTATATAATATACACATGTCCTTTCAATATCTTCACTCTTTACTCTTTAAAACTACGATTAAAATTACGATTTCGGCGGTTATATTTACCAAAAACTTGTAATTGCAACAGTTATAAGCCCATTCCTATGCAGACTATCTCCTGACAATAGCAGTAGGTAATATAAATTAGTTATCAGGATTCTCTAGGAGTAGATTTGCTGAAGTGTAAAAAAAATTAAAGTTTATATTAATTATAAGACAAAATTAAGAAAAGAAACTTGATAAATACATATTAGAAGATGCCCGTTTAAAGAAGACGCAGCTTATAGAAATGTTCGGATTATCAGCTACAATACAACTATTGTAAACGTCCACGATCGCATCTTGGCACGTCAAAAGGAGTGCGCAAGGTGGGTGTCGAGAATGCTCGCGACATATCAGTGGCGGCGAGTTGAGTGGTGTCGCGAATTTATGGTAGTGAAACAAGGACATAACTTTAAACGGTGTCGTGACTGGAGATGAAACTTGGATCCCTGATTACGAGCCTGAGTCCATACAGGACTCCATATAGTGGCACAAAAAGGGCACACCCCCAAAGAAATTCGAAGTGTTTTCGTTGGCTGGAAAACTCATAACTCTGTGTTCTGGGATACAGAGGGAATTCTTCTTATCAACAACAAAGAAAATAGTACTACGGTGCACTACTAGAACATCTGCGAGATGCTGTGAGGTAGAAAAGGCGGGGAAAAATTATCAAAGGAGTGCTCTTTTTACACGAGAATGCACGCGTGCACAAGGCGCAAGTTGCGGTGGCTGCTGTACAAACAGTGTGGGCTTCGAGATCTAAGCTAGCAAGCAAGCTATTATGAAAAAAGCTTCGAGAGAAGAAATTTACCATATGTGACGAGCGCAATGTCGGTCTATTTCGACCATAGAGGGAAAAAAAAAATTTCGAAGGTAAAGTAGTAAGTATACGTAGAATATATTTGTATTAATTTACCGACACCTTTATTGCACACTTTACAAATAAAATAAAATCATATATACTTATAATAATTTCAAAATAATAAGTAGGTAATCTTTTTTCATAAGTTTTAAGTAGGTATACAAAATTTACAACTTGCTCCTTCGCATGTCTTGCAGTTTCTGTCGTAGCACTCGGCGGAGTATTTTTCCGGACGGGTTCTTTGGGATTTCGCTGACAAATATAACACCACCGTGAAGTCGTTTGGCTGGTGAAAGCTAAAAAAAAACATTAAAAAAATTACAAGACAAAGCTTAAAATTTTAAAATGAATGGAATACAATTGTTTCTCATCGTCTACTCGGGATAACAATCGACAAACCATTGTCCACGATATGCACGATGAAGGCAACGGTGACTCGTCTACTCAACACCACACTTCCAGGCTGATCAATTGATCATCATATATGATCTACATATTCAGCCTTTCTAGAGGTTTTACCTGATAGCCTTTGAAGAGCTGCAAGTCTTCGTCAGTGAAGCTGGTTGTTGTTTTGCACTTGCGACCCCACACTGCCGCTTACCGCTGTGCTGAAGTATCGTGTCCCCTACTTTGGCAGGAAGCACGTAAAACATAGCACATTAAGAGAAACTCTTACCCGACTGGCTTGAACTGTAGCAACTCTTTTTGAGTGATCTTGGCTTCTGATTTAGCCACGACGAACACGTCAGCAGTACCCCAGCGGCCTCTTATTCTTGACCGGAACTCCACATCCTATTTACGCCGCTGTGCTACTGTATCACGCCCTCAGCAGGAGGCATCTAAGTATAACATATTGAGAGAAACCTTACGCGGCTGCTTGTGAACTGCAGCAACTCCTTCTCAGTGAGCTTGACCCCTGGTTTGGCCACGACGAAGGCGGTTGGCAGCTCACTGGCGGCTTATCTGGTGCGCCCACGACCCCACACTCAGCTACTCCGCTGTGCTGCAGTATCGCGCCCTAAACTTTGGTAGGTGGCGTCTAAGACATAACATGTTGAGAGAAGCCTTACCCAGCTGCTTGTGAACTGCAGCAACTCTTTCTCAGTGAGTTTGACCCCTGGTTTGGCCACGACGAAGGCGGTCGGCAGCTCACCGGCGGCCTTATCTGATGCGCCCACGACCCCACACTCAGCTACTCCGCTGTGCTGCAGTATCGCGCCCTGAACTTTGTCAGGTGGCGTCTAAGACATAACATGTTGAGAGAAGCCTTACCCGGCTGCTTGTGAACTGCAGCAACTCTTTCTCAGTGAGTTTGACTCCTGGTTTGGCCACGACGAAGGCGGTCGGCAGCTCACCGGCGGCCTCATCTGGTGCGCCCACAACCCCACACTCAGCTACTCCGCTGTGCTGCAGTATCACGCCTTCTACTTCCGCTGGAGGCACCTAAAACATAACACAATTGGCATCTGTTTGAGGGCCCATGCCACAGGATGAACATAAAAACTACAATAAGGTGGCATTACCTAATTTACTAAGGTAAAAGTACCTTCCTCAAATTAATGCCTAGGATCTGTGTCATCTTCTTCGCGTGATAATGATTAATGACAAACTTGTCTCATTTCTCATCATAAAGGAAGAAGGAGACGTCAGTAAGCATCTCGATCGTGTTTCCCTGCCCAGTGTGCAAGCAAGGGCTAGTAACAATATGTTCTAGTATAACTACAACTGCTTTCCGTCGGATCCTTTATTGTGGATGTTATTACCAAATAACTACTACTAGTTATATTTGTTTACTGTATCCAGGAATTATAGCATAACTTGCTATTAGGCATATGGGTTGCTTGGCTGGACCATTATTTTTTTAATTTATGTAAATAGTGAAATTTAAGCTCTTTTATAAGCCTGTTTGTTATAAATAAATAAAAATAAATAAATAAATATTAGGACAGGCCTGTAAAAATCTATAATTTAAAATCGGATAAAAATGAAAGCGTCGGGTTGTTGGCGAGTCTACAAAGAACATAAATCAAGTCCTCATAATCCTAACGCCTACTCTTTATACGAGATATGTCCACAAAATATGAACCTTTTGTCCTCATAAACAAAGGGGTGGGCGTGGAAGTGCTTTAGGTGAATTGTTAGGCTCTATCCCGCATTATGTCAGCCACTTTATGGGATTTATCTTGTTTTCACCATTTATTTTATAGTCTGTTTTTTACTTTTAGTTGTTTGGATCAGCAGTTTCTTTCATAAAACTTAAATAGCTTAAGTAATTTAATATAAAATACATACGTAAAATACATCGATTACTTTTCGATTGGCCGCCGCCGCGACTGATCGGCTCTCCTGATGATGAATCGCGAACCCATTCGAATCATGTCGATATTAGACTTATACAACGTGAGTAAACCCGGTACGTATGTATTTTTATGTCTGATGCTCGGGATATTTCAAAGTCAATATATTAATATTTTATAGTCAATAAAAAAATCGGACTTGTTATATCGCTTCCTCTCTGATTTAAAAATTTTGTTTGTTATTATAATGCGTTTTCTTTTTGTCTATAGGTATCGGCAATGATAGTCCTTAGACACTCCACAACATCTAAATATATAAAAGAAGAAACTGACTGACTGACTGACTGACTGACATATCAACGCAGAGCCCAAACCGCTGGTTCTAGAGAGTCCAAAATTGGCACGTAGGTTCCTTATAAGGTGTAAAGGTGCACTAAGAAAGGATTTTTCAAAATTCACCCCCTAAAGGGGTGAAATGGGGGCCCAAAGTTTGTATGGGGAAACAAGATTAGTTAGACAATTTTATTCGAAACTTCACAGGAGTATTTCTAACGCTAAATGGGTAAACACGTATTTCAGGTTTTTTGAAAATTCAACCCCTAATAGGGAGAAATGTGGTGACAAAGTCTGAAAATCAACATGGGTATTGTTTTTATGGTTTATCGGGTCGCTGATTACAAAAACCGCAACGATTTCAAATCCAACGTGGCGGACGTGAATTTATCATCTCCCCTGTTGGGGTGAAATAGGGTTGAAATGTCTAAATACTAAGCCGCTGGTTCTAGAGAGTCCAAATTTGGCACGTAGGTTTCTTATAAGGTGTAAAGGTGCACTAAGAAAGGATTTTTCAAAATTCACCCCCTAAAGGGGTGAAATGGGGGCCCAAAGTTTGTATGGGGAAACAAGATTAGTTAGACTATTTTATTCAAAACTTCACAGGAGTATTTCTAACGATAAATGAGTAAACACGTATTTCAGGTTTTTTGAAAATTCAACCCGTAATAAGGAGAAATGTGGTGACAAAGTCTGAAAATCAACATGGGTATTGTTTTTATGGTTTATCGGGTCGCTGATTACAAAAACCGCAACGATTTTAAAATCCAGCGTGGCGGACGTGAATTACCATCTCCCCTGTTGGGGTGAAATGGGGTTGAAATGTCTAAATACTAAACCGCTGGTTCTAGAGAGTCCAAATTTGGAACGTAGGTTCCTTATAAGGTGTAGGGGTGCACAGGAGTACTTCTTACAATAAATGAGAAAACACGTGTTTCCGGTTTTTTGAGAATTCAACTAAAAGGGAGAAATGTGGTGACAAAGTCTGAAAATCAACATGGGTATTGTTATTATGGTTTATCGGGTCGCTGTATCCCGGAAGGAAGCGGGAAGTGGGAAGAGGGAAGTGGGAAGAGGGAAGAGGGAATAGTTGGTTTCTATGGATTATCGGGTCGCTGATTACTAAAAAAAGAATGATTTTAAAATTCAACGTGGCGGACGTGTAATACCATCTCTCATGACGCGATGGGGTAGAAATGTCTAAAAATATAGGTGTCGTTTTTAAACGCACAGCCCAAAACCGCTGATTTTAAAGAGTCCAAATTTGGAACGTAGGTTCCTTATACGTACTAATAAACGATTTTTCTAAAGGGGGTGAAATAGAGAGATCTAAAATTTGTATGGGAAAACAAGATTAGACTAGGTATTTACGAGTATATTCGAAACTTCACAGGAGTATTTCTAACAATAAATGAGTAAACCTACAAGTACTCTTTATTGCACACCTCATAAAATATACAGGAGAAATACAATGCAAGACATTACAATTAGAGGTAAACAACAGGCGGTCTTATCGCTAAAGAGCGATCTCTTCCAGTCAACCTTTGGGTAGTGGAGAACTTGAAAAAATAAGATTTTGTTATTAGGCGGTGCAAAAATCGGATATTAACAATAATAATATACACATAAAAAACAAATAAATACATAAATATAATAAAAAATAAATACAAAAATACATACATTCAGCCAACAGATAATAGGATCATTTGAATAAAATACGAATTATGAAAGGGATAGATCGTGTTCTTTCAGTTGAGCTTTGAAAGAAACAAGAGATTTACCTAGCGCGCCTTAAGCTAACAGGCAAGGAGTTCCATAAACAGACAGCT
Organism: Apotomis capreana; assembly: GCA_947623375.1. Taxonomy (NCBI): domain Eukaryota; kingdom Metazoa; phylum Arthropoda; class Insecta; order Lepidoptera; family Tortricidae; genus Apotomis; species Apotomis capreana. The sequence goes on from OX392516.1 coordinate 9,767,441, forward strand.
TTAAAAGTAAACGAATTATTATAAAATTTTGAGACGGAACATGGTACGGCAAGGAGCAAATTTTGGGCAGATCGAGCAGAAGTGAGATAAGTGAAACGCTCTTTGAGATAGCGGGAAGTTGCAGGATGAAAAAGTATACTATAAAGAAGAGCAAGAATATGAGAGTTACGACCTAAACTTAAACCTAATAGATGTTTAAATTTGTATTTGGTGCCATCTCGATTGTCGTCAAGGCCAGTGCGGGCGGCGCGGCGGGACTGGAAGAGTAGTCATCGGGAAACTTCCTGCAGCCGTAATAAATGCATTCAAGCTTTTCAACAATAAAACGGCTAGACGGATATGCATGAGGGATAAGCAGATAATACCCTAACTTTAACCAATAGCCTATTTTATAACCTGAAAAAAAGAGCATCGTTCCCGTAGGATAATGTATATTGTATAGGAACGCGGGCGAAGCCGCGGGTTAATGCTAGTCTACTAATATATATCAAAGAGAGCGTACCACACGGTCTTGATTTGGAAACGAATCGGCATTTCAAAAGTTTCCATGCCGATATCCACAAGTTTAAGACATTAACACACTAGTTCCAGCTCTTGATATATTTAGACTCGCTCTCTAGATGGCAATGTCTTAAGAAAGGGTTCAATGCCATACAATAGTAGGTAAGCAAGGGACAGCGACATCGATACTGTGGCGCTGTCTATAACTGGGGGCCTATGATGGTTGACAAAGCATCCGTCACGTTTTGACATAATGCGAGTGTGAGTGACAGATGCTTTGTCACTTATTTATCATGCGATAAACGTAACCATTATAGGCCCCCTTGTCTCAAGAACGCGTATAGATACGCATTGGGAATCTCTTTGATTATTGTTCCATGGTTATACTAACTTGGTATCCTTTATACTTGATGATTTCCTTCAATCGATCAACTATGTAGAAATACCCTTGTTCGTCGTAGTAGCCGATATCTCCCGTCTTCAGGAAACCCTCCTCATCGATGACGTCACGCGTAGCTGCCTCGTTGTTCGCGTAACCCTTCATCACGATGGGACCTTTGATGCACACTTCGCCTTTCTGCTTAGGGCCGAGTTTTCGACCAGTTTCTATGTCTACTACCTGCGGAGACAGGAGAAGGTATGAAGCTAGAAACTAGGGCTTGCAATTCCAGTATTGGAAATTTCGGTATTTTCGATACAAGCCATACAAGCCAATTCCGGAATTGCACGCCCTATGAGTAACATATTTCGCTAATATAAAAATGCTATATGTGAGACCGAGGGGTTTTGAAAAACAAGTGAGTTGAAACAACGTAAATTTCTTGGATATATCGTCAACGAAGCAAGGCCCTCTGTGTCCTTGCTTCTCTGCGCGTGGTGGGGTCGCGTCTAAACATCGTTTCTGGCTCGCCAACGAATACTTATAGGTCTACCTGTATCTATTACTTACCGAGAAATTGACGATGTTTCAATTCACCTCTGTTTCATAACTCCTCGGTCTCCCCTATATTTTTAGGTACCTAGCTCGAGCATTATTACCACACGAATTTGTCAACAATGGTGATTCACGACTTTATTCTATCGCCGCGCGCTCGAAAGATTAGTAATTAACCCGAACGATTTTACGTAGTAGTATATCTTATTATTATACGTATCTAATAATCTAATTAAGCCCATGTTGATAGAGTGATCTGAAGCAAATTAATTACCTTGGATTTGACACCTGGCAGTGGGCGGCCGCCGCTGCCGACTCTCTGATTGGCGGCGTCAATCTCATCGCGGGTCGCTGCTAGGGAAGTCTCTGTCATGCCGTATGCTTGGAATATTCCGAGGCAATTCGGTAATCTAATAAACAATTATAGATCTATTAAAATACTTAAACGGGTTTACTCACGTCGTAGAAGTCGAATAACGCTCGACATGTTTCGAATCGGTACGCGATTCATCATCAGGAGAGACGATCAGCCGCGGCGGCGGCCAAACGAACACACGTGTTCGACTTCTACGACGTGAGTAAACCCGTTTAAGTATTTTAATATGTCTGAGACTCACGATAGTTTTCTATGTAATTATAGATCTAATTCATGAGTCGTTCGATATTTCTAGGTAAGTACAATTCTATTGTGCGATGATTATTATAACACAGCACAGAACATTACAGTCCGTGAGCTGACAGAATGTGATTCGCATTTAATACTTGTCTCGCTTGCTCTTACGCGAGCCAGATAAGAACCTCCCAGTTTTCACTCAAACCCGAATCGCAATCTAATAATAGCTCACGGACTGCACTGATAGGTCATTATAATTATTACCGGGACTAATTATCATTTTCTACCTTTTCCATTTAACAAATTGTTTGACCCGTCTTCCCAAAATTACTCTAATTCTCACAAAATACCTCGTAGTTGCTTAGAAAATACCATCATTATACAGATGTGGTGCAGACTTTCAGCGTATCCGTGCATTAAGTAGCTCACCGTTTCAGAGCTCCTTGAATAGTGTCCAAGCTGAGAGGAGCGGCAGCGCACCACACTACTTTGACTGACGATAGATCATATTTCTCCACGAGTGGTGACTTGGCCAACAAGAGAACAATTGGTGGAACTGTAAGTAGAACTTGTATCTGTAAAATGATATTTAATTAATCTTTCAACAACGCGTTATTGCACAAGAAATTAAAAATTATCGATAACGACCGCTAGTAACTTTCTGAACCTAGTCACAAGTCATCGTCCATATCCTAATAGCAGTAGCAGGTCAGGCGCCTTGGGATGTTTATATTAAACGTGAACGCAAATGTGCATTACCTTTATACTGAAGCTTCGCTGTTTGTTACTATTTAGATTATTGCGAAATTATTATCTCTAGGTAAGGTTTACCTTGTACTTTTCGATGGCTCCTAAATACTTTTCAACATTGAACCCTGAAAAGAAAACTAGCTTTTTCTTGATAGCTATGTATTTAATGGTGGTCATGAGACCATAGCCGTGGTACCACGGCACCACTGTGAGCAATCGGGAGAGGTCCATATCATCAATTCCTCCGTGACTGTAATGGAAAACGGAGAGTAGATGTAATTAGCTATACAACTTTAATCTGCGGACTAAAATCAAATTCCAGTTACCTGGCTTATTTAAGACGATTTAACTCTTTATCATATATCTATCGTTCTTGAAATAAAAGCATCAGTGTGTTTGTTAATTCCAATTTCATTTCAAGGAAAGTGCCGCCTCAGAAATCCAAGATGCCTCATTTTAATGAAGTTTGCCGGAATGTTAAAAATTGGTGGCGAGAGGCTGTGCACATGATTTATTACGGCTTATGCATAATTTAGCATTTTTATATCCCGTCAGCGCAAGCTATTAAAACTGAATAGAAACAAATTGCTTTTATGTAAATGAGCACGTAAATATGTCTTCTTTGTGAAAATTTTCAAAAACATAGTGCTTCATGCAATATGGAGAGGTGCATACATTTTAATTTAATGTTTACAACACATGCTTCTATGTACATAGTTACATACATAACGATTATGAGTCGTTGAAATGTCGTTGAACAATTGTAGGTAAGTATTCAATGTTGATTAAATAAATAAGACTTATCTGTAGATATGTTGTTGTTTATACCCTGTTATCTCTAGCGAGATATTCAGAAAGATGTGGAACATCAATTGTCTAGCCTAAGTACCTGCTTACTTACCTAGGTGTCGAGAACTTTAATTAAATAAGACCTTCTTTAAACCTCACACTGACACAAGGTTTAAAATGGTTCCTAGAGTTCTTAAGCGTACAAATGCAATTAATATTGATTTTGTAGGTACTATAGGCTGCACAACTGCATGGCCAATTAATGAACGAATCATTCATAAATTGAGCAAGCCATTCTGCAGCTCATAATACCTGTAATGCGCGGCACTATACAGTATGTTGAAGTGTGTGAGCATGACTCCTTTAGGCAGACCAGTTGTTCCGGACGAGTATAGCATCAGCACCACATCCGACCAGCCCTGCACGTCCTCCGGGGAATACTCGTCCACATTCATATTCCCAACTACTACGCTACTAAATGGTATGATACCCGCTTCTAAGGGAGTACCATCGAACTGGACTATCCTCTTCACAAATGGTAGTTTCTTGAAAGTATTGAGGTTCAGCTTCAGAGCGGATGGCGATCCAATTACAATGTTGGGCTTCGCTATGTTCAATACGTGTGTCATTTCCTCTGTAAATGTTTGAAAATAATCTGGTAATGTACCTATAAATATTATTACCTATTAATTGGGACATTGTTTGAAATCCTTCCGTTTGATTAAAGAATAAAGACGAATAAAACTATAACATAAAAGTATACGTAGACCACCCTTGCAAGGAATACGTTTTAGGTATATAGTTACATTATTATGGCAAATTTGTATATCTAGGCCATTCAGTCCCCGCCCACCAACACTCGAGTCTCGAGACTGGTGCAAATATTCAATAAATAAATATATACATATACCCATAGCTCCTGTTTATAACAAGAGTTTTCGACTTAGCAGCGTGGTTAGCTTTAGACCTTAAGAGTCCGCAGCAAGCTCGATTCTTCATACAAACGTAGTTACGTCCTTATTTTAATATAACATGTCACATTATCATGAAATTCTCTAAATATAATGAGATAAGATATATCTAGGGCTAAAACTAGTTTATGACTCTTGAAATGTTAATAGAAAGAAAATAGAGCGAGTACAAGTTTTGCATTTTTAGACCCCAGAAAGTTGTTCAGTTTGGCGGCATACTACGACCAAAATATAGTTTAGATTGAAGTCAAAACCTATTTCCGGTGTCGATTAAACTATGCAGTTTGATAAGAAAAAAGATTTATCAATATTGATCTCGTAGTTTTAAAATGAGAGCGTAACTACGAAAACCTTAAAATAAATTACAAAAAATTGTTGCGAAACTGCAGCGAATTACTCTAGCGCGGGGAACGGTCCGGGGGGGCGGCGGTAAGCACCGCCCGCCGCTAGCGCGCTCTCGCTTTACTGCTAGCGCCCTGTCTTCCTCTAGGTGAAACAACAACATTTTAAAGCGTAAGCGCGCGATCTCAACGCGGAGTTGAGCGGACCTTGCTGCGGACTCTTAAATGTGGTTAATCGAAATTCCTACGGCAGCCACAATACAAGAACGTCAATTGTATCAGAAAGTATCAGAACTGCCGTCGAACTGCCATTTCGCAGCTTGGTTGCCGTTCAAATACCGTCCCGCGTTCGTCTGTAGACTGTATCGACCCTTAAGATGCAATTTTATATGCAACTCACCAATTGTGTACTGTAAGTTAACAGCCGTAACCGTAGCACCGCAACATATGACGGCTATAGCAGTGGTGATGTATTCGATCCTGCTCTCGCTGCACAAGGCGACAACGTTACCACGCTTTATACCAAGTCCCTTAAGTCCCGTGGCGATATTCACTACATCCTGCAGTATTTGCTGGAAGGTGACCTCTTCACCAGTATCACCGTTAACCTAAAAAAGAAATTAGTACATATTAGAGATGTGCCGTTCTCGAGAACGTATCCTGATTTGTATAGATAAAGAACGTTCTCGAGAAGAGAACATTTCCCCCGTACATATTCCTAGCCTTTCGAAGCCAATAAATTCATATCATATATTTCATCGGAGGGTTGGCAACACATTTGAAATCATTACATCGAAAATTTCTATGGGCCTTTGCCTTTGTTTTGCCAGTTTGACAAATCTCGAGGTGTTGATATTTCTAGGTTTTCCTTAAACATTACGTAATAGGCCCCTATACACTAAATTTAACTAATGCACTAGTTATAACCGGACTACCGGCTACGTCTTACCAGAGCAACACCTCCGCCGTCCTTGCAGTGCTCCCTCAGTTTGTCTACGACGTACTGTGCGAAGGACAAGTGCCCTGGCACCGCCAAAGCAGGGCCACCATAGACCACATTGTCTACTATCATTTTCAGAGCTCCCTATAGGTATCTTGTTAACTATCTGTAAAACCAATGTATATGATGTACGTACCTGTTCTGTTAAGCTAGTCTTAAGGTTTATACCGATACTTTATCTTTATAGATTAATGTAGGTATATACATATATTACATATATACGTAAGCGATGGAATAAGAATAACGTTGGTTGATGCAACGATCGACGATCAATAGGTTGATGTAATCAAATCAACTCTATAAAAAATCACGTACATCACATGAATGGTGCGACGATTTTTTTTTATATCTGTTAACCTCACACGATCTAGTCCCAAATTAAGCTCAAGAAGGCTTGTGTGTTATGGGTACTAGACGACGATATACATACTTATATAAATATATATATACCTACTTTAAATACATAATATCCATGACCCAAGCACAAATATTCGAGTTCATCACATAAATATTTGCCCTGGCCGGGATTCGCACCCGGGACCGCCGGCTCAGTAGGCAGGTGCCTACAAACTGCGCCAAACGTGTCGTCAACGACTGATACTATAAATATAATTACTACATAGTATAAAACAGTCACTCCGTCTGTCTGTCCCTATGTACGCTTAGATCTTTAAAACTACGCAATGTATTTTGATGCGGTTGTTTTTAGGGTTCCGTTCCCAAAGGTAAAAACGGGACCCTATTACTGAGACTTCGCTGTCCGTCCGTCCGTCCGTCCGTCCGTCTGTCACCCAGGCTGTATCTCAAGAACGGTGATAGCTAGACAGTTGAAATTTTCACAGTCGATGTAGGTATCTCTATTGCCGCTATAACAACAAATACTAAAATAAAATAAATATTTAAGGGGGGCTCCCATACAACAAACTTGTTATAGATTATGGTACGGAACCCTTCATGCGCGAGTCGGACTCGCACTTGCCCACTGCAGCTGGATTCCATTGCAGATTCAGAAATATTCATGTTTGTCATTAAAATGTGGCATGAACCGGAACTAAAAAATGCGTAAAAACCGGCCAAGTGCAAGTCGGACTCGCGCACCGAGGGTTCCGTACAAACACTTTCCATCCCTAAGTGTTTAAGTTAAGTTTGCACCTGGTATGTATAGCGCCCCATATAAATTAGGTGCAAACTTGCAAAGTTAGGTATTAAAAAAAAACTACTTACTAGATCTCGTTCAAAACAATTTTCGTTGGTAGTTTTTATAGTAATGTACATCATATGTTTTTTTTAGATTTTTCATTTTCTTATTTTAGAAGTTAGAGGGGGGGGGACCAACTTTTTTCCACTTTGGAAGCGTCTGTCACGCAAACTATTCGGTTTAGAAAAAAAATGTTTTAGAAACCTCGATATCATTTTTGAAGACCTATCCATAGATACCCCACACGTATGTGTTTGATGAAAAAAAAATTTTGAGTTTCAGTTCTAAGTATGGGGAGCCCCCAATATTTATTATTATTTTTTTATTTTTGCATCAAAATCTTAATGCGGTTCACAGAATACATCTACCTACCAAGTTTCAACAGTATAGCTCTTATAGTTTCGGAAAAAAATGGCTGTGACATACGGACGGACAGACGGACAGACAGACAGACATGACGAATCTATAAGGGTTCCGTTTTTTGCCATTTGGCTACGGAACCCTAATAACCAAATGCGGACTTAATAACCAAATCCACATAGATAGTGGCGCCAGTGTATTAATGTGTAAATTAAGCCTTTTTATTACAAGGAATAATCCTCATATTATACATAAACATGTTTATATATGTATATCTACACTTTGCATTCGGCATTCGGCCAAATACTTGTTTAATATCGTGATAAGATAAGAGATACAGTTGACGTACTAAATCTTTGAACTTTGTAACGAAACTTACTTACCCTTATTATTTTAGTTCAAACATACAAGAACTATGTCTTCTTCAATATTCTTATAGAAATGTATAATCTTTGATATTTCAGATAGTGAGCTAATTATTAAAATCACAATAAATAAACACACGCGTACTATACACCAGCGGCATTCTCGTTAAACCTGTTGGTAGTAATGGTACTACTACTACGCATAGTACGCATAGTACGTTCGTAAAGTTCATTCTCCCGCGATGCCAGCTGAAATATAGAAATAATGTATAGCAACATTATAAATACATCATTGAGCGCTAAAAATAATAAAATTTATTACTATTCATAAAAACTACCTTGAAATTATTATTATTATTACGTATTACTCTTGTCCTGAACATGAAGCAAGATTTTGAAGGTATTTTGAATTATCGTGAATTTATAATTTGTTCGAATTGGCTGCCTATCAGCTTTCGTGAAACCAAACGTCTCTGATTCCATGGTCATGAAAAATAAAAAAGTCAAACGTCTGCTGTCACTGTCAACGTCAAATCAAGTTTAAATAAATGCCTCCCTCCTTACTGCTTTGCCCCGCCCGTCCCTTTGATTTAGTTTGGTTCTCTTATCGGATTTAATTTAAATATACTGTTATCAGGCATGTTATCCGTTATCAGTTCCTATTTTATTCAGACGCCGTTAATCCGCAATATCGAAAGTTTTATCGAAATTGCTACGAGAACCATTCCGTCCTTGGTGTTAGTTTCGTTTCTGCGATTAGGTTAGCTCACGTCGTCAATACTTTGTGCCGGTGAATATATTAAACTAAATTAAAATGGCTGTCTCTATACATAACAATATAGTTTCCGGGCCGGAGGAGCTCGATATTCCAGCCCACTTGTCATACGCACAGTTTTTATTCGATCAGTTGAGGAAAGGCGGAGATAAAGTAGCGTTAGTAAGTACCGCAATGCAGATACAATGCTTTTTATACTATGTTTTTTATGTTGTGTACTTCTTATACTTACAAGTACATTACAAGATTTTGAAAAATTAACTACATATAAGTTTATTTATTATTATATATTATTGTTTAGTATATAAGAATCTACACAAAACTAGATTCTTATATTTAAATTTCGATCGTATTTAGGGCTGCCATCTGTCTGGGTTTCTCCAGATTTGCCCTCAGAAAGGGTATTTTTATGTGACACCATATTGAATTAGTTATTTAACGGCATTTTATTAAGTAGGTAAAAACTGTATAATAAATGATGGAAAGCACATTCAAGGCACTAGCTTCTTTCAGTGTAACAGATTAGTAACTACAGTGTAAAGCTATCGTTTTTTTTATATAATATTATTCACGGAGTCTAGGGAAAAAAACTATTTTTTTGTCTTTTTCTGGATTCAACAAATTTAGAGATGGCAGCCCTAATCGTATTTGACTCAAAATATCATTATTAAGAAATTTTGCTTTTTCTGCCCTTTCTGATTTAATAGTATTTATCAAATTTAATAAACTCAAATAAATGAATCTATTTTACACAACTTTAAATTTAATTTTACACAATTACATTTCAGATATGTGGCGAAACCGGAAAGTCTGTGACATACAGAGACATTCTACAACAAAGTGTGAACCTGGCTGTAGCTCTCCAGAAGCTTGGCTTGAAGAAGGGGGAAGTGGTTGCCCTGTGCAGTGAGAACCGATTTGAGTTCCCTGTTGCTGCCCTCGCAGTTATGTACTGCGGTGCTGTGCTGTGTACACTCAATGTGACTTATTCTCCTGGTAAGGGAAAACTAATATTTTTTGGTATACTTTATCCACAAGAATAATTAAATATTGGTTGTGTTCGAAAATTGGGAAAAGACTAAGGCAAAATAATCGGATGGAGCCCATCAGGATATGTTCATCAATGAAAAAGTACTATGGATCCTGTGGCCCTAAAGTTGGAGGCCTAAGGTTACCTGGTATCGGGGGACAATCTTACACACAGCTATTTGTTTTTTGTAAACCTTTTAACAGTTTGAAGCAAGAGTAAATTAAATCAAATCCAAATTTTATGCATCACTGTTGTAAAATAAGTCAAAAAAATCTACTAAATATTACATAGTTAAACTAAAAACTGTACCATGATTATTGTTTTTTTTTTTCCTTCTGGCTTTCACTTCTTGCTGAACTTGCAAGAGGTATTTTGCCAATGAGTCATTGGCAAAATACCTCTTGGCAATGACGGATATTTTAGACATATCACAGGAGAGGAGAATGATCGGTAGAAAATTTAAATTTTTGTGATGGGATCAATAACTTAATTATTAACTCTAAACTTTTGCTATTTCAGGTGAGATATCTCACATACTCAAAATCACGAAACCCAAAATAATATTTACCTCACCTATCACTGCTCAAAACATACAAGACTGCAGTGAAGGATCCTCTGTTGAGAAAATTGTACTATTTGGAGATTACAATGTGATCCCTGGCCTCATGTTCAATGACCTACTTAAGGAAAAAGCAATTGTAGAAGATTTTGAGCTGGCTGATGTGGGTGGTATGGATACACTGGCTGTGATGTGTTCCTCAGGAACAACTGGATTGCCCAAAGGAGTTATGTTGACACACATTAATTTCCTGGCTTTATCAAGACATATGAGGTAAGTAGATCAGAATATCTTCATATTATATCAGAGATTAGACAGTTAATGTAGAATAATTACCTATTGTGCTTTAGACTAACTATAATCAGTTTTGATCCATCCTATGATCATAAGGATAACATCTGTACTATTATAAAATTCTAAGATTATAATGAAAAGCAGTTTTATATGAAGGGGTCATGATTTCAGGAGAAATCTTAATATCGCAATGCAGGATCGTTTTTTGTATGCGCGCGCGGCGCCATACAAGTCTGGCGCCATCTGTTGGTCATAATTTGAAACTGCTGGACAAGTTTTAACCAAATTTGGTACAGGCATAGCTAGCAGGGTCATCCAATGAAAGTTATAGGATACTTTTTACCCATCTTCAGAAAAGAAAAGAAAATACTTGGAAAAAATTGTGGGAGCCTCCTGGTTATTGATTAAAATACAAAAGTTTACTTGCTGTATAGGCACTTAAGGGTGTGTTGCCATGTTATATCAAGTATATTAAGTTTCCATCTACATAGTTATAATTTGTTTTTTTTAATTTCTTCCACATTTTATTTATATTTTCTATATTTTTACAGTAAGCTTATATTTATGAGTAGTTTCAAATTTATAACATCAAAACGTTTATTTTTTACAGATATTATGTGGACACATCAATGGAATCAAACAACACGGACATAAAGAACTTTTTAGCTTTAATACCATGGTTCCATGCATATGGTTTCATCACAACTTTTGCCGTAATGTCGAACCATATTGAAATAGTATTTCTTGCCCGTTTTGAAGAAACCTTGTTTTTACAAACCATACAGGATTATAAGGTATGTTTACTGCAATATTGAATATGCGCTAAGTTTATAACTTGCACGGTTGATGTAGTAATGGGCAAGCCATTTAGCCCGGAGAATGGATGGCCGTTGGGGCAACAAAGTCATAGAGCGGCGCCCAAGTGCGCAGAAGTGCAGCGTGGAACGGCCCACGACTAGATCGACTGATGACCTTGTGGGGGTAGCGGGGAGTCAATGGATGCGGCCTGCACGGGATCGCACCTTGTTGCGAGCTATGGGGGAGGCCTATGTCCAGCAATGGATGTCTATGGCTGATAGATAGATAGAAGTTTATTAATTGAATTATTTATTATTTCTATTTTAATATAGTCAACTGAGTAATATTCTGTTGGGTGCCCAGTAATACTCGTATTTATGTTTTCACATACAAAATTACATTAGTTACTAATGATTAGTACATTATATTCTGGTTTAAGGAAGCTCTTTCTTTGCAGACACTATTAAGGAATAAGTACCTACTGATGGAAGAGAGCCTATCTGATATGCCCTGCCTTAGATTTGTCCACACCAAGCGTTTTTTGTAGCTTTTGTAAGACTTTTGTACCAAAATCAATGAATCGTATGAGTAATGAAGTATATTTTCCAGGTAAACATGATGACACTGGTGCCTCCCCTAGCAGTGTTCCTGGCGAAGCACCCTCTCGTCCTAAAGTACAACCTTAAGTCAGTAAACGAAGTATGGTGCGGCGCGGCACCACTTTCCGCGGAGATACAAAATGCTGTGTCACAGAGGTATAGTACTGATCACATCGTACCGTAGAGATAGTATTGGTAGGCCATTCGTCAAATTTGTTTGTCCAATGTTAATTTTATTAAAGAATTCAGACGCCCTTCAATGAGGGGTACAGGAAGAGAGAAGAACAAGAGATACAAAAGAAAAGTCAACAGTCAGTCGTTTGGTCACATTATACATACTACTTCCATGATTACACAGGTTGTAATACTTGTAATCTAATCGATTCTCTATATATTTTTTGCATTCTCATATGATTGAGTATGACTCAGTATCATAAGTTTGTGAACGTATTGTGTCACTCGTGTTTCTGTCTGACCTACTTCTAGTTATTAAATTAACTAGGAATTAGGATGTCTCCAATTTAGCACCATTCGTTACAGTGTGGTAATAGCTTGTCTATAAACAATGACTACTTTAAATACACTAATCATGTCCATGTGTTGATTTACCTTTACATACTTAAAAAGAATGAGTATTTTTAATATGAGATTTTATTGCCGATGGTGGCGGATCAAAAATATCACGGAACTTTAGAGTAGATGGCGCTACAAGCATACTTAAGGCGTATTAAGAAATTAAGTAACTAGTTGTCCAATGCTTGAATAAATCGCTAGGATGGCCTAGTTGGTAAGGTGCCCGTGTTGACGCAGACCCGTTGATTCGATATTCGATATCCAACAATGTTATTTAAATTTTCGTGAGACATCTCTACTAATCGGATCTAATAACAAACGGTTATACGGCCCGACATGTTTCGAACTCGTATGAACCTCTTCATCAGCGCAGGCCGTACGGCACCGCAGTCAGGAAATCACTGCGGTTAAATGATTCGAATCAAGCTTGAAGCATTACAATTTTTCAAATTTGCGCTTTGAAATTATCCTAAATTTAACGCGTATCAGCGGATTTTTACATAGCATAGGAGTGTTAAGTTTTTACTCGTGATAAAATCGTACTTACATTTGACTTAAGTCTAGTCCGATTACACCGCTGAATGTGGGTGTAGTGTGGGGTGAGAGGCAGGGGGCACAAGTAGAGCTTTACAGCTCGTTATGTAACGAGGAGCTGAAACTGCTGGACTTCCCGGCCGAATTAACGTCCTGTGCGGATCGAACATGTGATGATCCTAGTCATGCGACGGTACTAAATAATATGTATGACCGCATAGTTACTACGCTGACAGAGGCGGCCAGAAAGTCCAGTAGGGCAGGACGGAAACGAAGTGGACAAATTGTGGGTTGGAATAAGTACGTGGCGGACGCGCACAGGGACGCTAGAGTTAAATTTCTTGCGTGGGTATCGGCGAATAGACCTAGTCAAGGGCCGATTTATAATGATATGCGTGATAGCAGAAGGCTTTTTAAGTCCCAGCTGAAATGGTGCCAAGACCGACAAGAACAAATAAAAAGTGATATTCTTGCTACAAACCGGGCAGCTAAGGACTTTAAAGCCTTCTGGAAAAACACAAACAAATTTAATGTGAAGCCTGGCGTTCCTGTGAGTGTGGGAGGTGTCAGTGATCGGAAAGCTATAGCCAACAATTTCAAAAATGTGTTTAATGTGAGTCCACTTCTAAAGTCATCAACAGAGGAGGTACGCAATGCTGAGGCCGGGATGAACGCGAGTACGGTGGTGTTCACAGCTAAGGAGGTGGTATGTTACTGCATATTTTTTGTCATAAAAAATATGCAGAGGGGCAAATCGCCAGGGCATGACGGCCTCAGCATTGAGCACCTTAAGTCTGCTGGGGTGCACTTGCCTCGTGTACTGGCAATGTTTTATACTCTGTGCCTTAGACACGCTTATATTCCACAGTCACTCACGAGAACAGTGGTAGTGCCTCTTGTGAAAAATAAGACTGGAGATCTATCTGACCCTAGTAATTATAGGCAGATGGGCCTATAATTACTAGGGTCAGATAGATCTCCCTCGCTACAATACTCGCTAAGGTGCTGGACGGCTTGCTTAATGCACAACTTTGTAAACATATAAAGTTGCATGACGGTCAGTTCGGCTTTAGGCCGGGACTATCAACGGAGAGTGCAATTTTGTGCCTTAAGCAAGCTGTCAGGTACTATAAAGACAGAAACACACCTATTTATGCGTGCTTTCTGGATTTATCTAAGGCATTTGACCTGGTTGTGTACGACGTACTGTGGGATAAACTAGACAAAACCGGAGTGCCGAGGGAATGTGTTGCCTTACTAAAATACTGGTACAACAACCAGGTCAACCGAGTGAAATGGGCGGGAGAGGAGTCGGATGAGTATACGCTCCAGTGTGGTGTAAGGCAGGGTGGTCTGACATCGCCTATATTGTTTAACTTATATGTCAACGAGTTGATTGGGGAGCTCAGTGAGACGCGCGTTGGTTGCCATATCACTGGGACATGCTTTAACAACATTAGCTATGCGGACGATATGGCGCTGCTGGGCCCCTCAGTCGACTCGGTGCGGCAACTTATCGCTGTATGTGAGAGGTATGCCGAGCGGCATGGTCTTAGGTACAACGCTGCTAAAAGTGAGGTTGTCGTATTCAAAGCACGTAAATATAACCCAACAACGGAGCCTAGGATCGTGCTGTGCGGCGTACCTTTGAAGCGAGTGGATAAGTTTAGGTACCTGGGGCATATACTCACGGAAGACTTAAGCGATGACCACGATCTCGAGAGAGAGAGGAGAGCGATGTCAGTACGTGCTAATATGCTTGCCCGCAGATTTGCACGGTGTAACAAGGAAGTAAAATTGACGCTATTTAAAGCATACTGTCAGACCTTTTACACGTGCAGTCTGTGGGTAAGATTTACGCAGAGGGCATATAACACGTTGCGAGTGCAGTATAATAACGCCTTAAGGATGTTGTTGAGGCTGCCTAAGCACTGCAGTGCATCCGGCATGTTTGCCGAAGCGCACGTAGACGACTTTTTTGCCATTAGGCGGAAGAGAATAGCGTCTTTGCTGAGAAGAGTGCGCGGGAGCAGCAACAGCCTTCTTAGGGCGTTAGATGGGCGTCTCGATTGTCCTATAACCAAATACTGGGTAGAGGTAGTTATTGGCAGGGCCAAATAGAGCAAAAGTGCTGGTGGCTCCTGTGACTAGCTGCTTCTCTCCGTAATAGTTATAGGTATTTATGTATGTATAGATAGGTATTTTCTTGTTTTATTTATTTCAGTTAATCATTGTACTAATATAATATTTAATAAGTCTTGTTGTGTTACTAACTTAATATGGATCGTTCAGGTCTGAAATAAACGATTTTTATTTTTTTTATTTATTTTATTTGTCAATTTGTTCCAGGTTAGGTATAAATTTCATCCGACAAGGCTATGGATTGACAGAGGTGACCATGGCCTGCTGCGTGGACCTGTCCACCAAGCGCCGCCTCGGGTCTTGCGGGACGCCCGCCCCGGGTATGAAGATCAAGGTAAAATGCACGGAACGCGACTTTTTATTTTATCATCTAATTTTAATCAAAAGGAAATCAAAATTCGTCTGCTAAATACAGAGGTCAGACTCGGTTTAGCCGTTTCTGGCCTGTCCTTTATGCCCATTAAGTCCGGAATGCTGGCGACGCCGGCGCAACCAGGAATGCTCCTTTTTCCGGTCGATGTTTATTTTTTTGTTGTTTTATTGGTTTGCGACCTTTACGTTCTGTGCCATCGGTCATGGAATCTTCGACTTAAACATTTCCCAATTGCTTTTCAAAGAGCTACTTCGATAACTTTGGGTCTTTTATTGATTTTTCTCAGATTATCACTAGAAGATGCCCGCTACTTCTTCAACACAACTTGCTCCGTAGAGGGAAAAACTTCCTACTTGTATGTATGGCCATCCGTTCCAAATATAATTGTTTTTTTTTACTCTTATTAGGTCCTTGACATCGAGACGTTAAAAAAGAAGGGTGTCCGCGAGGAAGGCGAGTTGTGGATCAAGTCGCCGCTGCGTATGAAGGGCTACATGGGCGACCCGGCGTCCAGTGAGGCGCTGTTCGACGCGGAGGGCTACGTGCGCACCGGAGACGTCGGCTACTACGACGAGGAGGGCGCCTTCTACATCGTCGACAGGCTGAAGGAGCTCATCAAGTACAAGGGCTTCCAGGTACGTTCATTACTGCTGCAGCTGTGCCCATGGCTCCGGCCGCAAAGGTTCCGCTCTACGTGAACAGCTACATGGGCGACCCGGCGTCTAGTGAGGCGCTGTTCGACGCGGAGGGCTACGTGCGCACCGGAGACGTCGGCTACTACGACGAGGAGGGCGCCTTCTACATCGTCGACAGGCTGAAGGAGCTCATCAAGTACAAGGGCTTCCAGGTACGTTCATTACTGCTGCAGCTGTGCCCATGGCTCCGGCCGCAAAGGTTCCGCTCTACGTGAACAGCTACATGGGCGACCCGGCGTCTAGTGAGGCGCTGTTCGACGCGGAGGGCTACGTGCGCACCGGAGACGTCGGCTACTACGACGAGGAGGGCGCCTTCTACATCGTCGACAGGCTGAAGGAGCTCATCAAGTACAAGGGCTTCCAGGTACGTTCATTACTGCTGCAGCTGTGCCCATGGCTCCGGCCGCAAAGGTTCCGCTCTACGTGAACAGCTACATGGGCGACGTCGGCTACTACGACGAGGAGGGCGCCTTCTACATCGTCGACAGGCTGAAGGAGCTCATCAAGTACAAGGGCTTCCAGGTACGTTCATTGTTGCTGCAGCTGTGCCCATGGCTCCGTCCGCAAAGGTTCCGCTCTACGTGAACAGCTACATGGGCGACGTCGGCTACTACGACGAGGAGGGCGCCTTCTACATCGTCGACAGGCTGAAGGAGCTCATCAAGTACAAGGGCTTCCAGGTACGTTCATTGTTGCTGCAGCTGTGCCCATGGCTCCGTCCGCAAAGGTTCCGCTCTACGTGAACAGCTACATGGGCGACGTCGGCTACTACGACGAGGAGGGCGCCTTCTACATCGTCGACAGGCTGAAGGAGCTCATCAAGTACAAGGGCTTCCAGGTACGTTCATTACTGCTGCAGCTTTGCCCATGGCTCCGTCCGCAAAGGTTCCGCTCTACGTGAACAGCTACATGGGCGACGTCGGCTACTACGACGAGGAGGGCGCCTTCTACATCGTCGACAGGCTGAAGGAGCTCATCAAGTACAAGGGCTTCCAGGTACGTTCATTACTGCTGCAGCTGTGCCCATGGCTCCGTCCGCAAAGGTTCCGCTCTACGTGAAGGGCTGCATGGGCTCTACATGGGCGACATCGGCTACTATAAATCACAAATCAATCAATGATTTATGATTTATGACGAGGACGCCTTCTACATCGTCGACAGGCTCAAAACCCTCTTAGCGACGTACTCAAAACTTTGACTTATCAAAACTAGTATAAAATATTCTCATATTAATATTATCCGAGGGGACGGTGCAGAATATGAAGTACTTAAGTCAGAAAGTCTGTAGGTTGGAGCGAAGCGTCCTCCGATTCAGCTTGGCCAAAAATTCTTTCGTATGTCTGGATGTCCGGTTACTCTCGCTTACACGTCGTATTTCTTAACCGATTCTCAAATTTTGTGTTTGTTCGGTAGTGTATATAGATAGTTTTGCCGATTCGGTTTAACGAAATCTTTCAGAATGGCGGAGTTTTCAGCCAAGCTAAGAAAGTGTCTATGCGAAAAGCTGTATCACAATAATGAACTATCTCAGATATTTCAGTAGATATCAACTACTATCTAAATACAACAATTCATTCGCTGCAACAATCACACGTGTCAATTGATAATTGAAGCGTGATAAAGATACTATAGAAACTATCTTGAAGCAATACCCACTGTAGAAGTACAACTAACCCCAGGGCATTGCCCTCAAAAGCTTTGATTGCGTATCCAATATTCTGGAGAGCCGGCGGTAAATATCTCAAATTACAAAACTTTCCACATGGATAAGTCTTAGTAATTTCTCAAAGTTTTAAATTTAATTATTCTTTTAATCTCTTTTGAACATTTCTAGAAATTTCCGGAGAATCTCTCAGATTTTTAGAAAATTTTCGCAACTTGCCCATCGCCAATGCTATACAGCCTAGTAATCCTAATATTTTGATAACAACTGTTGTCTGGTATAAAGTGCCAGGCGACAGCAGAGTTTGCCATTACTGTAGTTTGGTAAACAGTATCTTAAGTAGGTGCCCATCCTTGCATATCTATATGTCGGCGGCGGATCGTAAAATCCGCCAGATCACGAAATTCCTAGGCATATCGTGAAACGCCGCCATTTCATGATTTGGCTAAAAGTTGACCAGGCATATCATGATATGCCTGATAAAAAATACGGCAGATCAATTAGAGCAACGCATTCGTCGATATTCCTAGCTCTATACCGGGCATATCGTGAAAATCCGGCAGATCACGAAATTCCTAGGCATATCGTGAAACGCCGCCATTTTATGATTTTGCTAAAAATATCCTAATTTCAATAGAGAAGACGGTTTGTCATTACCAGCTTGGGATCCTGTTGTGCATATTACTTTATTATAATTATTTTTTTTGACGACACGTTTGGCTCGGTTTGTAGACACCTGCCTACTGAGCTGGCGGTCCCGGGTTCGAATCCCGGCCGGGGCAAATATTTGTGTGATGAACTCGAATATTTGTGCTTGGGTCATGGTTGTTCTATGTATTTAAGTATATATTTATCTATATAAGTACGTATATCGTCGTCTAGTACCCATAACACAAGCCTTCTTGAGCTTAATTTGGGACTAGATCGATTTGTGTGAGGTTGTCCGATATTTATTTATTTTTATTTATTTTATTTATTTACCGTGTGTATTAATGTGACGTAGATATCTGTTCATCTATCTCATCTCTGGTATGTTCCTAAATGGATACCGGGCCCCTCAACGTATGACCTCATATTGATTTACTTTTCTCTTAGAAATGTGATCGTTCCAACACCGGTTCAGCTGTTTGAAGATCATCAGCTTAGTGTCGGTTTTTTTTTCTTTCAACCATTACTCGTCTGATCGTCTCTAATATTATTTAATAGACAGTTCATTAAGTAAATACGTTGGCTTGCATCACTTGACGCTGATAAACCGATTGATTTGCCTATCTACATAGCCTTGAAGTTATTAATGAACTGCGAACAGAGCATGTTAACGTCACGTATAGGTGTAATTCATCCGAAAACTGAATTCAATACCAAACATGGAAGTAGGCTGTTTCTTGTAAGCCACGTGTCCTGATATGATCATATTCAGAATGAAAAAGGCAACTATTAGTGTTGCAAGGATTTTTATTTCTTATTGTTATTTTAAATGTCACATGTTGTCACATTACTTATCTGGCAACGTGTATATAAAGCGCAACACTTAACAAATAGATCGCGCGATTGTACGAAGGCGATTACGCTTTCATGATATTACAATAGGTGTTTTGTTACTACGTACCTATACTTATATACCTTCTTGAATAGTTTGCCGACCGTTCTCTACTCAATAATAAGAAAATACTTTATCACGACACTGCTCGAAAATGTGACTATAGATGAAGATGGTCAAAATTTGTTTTTTCCTCGCAAGTTGTTGACAAACGTCGTATGAGACTCGCATGCTTCGGTTATTACACACTCTGTTTTATTTAATAGCTTTACGACACCTTGGCTGCTAAATAGCGCCTTGTGCCGCCAACATACATCACTCGCATACTATTGTGAACGTGAACCCTATTTGCTCGACATAAAAACGCATTTCATACAGAGATTTCAGCGTGAAGCACGCGTTAATATAAGTAATCTTTATTACAAGCTTTTATTTAGCTTGCATGGTATGTTTAAAGTATGTTTGTTCGGGTGAAATCTTGCAACTCAATTTTGAAGCAGATAGCGTCAACCGATTGAGCTGAAATTTTGCATACTTACTTAACTTTGATGACAATACAATAATATGGTACCATGGGGCTGATCTGATGATGGAGCCGGAAGGTGGCCATAGGAACTCTATAATAGAAAAAGCAATCCTACCGAGCTTGGGCTCTTTAGAATCGTCTCAGTGAGCATTTGATCCAAAGAAAAGTACAGTCGGCTATAAAAGCTTGCCATTAAAATGTCATTTTTGACAGAAACTTATCTTTATTCAGGTGGCTCCGGCAGAGCTAGAAGCACTTCTCCTGCAGCACGCGGGCGTCGCGGAGTGCGGCGTCGTGGGCGCGCCCGACGAGGCGGCCGGCGAGCTGCCCGCGGCCTTCGTGGTGCGCCAGCCGCAATCCACCGTCACTGAGAAGGAGCTCGTCGAGTACGTCGCTAAGAGGGTATGTCGTCCTTCGTCAGGTGGTCAGAGCCAGAGGCACTTCTGTGGCAAATGCAACACGTGGTTGTCACAGAGTGCAAAGTAGTGGTTGCTCCTGATGAAGTCGCCGGCGACCTGCCCACGGCCTTCGAGGTGCCCCAGAATACGTCGCTCGAAAGAAGTCGTCGTCTCTGACCAGGTGGGTCTATGCTAGAGGCACTCCTGCTTCCACAAGTCACGCGGGCGTCGCAGAGTGCCGCGTAGTTGGTGCTCCTGTGATGACGCCTTCGTTGTGCGTCTAACGCAATCCATCGTCACAGAGGAGCTCGACCAGGACGTCGTCGCGAACAAGCTACTTACGATTACGAGTACTAATAGGATCTTGACACGACTGTTAATGATGGCCATTAAACTGGCGTAAACAACCGCTTTTTCTTTACCACAGTAGTCAGGTAAAAAGTGTGATGTCCAGCTATCCCTATACCAAATTTGTTAAAACAATCGTTTCGGCGTGATGTGAAGACAACGAAATTCTTACCAACAGATGACCCTGCATAGCGCTATTACATTTTTTCTTAAAATAATGACCCCTTTCCATATTACGCCTCGCCACTCTACCCTCATGGTTACACCACGTAATCCGGGTTCCGTCATTTGGTCGTAACTAAGCTTAGTCTCTTCCTAATAATGGCATCTACCTTAAATATAGATAGGTATATACATAATAATATACGAGTATAGGTATATTATGGATATAATTATATTGAAGTTACAAAGAACGTACCTAACCTTTGAAATATTTCAGTAGCAATATGAAAAACAAAAAGACTATTAAATTTATATTAAAATAACTATTTTGAGGTTACGTTTTTTGTCCTGTGACGGCAGCACTGGCGAGTTAGGCATTTCCATAAAAATGGCACCCACATTTCTTCCAATTTACGATATGCATCTCTAAAAGCCACAAGGCCTCTGTGAGGCACGTGTAAAGAAAGACCTAGACCATATTTAACCCATCGTCTGTTATGCAAATAATAAATCCGGGATCAACGATAAGATTGTGTAGTTTTTCAATAGCTCTATGTCTATGTAGATAAGTTAGATATTGTCAATATAAAATAGGTACCTATAGGTAACCTTTGAACTGTCTCGAACTGAACCGTGGAAAAACATGTCGTCGAAATGATATATATATGCGTCAAGAGATTACGTTTTTGAGTTATAGGTTCCGAAACATCCCTTAAAAAACAGTGTGCGTCAGAATGTTTGGTTGACTATTGAATTCAGCATTGATTGCTTACGTAAAAATTGCTACCTATTTGCTAGTATTTGCTACCATTTACCAAATAATTGCTACCTCAGTATGATAAAAGATATCACATATTTTTATTGACCAGTCATTCTGACGTCAGGATGTTTGGACATAGTTCATATTTCGCGAAGGACGCACAATTTTCATGTTATTTACTAACCAAAATTTGCTACCTAATTGCTACCTACATTTAGCTTAAAATCAATTCTGTAGCGTTACAGATCAAAAAGTTTCGCGTATAATTATTTTTTGGACTACTTACAACATGAACGCCTGTGCGTATCAGCAGAGCAATCCAAATCTGTGGTGTATTGTATTTTTGTTTATGTCAGGCGCTCCTTTTTCTATAGAGTTTTGTGGATCCGTTTCGTAGTTAATTAAGAAAAATATAAAACGGAATCAATATATTAATGATTTATAGAATGAGTACGGGCTTTTATTAATATAGGTAAAATATGAGCTAGTCTCCAGTAGATATGAGCGCCGATGGTTAATTCCGCGGCGGCGGCGGCGTGATGGGCAAAATTGCGCAGCGGCGGCGGCGTCACAGCGGCGTGACCGTGAGTATCTTTTTTTCACGTTAACGTAGAAGTTTGATTTTTGCGCAGCTTCAAGGGACCGTAGACTTTAGTATATGGTTTAAATTTCATGCCTCTTTACCTATCCTAAAATAATATAAATAACAAATGTTTTTTTATTAATAATTTAAGTTAATAAGTCGGCAACGTATTATATTTAAGAAATAATAATTGCATTAATTGCACTTTGCCAGTTAAATTTATAAGCAGTTAGAAATCATTTGTTCGGTAAAATAATCATGAGTGGTGTTTCGTGGAAAGATTTTTCATTGGCATTATGTAAATGCCTTTTATTCAGCTTTTATTTTCGTTTTGTAAACATCGATAGCAATCGAACTTGACGCCATTATTTACAACGCGGGTCAAAAAAATAACACAAGTTCACAACTTCACACGGCAAAATACTTGTGTGCGTGTGGATTGAGTGAGCACCCTTCAAAAATGAAAAAAAAAAATGTGCTGATCATGGGTCTATATCTGTTGGTCTAAAATTTTTTGCCCGATATTTTTTTGGGCACATATTTTTTGGCCTTATAATCTTTGGTCGATTGTTTTCTATGTCGAAAATTGTTTGGTCGAAATTGTTATGTATATATATTGTTTTGGCCGAAAATTGTTTAGTATAACATTTGTATGAAATAACATTGTTTGGTCGAATGTATTTTAGGCATAAAATTGGTATTCCGAATATTGGTGTCACTAATAATCCCTAATATGTTTGTCAGGAACGCAGTTCTAACCTAACCTACTGTTCTGGGAGCGCCTTATTTTTATTAGGGACGCAGTTCTAACCTAACCTAACCTACTGTTATGGATGAGCCTTATTTTTGTTGAGGACGCAGTTCTAACCTAACCTACTGTTCTGGGAGCGCCTTATTTTTGTTGGGGACGCAGTTCTAACCTAACCTAACCTCGCTTTAGCATATGGGTTTTAGGAGGTTTTATGTTAGGCTAAAGAATAATTATAGCTAACAATATTATACTTTTAGTCATAAAAAAAATATACTTAATAATTTTAGGTCAAACATGTTTTAGGACAAAAAATATGTATGCAAAAAAATCACACTGAAGTTTACTTGCTTCATAAATAAATTCGTTATCTTCAAATTCATAATTGATTTCATTTTTAGTGGAATTAAACCCCTAGGTCAAACTCACACCGACTATGGTAGCACTATTATGGCTATAGCCACACATGTACCTAATACATTATGCTCCTTGCTAAGATTTTTAGGGTTCCGTACCCAAAGGGTAAAAACGGGACCCTATTACTGAGACTTCGCTGTCCGTCCGTCCGTCCGTCCGTCCGTCCGTCCGTCCGTCCGTCCGTCTGTCACCAGGCTGTATCTCAAGAACGGTGATAGCTAGACAGTTGAAATTTTCACAGATGATGTAATTCTGTTGCCGCTATAACTACAAATACTAAAAATAACATAAAATAAATATTTAGGGGGGGCTCCCATACAACAAAGGGATTGGTTGCGTTAACTTTGCACCTCACTTGTATGGAGCGCTATACATACCAGGTGCAAACTTAACCACTTAAGGATGGAGTGTTTGTACGGAACCCTCGGAGCGCGAGTCCGACTCGCACTTGACTGGTTTTTTTGGTTGGTTATCTATTTAAGAGTTAGTAGTGACGTTGTATTGTTTGAATTATTTATTATTTTATACACCACAGATTTTGATTGCTCTGCTGATACGCACAGGCGTTCATGTTGTAAGTAGTCCAAAAAATAATTATACGCGAAACTTTTTGATCTGTAACGCTGCAGAGTTGATTTTAAGTAAAATGTAGGTAGCAATTAGGTAGCAAATTTTGGTTAGTAAATAACATGAAAATTGTGCGTTGTTCGCGAAATATGAACTTTGTCCAAACATCCTGACGTCAGAATGACTGGTCAAAAAAAAAAGTGATATCTTTTATTATACTGAGGTAGCAATTATTTGGTAAATGGTAGCAAATACTAGCAAATAGGTAGCAATTTTTAGGTAAGCAATCAATGCTGAATTCAACAGTCAACCAAACATTCTGACGCACACGGCAACCGGAAGTTCTCGAAGTATAATTTTTAAAAAGGACTATAATCTTTTACTTTAGTATCTATTTTATCCTTTTTTTAGTATTTCATGTTATAGAGGCAACAGAAATACACCATCTGTGAAAATGTCAACTATCTAACTATCACGGTTCATGAAATACAGCCTGGTGACAGACGGACGGACAGACAGACGCGAGGTTCGATAGGGGGGGTCACGAAAAGATGACGTTGGGGAAGAAAGGGGTAGAAGACCTCACGTGTATTCTTCTACAGTGAACGAACTAAAGAATCTTCACTTGTTATGTACTTCAAAATAGATATTTTTAACGAAATTCTGGCGAAAAAAAACAGACTAACTGAGGTTGTGAGGGGGGGGGGGGGCTTACCAAACATCATCGCGTGATTTGTACATAAGCCAGTGACTGCAAGGCAAGGGCCGGCAATCGACATGCCTCGCCCTCGTCCTTCTAGGACTCGTCAGCTACGTCACGGGTACTGATTGTTGGTACAGCTGCCGGCAAACTTTTTGAGCATAACCTTGAATGCGCAGTAGCCGATTTACGTACAAATGTACATGCGCAGATCCGCCATTTTTGTTCTAAGTTTGCCGGCAACTACATATACCTTATACATTGATTGAAACTTCAGCACCAGGTAACGCATTTAAATTTTTCTTTGAGCTTTGAACCGTGTGCGTCAGAATGTTTGGTTGACTGTTGAATTCAGCATTGATTGCTTACCTAAAAATTGCTACCTATTTGCTAGTATTTGCTACCATTTACCAAATAATTGCTACCTCAGTATAATAAAAGATATCACTTTTTTTTTTAACCAGTCATTCTGACGTCAGGATGTTTGGACAAAGTTCATATTTCGCGAACAACGCACAATTTTCATGTTATTTACTAACAAAAATTTGCTACCTAATTGCTACCTACATTTTACTTAAAATCAACTCTGCAGCGTTACAGATCAAAAAGTTTCGCGTATAATTATTTTTTGGACTACTTACAACATGAACGCCTGTGCGTATCAGCAGAGCAATCAAAATCTGTGGTGTATAAAATAATAAATAATTCAAACAATACAACGTCACTACTAACTCTTAAATAGATAACCAACCAAAAAAACCGGTCAAGTGCGAGTCGGACTCGCGCTCCGAGGGTTCCGTACAAACACTCCATCCTTAAGTGGTTAAGTTTGCACCTGGTATGTATAGCGCTCCATACAAGTGAGGTGCAAAGTTAACGCAACCAATCCCTTTGTTGTATGGGAGCCCCCCCTAAATATTTATTTTATGTTATTTTTAGTATTTGTTGTTATAGCGGCAACAGAATTACATCATCTGTGAAAATTTCAACTGTCTAGCTATCACCGTTCTTGAGATACAGCCTGGTGACAGACGGACGGACGGACGGACGGACGGACGGACGGACGGACGGACGGACAGCGAAGTCTCAGTAATAGGGTCCCGTTTTTACCCTTTGGGTACGGAACCCTAAAAATCTTAGCAAGGAGCATAATGTATTAGGTACATGTGTGGCTATAGCCATAATAGTGCTACCATAGTCGGTGTGAGTTTGACCTAGGGGTTTAATTCCACTAAAAATGAAATCAATTATGAATTTGAAGATAACGAATTTATTTATGAAGCAAGTAAACTTCAGTGTGATTTTTTTGCATACATATTTTTTGTCCTAAAACATGTTTGACCTAAAATTATTAAGTATATTTTTTTTATGACTAAAAGTATAATATTGTTAGCTATAATTATTCTTTAGCCTAACATAAAACCTCCTAAAACCCATATGCTAAAGCGAGGTTAGGTTAGGTTAGAACTGCGTCCCCAACAAAAATAAGGCGCTCCCAGAACAGTAGGTTAGGTTAGAACTGCGTCCTCAACAAAAATAAGGCTCATCCATAACAGTAGGTTAGGTTAGGTTAGAACTGCGTCCCTAATAAAAATAAGGCGCTCCCAGAACAGTAGGTTAGGTTAGAACTGCGTTCCTGACAAACATATTAGGGATTATTAGTGACACCAATATTCGGAATACCAATTTTATGCCTAAAATACATTCGACCAAACAATGTTATTTCATACAAATGTTATACTAAACAATTTTCGGCCAAAACAATATATATACATAACAATTTCGACCAAACAATTTTCGACATAGAAAACAATCGACCAAAGATTATAAGGCCAAAAAATATGTGCCCAAAAAAATATCGGGCAAAAAATTTTAGACCAACAGATATAGACCCATGATCAGCACATTTTTTTTTTTCATTTTTGAAGGGTGCTCACTCAATCCACACGCACACAAGTATTTTGCCGTGTGAAGTTGTGAACTTGTGTTATTTTTTTGACCCGCGTTGTAAATAATGGCGTCAAGTTCGATTGCTATCGATGTTTACAAAACGAAAATAAAAGCTGAATAAAAGGCATTTACATAATGCCAATGAAAAATCTTTCCACGAAACACCACTCATGATTATTTTACCGAACAAATGATTTCTAACTGCTTATAAATTTAACTGGCAAAGTGCAATTAATGCAATTATTATTTCTTAAATATAATACGTTGCCGACTTATTAACTTAAATTATTAATAAAAAAACATTTGTTATTTATATTATTTTAGGATAGGTAAAGAGGCATGAAATTTAAACCATATACTAAAGTCTACGGTCCCTTGAAGCTGCGCAAAAATCAAACTTCTACGTTAACGTGAAAAAAAGATACTCACGGTCACGCCGCTGTGACGCCGCCGCCGCTGCGCAATTTTGCCCATCACGCCGCCGCCGCCGCGGAATTAACCATCGGCGCTCATATCTACTGGAGACTAGCTCATATTTTACCTATATTAATAAAAGCCCGTACTCATTCTATAAATCATTAATATATTGATTCCGTTTTATATTTTTCTTAATTAACTACGAAACGGATCCACAAAACTCTATAGAAAAAGGAGCGCCTGACATAAACAAAAATACAATACACCACAGATTTGGATTGCTCTGCTGATACGCACAGGCGTTCATGTTGTAAGTAGTCCAAAAAATAATTATACGCGAAACTTTTTGATCTGTAACGCTACAGAATTGATTTTAAGCTAAATGTAGGTAGCAATTAGGTAGCAAATTTTGGTTAGTAAATAACATGAAAATTGTGCGTCCTTCGCGAAATATGAACTATGTCCAAACATCCTGACGTCAGAATGACTGGTCAAAAAAAATATGTGATATCTTTTATTATACTGAGGTAGCAATTATTTGGTAAATGGTAGCAAATACTAGCAAATAGGTAGCATTTTTTACGTAAGCAATCAATGCTGAATTCAATAGTCAACCAAACATTCTGACGCACACTAAAAAACAGCATGATTCAAAGATAATGTTATGTGTAAATTTAGACATTTAATAACAATAAATGACGGGCTCCTGGTTTTTTACCCAGCCCAAATAGCATTGTTAAAGCGATAGGGTTGTCAACATGTCGCTGATATCAAAACATATTATTTAGCACGTTCAATGTCGGAATCTGCATTATAATCTAGAGGCTGACTGTGTCCCATAAATGGGTCGCGGGCTGCTCTTATTTTCCTACACAAGTTTCTAATGATTAAAAGCCTAACCTGCTCCAGCATACCATAATGTTTGTTTAATTTCTCTTGTAACTAGATCTACTTACTGTATTTTTGTGGACATCTTTTATTGGCTTTTGTTGTTGTACTATATTGTTAATTATTACAAATTGTATTGCTGTTGATGCCTCAAAATAAATAAATAAAAGTAGATTTTCGACCATTCGATGACGCTACACTTTTAGGACAGTCCCTCATTTTGTTCTACCTTGTAAATGGAAAAAATTATTATGTTTCAAAAAAGGAAAAACAAAGAAACAGTAAATAAAAAGCTTGTAAATTATATTGGTATGTTGCGTCTAAGAGGATATTTTTAATTATTTTCAGGTATCGCCGGCAAAGCATCTGAGAGGTGGAGTGATTTTCATCGACGACATTCCCAAGAATGCTTCCGGTAAAATTCTGAGGCGAGAATTAAAAGTACTCTTGAAAAAGCATAAAAAGAGCAAACTTTAAGTACAAATACACCAAAGAGATTACATAAGTAGTTAATTTTGTTTCTGTGTTATTACATGTTTTTGTGATAATGATCATAATAATTTATTGTTGGTATATTAATGATACAAGAAATATACAGTTTTTAGACATTTATTTTATTTTACTATCACATCACCATTATCGTACATATATCGAAGTTTAAAAATTCATTTATAAAACACTTCTCACTTATGATTTTAGCGTCTTTCACCTTTAAAACAATAAATTACTTTATATATATATATATATTTATATAAAACGACGTCTTATAGATAATAAAAGAAGTTTCGTGAATGTCAGAACAAGTCAGATATGTGTAGCTTGAGCAAATAACCGGACAACATATTATATTCATTGTCTCACTACAGAGAAAGATAATGAAGTGACCAGCTATCCTGATATTCACGAAAGGATTCACACACTAGATTGTTCTAGGGCACCACAGCATCAGTTGCAATAGGACGCGTCTTGGTATAATGTGTTTACTTCATCACTATTTATTGGCTAGTGCCTCTTTCAATTCCTGTGGTATCCTATTGAGGGCATAGCTGTGCAGTTCTTCGTTCACGGCAGCCAGCACTCCTGTTTTGTTAGGCTTCGATACAGAGGCTCCGTACTTGTAGTAGTTCCCAAGAATGTCTGTGAGCTTCCCGCCCGCCGCAGACAGGACTGCCTCTGGGGCACATGTGTCCCACTTCTTGCAGCCAGGGCTGGCAAATACGTAGATAGAGGCTTTCCCTTCTAGCAGTTGTAATACCTAGAAAATATGCAAACTTCGTAAGTATACTAGTGTAGGTAGAGCAGCCCTATCTGGCAGCAGCATAGCATCTATTACAGCTACTAAGCTATTTGAAGACTAATATAGAAACAGACACAACCAGCTGATTTAGCTGAAGACATGAAACTTAGGAAATAGTACATTCGAAAACGTAACTTATTTTTCGAAGTTACCTTGAAATGTTAGACCCAATTTTTAGGTGTTGTGAGACACCCCGTTGTTGAACCCTAGATTACGGGAACTTGTTTTTTATTTTACTTTGTAAGTTTCCGATTCACAAGTAAACAGAATAAATATTTAATATATTATTTCGTAAAACAATTAGGTATATTTTTCGAAATGATTTTTAATGTGGGGAGCGCCTTGAATTAATTTTTCTTTGCATGTTGTTCTTTTTGTCTGGGTATATAGCAATGTTAAATATTGTTTGAAATGTGCAATTAATACCTTATAACCTGCACCACCAACTCGAAGTATCTGGGCAGCATTCATAACCTGCAACGCCTTCTCTACCATTGGATTTGAATGGCTTCTAGTAGTGGTGATGATCAAGGACTCCGGAGGTGGGGCCGGTGTGAACCCACCAACACCTATCTCCGACAAACCCCAGATGGTCCTTCCCATTTTAACTTCCCCTCCTGACTGACTCTTGAAATATGGCTGATGAATGACGCCAGCTACAGGTTTTTCATTGACAGAGATTCCAATTAGAACTGTCACATGTTCCAAAAATCCTGTAACAATTAATTCATATAGTTGGCTTTATTTCCATTTTTAATTTGGCATGCAGCATGCAGTTAACAGAAGAAATAAGAAATGGTTAGTCAAATAAAACCTTTATACTTGCCATTAAACTACATCCTTGAGAAGGGTGGTTACAAATACAAAAGAAAACCAAAAACACTAAACTATGTATGATCTATGAAGTTAGTATTCCAAAATGTACAAAGAACAAAACCCATGGAATCTTAATTTTAAATTTACCAAAATTTGATTGAAGTAGACTTAAGTACCACTTCATACTGATAAAAGGGTGGCTCATATACATTTTCCATCTTTCCCAAGGATCTCTCTTCAACATTAGGGCACCTAGAATTTATAAATTGTACATTTGTCAGCATGGACACAATTTATTTTACTAAAGAAGATTTCAAGATGAGTTGTTTTAAATATTTTGTAGCAACATAATTTCAGGTAGCAATAGATAATATTAACATTGTGCAGTGACAAAAATTACACAAGTTTTGAATTGTGCAATGGAACAAAGCAATTTCCCTAACATACATCTTTATTAAAACAACCCACCCTTTTTTGTGTTTAGGTATTGTTCATTCACCATAGTCATTCAGTACAATAGGGGGCGTTCAAGTATTACGTAACGCTATTTAGGGGGAGGGGGGTCTCGTAAAACGTTACGATGCGTTACCGGGGCGGGAGGGGGTCTTTCTTACAACACGTTACGTAACATTGTTTCTTTTTTTTAATAAAAAAATTGGGATTTAAAACGCCCAAGTTGGCAACCCTTGTCGTTTATTTTACGGGGAATCCCTCGATTGTATTGGTCTGGTCGTCATCTTAATCATTTTAAGATATCTTTTGTGACTTTTGGGTAAAAATGGTCACTTTTTGTGTCACTTATGGTGTTACGTAACGTTTAGAGAGCGGGAGGGGGGGTACAGAAAAACGTTACGGTGCGTTACAAGGGGGGGAGGGAGGGTCAAAAATCTTCAAAAATTGCGTTACGTAATACTTGAACGCTCCCATACATGCAAATTTCTGTAAATAGTCACTAATTAACACTTATTATAACGGGACCTTCAGCCCTGCATGTGCGACTATGTCAAAACATCAGATAATCAGAGTAAATAAGAAATATCGCGACAGATCACAAAAATCTTATATTTGGGTTTTGGTGAAATAGATTATCCACAAAATACATTATCTATATATCAGTTATAGTAAGTGTTTATCATGTGTACAAGCCGCAATAGTACAATGTTTTATAATAGTTACACTGTTGACATAGGAAAGTAATGATTTTGAACTACCTTGAGTGTACTCCGATGTCCCATCGAGAGGATCAACCCACACCACAATATCTTCCTCCTTCACTCCTTGGAGGCTTGTGGGGCACTTTAGGCCTAAGACCTCTTTGTCTGCATCAAGCACTATCCAGTCTGGAGACATATCACCCTGAAAATGTAACATTTAGATAATTTTGATACAGTCAAATACTTGTTCAAAAACATGGTATAAGTAAACTTTTCTTAATTGTTCCTCTGATTTTCTCATAAAAATTAATAACTGGATAAATAAATTTATGTAAGAACTTGTGTGCTAACATTATTCACATAAGTGTAGGAAATCTACTATACCTCATACTGGCTGTTGACAACCAAATCTCACTAAGTAACAAATACCTACGTAAAACAAAGCTCGTATCTCAGTGTCTGAAGTGTTTGAAGAGTTGTGACAGATATTTTAGTGAGTTTTGGTTGTTGCCAGGCGATATATACCTAATTTCAACTAAAAAGAGTGGTGTCAAACTCATTGCACGGTATAAATGACCTGCGTAATTAGTTTGACAACACTCTTTTTACTTGAATCCTTTTAAATTTTCATATTCATGTTTTTACTTTTTATTACTATTTTCTTCACTTGTCTGTAAATAGTCTACTGGAAAGATTCATCAATTTTAAGTTCTTTATATCTGAAGTAAAATGTAGGAAATCTTTTTTGACCATTGAGCTTTAAATAGCCCATAATTAATAAAATCATCTTACATCATTCACTGAGCTGTCTTCCTCTCCAATGATGCTGGCTTTAGGATACTGTTTGGAGAGAGATGCTATAATACATCTCTCTGCAGATCTGTCAGCTTCTGTCTGATAGTCATCCTTTCCCTAAAAAATCATTTGGCATAAAAATTATAATAAAGTCTAATAACTTTATGTACTCTTGTATTAGTATTTAATTTATAGAGTAGTCTGTGCTAACTAGTTTACATTATTGGAAAAATTATCTTGTTATTTTTTTTAAATAAATCATTTAAAATGATATTGAAAAACTTGTCATCAATAACACAATTTTATCATATCACAATGTTATCATGATCGTAAAGATTGTATATGTATGTTACCTATAAATTGTTTTATGATGTAATAAGAACCAAATGTAACAAGGCCAAATATTTGGAGCTAGTAGGACAGTTAGACATAACAAAAAAATATAACTAATAGCCTAACACAAAAAGAGTTACGGTGCAATTGGTAAAAACAAACCTTTTCTACTATCCCCAACTCTCCTTTACTCATGACATCTCGTACTATTTTCCCAGCTCTACCAGCGACTGATACGGAAGAAGCCAATAACCTTACAATAAGAGGGGCACTTGCTGACATTTTTCTTTTATTTTATTCAATCACGCGATGTTTTAGTTAAGCAGTCCTGCAGTCAGAAAACTTTCGCATACACGACACAAATGCACGCAAGTGGGAAGTGGGTGAGTGAACGGTACTTTAATGCCTTCAGTTCAATCACAAACAAAACGTCAACGTCACAGCTGATAGTAAACGTCAAACGACGTTGGCAACACCTTTAGAAAGCCAAGGTGAGACTCAGCTCCTTTTAAAAACGCGGACTAAGTGTCCTCGATATCAAGGTGGAAAATAGTGAGGTCAATTTCAAATACCTCGTAGGTTTCCGTAAACTTCTACAACAAAACTGCGCTGCGTTACCCAGTACAGATTTCGCACATTCAATTTGCCTTCAAATTGAGAGATCTCATTCCAACCTACCCGGGCCCACGGGCACATAGTTTGTGATAGTTTTCCTGTGCAGTTGCGTTTTTGGGCCGCCTGCCTCCGTTTATAGCCAAGTAAAGAATTTGTCTGAATATTTTATTTAAGAACAATCCCGCTCATTCCTCGGCAATAGGATTAGGGCCCGGCCTCGACTTCGCGGCCAGTGGAGCGGCGAGCGGCGGCCATATATAAGAGCAAAAAATCCGAGCGCGGTGATTCACTCACTTCTATAGCTGCCACTGATGTTTTTTTTTACTTGTGTAGCGTTTAATAGTTTATTCCTCCAAGAACAACTATCCAGAGCATTTTATAGAGTAAGTTAAAAAGTTTAACGCGAGGCAATATGCTGGTAACCATTACATATTAGTCTGTAAGAAGGCTCCTAGCGTAATAAAACATATGGTCTTAGTATATAGGTTTGATGTATAAAAGTAGTGAATTTGTTATATCTTGTATTCTGTAATAAAGTATATAAATATTTAAAAAAATATTCGCAAATTACTTTTGATGATAACAAAATTAAGAAAAGGCCAAGTGATTGTATACCTACATGTAAATTGGCTTGAAAGCCACACAAGGGCACGCCAAATAGGAACCAAATCGAAATATCGATACCTTAGTTCACACTCGTACTAACTTCGAAAAAAAATGTTACAATTAGGACGTTAGTGCACAACTCTGTGGCTTAAATTTCACTGGCAAAAAAAATGAAAATAGTATGAGTGTGAACTAAGGTATCGAATGTAGGTCCTTAATTTTTATCGATCAAGTAGGTTTCGGCCAAAAAGTTGCATGATATAAGGACAATGTCTGCGTTCACTGGACATAATGTCCATAGTTACTGGTTTGGTCATGCAATCAACCAAGGCATACGGTAGCTACGACTACAAAGGTTAACTTATCCCTATAAGGGATTTCTTCCGGTTACCTTTACGCAATGAATAAGTCAGTTCTAAGACTTTACAACGATAATGTGTGAACATTATAGAAATAAAATACCGTAATATTTACTTATCTTTATTTCAAATAATAGTGATTAAAGGCACAGAATTGGTGATTTAAAATATTCAACATATATTTTTACGTATTAAGTGCTTTCATGAATTGATAGATATAAAGCATGGTAAAATGACATGCCAATTAACAAAACGATTCTTACAAAGAAAATTAAGGCATACTTGAGTTCTAAAATAATAAATTATTTTGATTTGTGCAACTTACCAATAAAATACAATTTTTATATTTTCTTATAACAGTAATATTTATTTCAATACAATATAATATTTTATTCTTCATTGATTCTTGATTTTTAGATACTAATTAGAACTTAAGTCAAACTTAACTTAAACAACGTAGGAGAAAATTGTTTCATTTGTAGTTTCTTATTATTATTTTCTTTGTTCAAATTATCTTAGTAATCTTATCAACGCCAAAACCATTGTAAAATTCCCATATTTGAAACATGATAAAGTTCAAATTTGCGATTCATTTGAAACGCAATACCGCGTTAAGTGTTGTGGTCAAATTAATAAAAAATCATAACCACCATATCGATAAAACTTAATATATTTAGTTAAAAATTAATCTCTATCTTTAAAAATATAAATGTTGAAGTAACATAAACATAACTGATAAACATCCTATACAAATATGTCTATAACTGTTTATGAATAACAGAGTAAGTCTTTGTGTAATCTTAATTTTACATACCTAACATGATTATTCATTTTATTATTAAAACATAACGTAAATCATAGTATCGACAAAAATCTAAGGCACAATCACTACATAGTATAAAACAAAGTGGCTTCCGGCTGTCTGTCTGTCCCTATGTATGCTTAGATCTTTAAAACTACGCAATGGATTTTGATGCGGTTTTTTACACAAGGTTTATAACTAACGCATCAATATATCAGCATTGCACCCGTGGGAAGCCGGGGCGGGTCGCTAGTTTTTAATATAAATTCAAAACATACCCTAAAATATTTGCCAACTGAACAACACGTAATAGTGAGGAATCACAAGATTTTAAAGTTACCACGCAATATAGTTACTTATATTATTTTATCATTATGATAAACAGCCAAGATCCATAGGGTTCTGTAAAACTAGTAATCGTAATTCTTGTTCTTTATTTGAGCCGGTGAACCAAGGTTATTAATTCTCCGATTTTTTTCTCATTTACCCTAAACTATAATTATACTAATGTGGTAAAATGATAATCGGAATCAAAAGAATTTAAAATAGGCGTCAATAAATAACGAGCTAGAAATACTCTAACATTATTGCTACACGCCTAGATCATATTGCAGTTTTACCAGGAACTAGTAAAAAATATATAAAGGCTGAATTCCAAGTCATTTTGGTTAATTCAGTGCTTCTTAAAGAAAATCTACAAATCCCCAAAAATAAAATAGGTAGGCTCTTAATGCTCTTATAACTAAACATGATATTATCTATCAGCGAACCGATTCGAAACATGCCGAGCGGTATTCGACTTTTACGATGTGAGCAAACCCATTACATATGTATTTTAATATGTCTGAGACCTACGTGAGTTTTCTACATAAGGGTAATATAACGTAGATGTCATAGTAGTCGGTCACTCGTAGTCAGTCTTTAAACAGTACGATTATTTCCACTTTGACACTCGGGATGTCTCAGTTTAAATCGTAAAGGTTCGTCTTTTTACAAAGAGTATAATATAATCCTAGAATTTACTCACATAAAATATTTAAATTTATATAAATATTTTATTTGTAGTTTGTAATAATTCAGTCAAGCCAATTCTGTATTATTTAGGTCCACTGTAAAAAAATACATTGTGGAAGGCGATTTACATTACTGTTTTAGACTTTAATATCATAGCAGGATCTTATAAATATGCACCAATCTATCGTGTCATTTGTAGTCGTGTCCGATCTCTCCTGATAATTGTCGTGAATTGCCGAGTGTCAAAGTGGAGATAATCGTACTGTACCCCAATCCTAACGTCTCGACCACCTACCCTTACACCTATAACAAGTTCTATATCTCCATACCCTCGGTTTCAGCCACCTGTGTCAGTATGTGCTTGACGATCTGGTCGATGGTGTGAGTGTCCAGCATTCGAGCGATGTTGGCGTCCTCGATAACGTATAGGAACAGTTGCTTGGTGTTCTCGCGCAGGCGCTGAACGCGCGTCCACCGCGTTCGGTCGGCGGCTCGCGCGCCGCATTGCTCTATCACTTTTTCCAGGACCTGGCAAAGAAAATTATAGAACCATTCCGTACCTTAGAAGCGTGATGCTGTAATTGTATGTATTTATAATGGCACTTACAGTGTTTTGATTCTGGGGTACGGCATTTCAACAAAGATCAAAGCTAAATTTGAATACTAACATAGTTATAAGTAAAATACTAACAAAATGTGGATCTCGTTGTCTGAATAAATAAAGTTTATTATTATTATTATTAAAGCTCTAAGAAAAATTTAAATGCGTAACCTGATGGAAGAGACCGGGAATCGAACGCCGTACCTCTGGATCGCCGGTCCAGCGTGTTAACCTTTCCGCCACCCTAACGCCCAAGCAACCTTTCGAATTTTTCCATATGCTTTGTGTGTCGATCAATGGTTTAATATAAAAAATGTGGCGTGTACCCACATTAGAAATAAAATGAAACATTACACCCATACTAATATTATAAATGCGAAAGTGTGTCTGTCTGTCCGTTACCTCTTCACGCTTAAACCGCTGAACCGATTTGGATGAAATTTGGTTATATAGATAGTTTCAGTCCCGGGGAAGGACATAGGATACTTTTCATCCCGCATAAATTTAGTGTTCCCGTGGGATGAGCGGGTATCACGGCGGGGCACAGCTAGTGTTTCAAAAAATTTAAAGAAAATGATATTCAGTAATCGTAGCGTCTCAAAAATCCTATACAGGCATAGAGATTGAGCAAGCAGAATTGGCTTTCTTCTTCCCTAACGAGCAATAGAAAAGTACAAATGCTAAAAATGTTGAGTCTGATTAAAAAACCCACCACATCGACGCTCTCGTCGGGCCAGCCGAAGCACTCCAGTTTTTCTACATCGATGAGCTGTGTCAGCAGTTTCTTGAGGTTGTCCGCCAACTCATCTTCGGACATTAGTGGATTATTCTCGCTCTGAAATAGAAGGAAGGAATTTGGTAGGAAATATATACTCGGAAAGTTGTTCATAGGTAGTTCCCCAACAATATTTGACCGGAGATTAAGTGGATTGACGATCACACTTGACGGACGATATCGTTTTCGGTACAAGTCTTCTTATACACAATAATATTGTTCTTTATAATAGGCTATTTGACTGATGTTGAATTCTACAGCGTACTGTAGTTATATGAATAAAATTACATAATATTTCACGAAACAAAGAAAAAAAATCCAGAAACGTGTATCTTTTTTGGAAATATGTGACTTCAAAGGTACGCAAATTTTATGATATTTTTTTTTAATCCAAAATAAATTTTGATAATGTTTTCAGAATCCTCATAATTTTACGAAACAATAATTGTATGACAACTATGAACTTAAACGCACTTTTTCACGGTGAAAATGACAAATTTCTTAATTTTTCCATACAATTATTGGTACCTTTACCGGCCTGTGACGTCACTAGCCTGACGCGTTTTGTATGGAGCGTTTTTAGCGCTACGTAGGAATGTTGAACTTTGACGGTAATTTCTGACTGTTAGAGCAGTTTAAATGTAGTCAGTCCCATATAGACATTTGATCACAATAAAAAATAGAATCGATTGACATCCTCAAAAAAAATTAGTCAACATGCCTATTTTGTTACAATTATCTGTGACGAAACAATATGCGCAAAGATACAATACCTTGAGTGGTATCTCGATTTCTTCAGCGCCGGGTTCGACGTCTTGCACGCCGCCATACAGAACCCCTTCGCCGTAGCCTTGCAGAATACGCTCCGACTCCGCGTCCAGAACGTTCAGGATAGAGTCCAGCTCGGACTTCTTCACGCGGTCGATGTTGACGTTAGTGCCCTGGGGGTGAAGGTAAAGGCTGATTTAGACGAAGACAATTTTGAGACGCCTAAATTACGGCGCCTCGAAAAGGCACCGTATAAACACTTTCCGCGCCATTTTTTCGCGGCATGCCGGCGCTGGCGCGGAATAGAACACGGGCCTATTTTTTGGCGCCAGTGACCCCCCCTCCGCGTCTCTCGCTGCCACTAATGACTGGTACTGAAAAAAAGCACCGTGTAAACACGGCTTGCTGGTCACTGGCGGCGAGATTCAGGCGGCTGAAAATAGTCATTGTCTAAACGGTCGGAGGTGTGCTGTGCGGTAATCACTGGCGCCGTCATTTAGGCGTCTCAAAATTGTCTACGTCTAAATCTGCCTTAACGTTTTATAACTGGTGAGCTAATCTTGGTAATTTTTTACCATTTAGATACCTTAGTTCACTCGTACTAATTACATCTTTTTGCCAATGAAATTTGAACCACATAGAGTTGTGTACCAACGACCAAATTGCAACGACTTCTTCCGAAAAGTTAATCTTGGTATTTTTTACTATTTAGATACCTTAGTTCACTCGTACTAATTACATTTTTTTGCCAATGAAATTTAAACCACAGAGTTGTGTACCAACGTCCGAATGGCAACGACTTTTTCCGAAAAGTTAGTGCTTGGATGTGATAAAATAGAGAGTAGAGATTAACACAGTGATACTGACACACAATACAAAGCGGCGAACTGCGTAAATTTTTACGACATACAAGTAATGTAGCATAATATAGGATTTACATAATTTCCTTGCGGAGGAGACCGCTGCAGGCTTTACATGGCCTCGGCCTGGCCAATATTCCTTAAATAGACAATGGTTGTTGTTGGGAAGGCGCTTGGAGTCTGTGGCCTTCCGCGGAAGCTTGGTCTTTGGTCTCAGTTTGAAGTTCGAATTACGAGCATGTTATGAAGCGAGAGAACTTGGAGTCAGGAAGACTAAAATTTGCAGATTTGTTCCTGATTCGTCGTATTCCTGTTTCGCTGGATTATTGTTTCGTCGGATTTTTAATATCAAATGAAACTATGCAATGGCCGTGACTCCACTTCTGTATTTAACAATACCAAATTAGTTGTTCCTAAAATGAGTAAACATGAATCTTCTTTTTCGGATAATTAGTCGTGTAAAAACGGTTCACTGCATTATGATTTTATACATATTATATAAATAATTGCGACGAAATCAGAATCCGACGAAACAGGAATACGACGAATCGGGAACAAATTAATCTGCATACATATGTTTAGAGGTACGTAACCACAGACAACCCCCACTAGACGGAGCATGTAAGGCGACCCGCGCGCACCAACGATATGGTACGGCAGAACATTAAAGTATTTACACGGCGGCCACCGTTTAGTTGCGTCCTTGTTTATGATCCATGCGTACGTCAACGAAAAAAGAAATTAAATAAATAACATGGTAAATTGTAGTGTTAAGTGTAGAGAGACCTCATAAACATGGACGCAACTAAACGGTGGCCGCCGTGTTGATACTTTAATGTTCTGCCGTACCATATCGTTGGTGCGCGCGGGTCGCCTTACATGCTCCGTCTAGTGGGGGTTGTCTGTGGTTTGGAGGTAGCTCACCAGCACTTTCCGCACGTGCGCGAGGTGCGCGCGGAACAGGTCGGCGTGGCTCTTGCGCACGTGCTTGACGAGCTGCTCGCCGCGCACGTACGCGCGCGCGTTCACGCAGTACATGCAGCGCCGCGGCCGGTCCAGCTGGTGCGTGAGCACGTGCCGCCGCTGGTTGATCTCGCTGTGGAAGCGCTTCTTGCACACGGCGCATTGGTACGCTGAACATATACAACAATAATCAGCTCCCTACCATTGACACGGCGAAGGGTAGATATAAATAATTCTCGCCAAAATACCTATCCCAGCACATGACAAGTACAGTCGAGCTCATTTACATCTACACACTTAGGGGGAAGTCCCCTAACGCCGGACGGCACGTAACGCCGGACACTCGAACTATCTCGGCAACTAGCAACGCGAGCGAATCAAGGACAAGTGGAAGGGGTGCGGGGGTTGCCGTTGCCGAGCTTCCGGTTGCCGAGATAGTTCGAGTGTCCGGCATTAGGTGCCGTCCGGCGTTAGGGGACTTCCCCCTATGAGAACAAAAATATCTAAACACGACACTATTGTCAGGAACATAAAATCTTGTTCAGATATTTTTGTCCTCGTAAGTGTGTAGATGTAAATGAACTCGACTGTAGGTGTTAAGCGTGCTTATTATTATTAATAAAATAATTGAGCCTTTAAGCTGCATTTCCACCAGAGATGTGTTTTTGTTAAACAATAGAATCAGCTGCGCTGAGCGAGGA
The DNA here is from genome assembly GCA_947623375.1 of Apotomis capreana. Classification (NCBI taxonomy): domain Eukaryota; kingdom Metazoa; phylum Arthropoda; class Insecta; order Lepidoptera; family Tortricidae; genus Apotomis; species Apotomis capreana. The sequence goes on from OX392516.1 coordinate 9,807,761, forward strand.
CGAGTAAAGAGAGTTATTCCATTGGTTAACAAAAACACATCCCTCGCTACACATCTCTGGTGAAAACGCAGCCTTAATGTCCAAGAACGACCAGTGTGCAAAAATAGGTTCAGTATCGATTACAAAGTTCTAAGCTCTTTCCAGAGAAATTATATAAGGGCAATTTTATTACAGAGCAGTCAAATTCGAAATAATTGGACTTTCATTAATATAGTAGTATACATTGTGTACTCATGCTTTTTATCTAGACATCGTTAGTGAGGCTAGCCTCGTTGCTGAACTTATTGGCGTAACACAGTCGTCGTATGGGCAGTATAACTTATCCAAGCGCCTGTGTCGCTGGTGTATTATCAGATTGTATCATACTAACGCTTTTCATCCAGATGACACTTGACATGGTTAGTGAGGCTCGCCTCGTTGCTGAACTGTTTCTTGGCGTACGCGCAGTCGTCGTATGGGCAGAGCAACTTGTCCAAGCCCATGTGTTCGCGCTGATGTATTATCAAACTGCGGCGAACAAATTAATTAGGTGTTTTAAAAAATGCGTTGAGATAGAAAGTAGACTTTTCAAGAGCCCAAACAACCCAGTACCAATATGAATGAAAATCGTGCGCCGGGTCGAATTCTAAACTGCCACCACTAGCCATTGGCTTCCTGGATCCAAAAGGACAAATGCAGGACTATCTGCATGAATATCATATCTAGTGCTGCCAACACAACGATTGAACGATCCAATGTCGCTGATGGATGAAATTAACGTTAACGGCTTGGCACAGGTTTGCTTGTAGTCGTAACTGGTCTTAGACCTTCAGGTACTTCAGATTCAGAACATATTTCCAGTGAACTTGACTAGATGGCACTGTTACTGCGCGATGTATGTATGAGTAGCCGCAGATCGTGCTCTATACAGCACAGCCCTACTATGTTCATACCATGGCTTGATACTTGAAGGATCTTACGCACTTGTCGCACACGTTGCATGTGTACTTGATCAGATGGTGCTGTAACTGCGCGATGGATGCGTACATTCAACGCACAGAATCCAATTCATACCCTACCCTACACTACTCGCGAAGGTGACCGAAGTTGACCGAAGTATGGGCTTCCTCAGCGAAGTGCCCCTCCACACTATCATGTTCGCCCACAGACCACCCCCACTAGACGGAGCATGTAAGGCACATGTAAGGCGACCCGCGCGCACCAACGATATGGTACGGCAGAACATTAAAGTATCAACACGGCGGCCACCGTTTAGTTGCGTCCATGTTTATGAGGTCCCTCTACACCACTTAACACTACAATTTACCATGTTATTTATTTAATTTCTTTTTTCGTTGACGTACCCTTGGATCATAAACAAGGACGCAACTAAACGGTGGCCGCCGTGTTGATACTTTAATGTTCTGCCGTACCATATCGTTGGTGCGCGCGGGTCGCCTTACATGCTCCGTCTAGTGGGGGTTGTCTGTGTGTTCGCCCAACCTACCTGGCTTTAGACTTGAAAGTCGCCCCGCACTTGTTGCACATGTTGCCGGTGTGCTTGATCAGATGCCGCTGCAGCTGCGCGCGCTGAATGTACGATTGGCCGCAGATCGTACACTTGTACGGCTTCTCCTGGACGTGCGTCAGTACGTGCCGTCGGACCACCTCTATCGTGTATGTGCTGTACCCACACTGCACAACAAATATTGATTAAGTGCTGCATATAATAAATTGCGCATATGGATGCAACACCTAATTATTGTTTTCATTTATATTTCAATTTATTTTATTATTGATGCTTAGGAGAATTATTTAGGGTGAGCATACTATTTATATGCAGATGACATCCAATTGATCCAATGATCTTCATGAGAAATTATTAAAAAAAACAATATGCAAGACTGAATCTAAATAAACATACAATTGAAATCTCCTTAAACACACTGCCACCCTACCATCGACAAACTTGATTAGGTAAGTAATGTTCTTCCAACATTATCCATGTCACAGGTCCAGACAACAACAGAATATTTGTGAATAATTAAATAAAATAATATTAAAAACTATGAGAGCTACATTTTCATAATTTAGGTAAACTATGTGCAGAAATAATACCTGTATACAATAATATTATATTTTAATAAATGGCTACATAACAAAATGAAATGTGACATGATTTATCTACATTAAGAGGCCTTATTCCTTTTAAAATGCTGATTGTTTTAGAGATTTTTCTCTATGATCAAACATGTTTCTTAACATATTATTGATCTTCCTACCTAACTAGAACATTGGGATTTATTTGAAACCTACAGTTTGAATTTTTCATTGATAATTTTTGTTTCAAAAACTACTCGAAATTGTCAAAATTCACTCGGAAAATTAGTTTTTCAACTTATTTTCGACTGCACGTAATGAAAGCATGAAATAGCTATGTTAGTACTACCTAAAACTCATTTGAATATTATTTGTATAATATTTTTTTAATGATTACGCTAATAAATATTTTGAAAAGTTGATTGAAGTTATATTTGTCATAATAAGAAAAAAATAAATAAATTCTTTCTTAATTTACCTTTGTGTCATTATTTATAAAAATAAAAATGTGGTATTACCACATAAAAAATATAGAATCGATAAAAAAGATTCTATACAAAAAAATAAATTATAAAAGGAATAAGAAAATATCTGTGGTCTAATTATTTTAATTAATATACTATAGTACTACTAATATACTACACTAGCAAGAAAATTTTACACTTACCCTTTAAAATCAATAGCAGCAATAGGAAAAGAATTACTCAATTTATCATTCAAGCTTACAAGTCAGTATAAAATATCAAAGAATTAATAAGCAGGTAACTCACCACGTCACATTCATATTTCTTGTCACCATGTATCTCTAAATGCTTTGCCATGGCAGCCCTCGAGCTTGTTACCTTGGCACAGTGATCACACTCGTAATAATTTGGTGGATCTGTAATGTAAACACATTGTCTTTACTTTTATGTTTTGAGACTGTGTCAGTCAAAATGTTTATGCAGCCTGTCTTAGAAACAATAATCTGTTGATAGTTGGTAGAGTTGCTAAAGAGCTTCCAGAATATGATAAGTTAAGTAAAACTCCAATAGTTTTTGATGTATTGGCAATTTCATTGACAGATAATTTGATGAAAATTTGTCTTGTGTATAAAAAGTGTAACTGAGATCTGGGGGCCACAAAGGTTGTGCATATTTTGCGATAAATAAGTAAGAAAGCATCCTGTCACTCACACTCACATTTTCTCAAAATGTGTTGGATGCTTTGTCACTTATTTATCGCGTGATAATCCATATTACCTACATAAAACATTGAGTATGTGCATTGCAATTAGTATGACGTTAGTAATACACATTAAAATTAAATATAGACTTATGTTGAGATATGTTCCGAACATAGGAGCAGGTACAGCATGGGATACATTACCTGCCCCTACCAATAGCAATGTTGACGCAGTACTTTATGAGTAGGCAATGTAGCCTCTCGGCCAAGATGCATTAATGCCATCCCAGTACATTTTTAGGGTTCCGTACCCAAAGGGTAAAAACGGGACCCTATTACTGAGACTTCGCTGTCCGTCTGTCCGTCTGTCACCAGGCTGTATCTCGAGAACAGTGATAGTTAGACAGTTGAAATTTTCACAGTTGATGTATTTCTATTGCCGCTATAACAACAAATACTAAAAATAAAATAAAATAAATATTTAAGGGGGCTCCCATACAACAAACTTGTTATAGATTATGGTACGGAACCCTTCATGCGCGAGTCGGACTCCCACTTGCCCAATTTTTCCTAACTACTCTCTCTCTCTCTTAAATTTTGTGTACACTCTATTTGTTTTTTCTCATGCTCAGTGGAGGACTGAGCTGTGATTACTTAGAAAATTTAAAGATTAGAAACTAGAAATTGCTAATTTTCAGTGGCTCAATAGCAAGAAAAAAATTAAATTGAATTACCTAAGTGATTCTTCTGGGTGTGAATGATCAACTTGGACAAGTTCTTAGTGTGATACAAGCAGTGTTTGCAGTTGAAATTGTTCTTGGTAATATGCTGTAAACGGAGGTGCACAATCAAATTGTCCTTGCGTGAGAAGGAAGCATCACAAATCTGAAAAAAAGAAAATATCAATAGAGGAAGTGGCCAGTGCCTGGAGCTCTCAAGAATGTTCTGAATATCTGTGCAGTGTTGTATTTACTGTATTTTTTCACTTTGCACTATAATAATGAAAATTACGTAAAAATTAACACATTAGGAATATTTCATTTTATTTTCAAATTAAATTGTAAAATTAGCGATAAATAAAAGTACAGTTTTTTGTAAACAAAAGGTGAATAATGTAAGACAACTTACTTCGCAAGGAAACATATTAGCCTCAGTTCCATCACAGCCCTTTTGAGCAATGTGTCGCAGCACATGAGCCCGCCTCACAAACTGCTTCTTGCAGTGCTCACACTCAAATATCTCTCGCTCGTGCACATTAGCTATATGCTCTTTGAGGGCGTGGGCATCCGGGCAGCGTACCGGGCACTGCTTGCAGGTCACTGCCGTTGGGAGTGTGGAATGCTCCATCAATAGATGTTTGGTAAAGCTCTTCTGGAATCTGAACTTCTTGCTGCATTCTTTGCATCTAAATGCAGCCTGACACAAAAGAACAATTTATTTAGTAAGATAATCTTTTGACAACACTATGTACAGCTTATGTTTTGTAATAACAATGTTTACCTTTTTGGGATCTAGATCCGTAAGATTTTGCAACTTCTTCTGTTTGCATACACGTAAATGTTTAATCAGCTCTGTTTTGTTTCTCAAGCCAATAGAACAGTACTCGCATTCATTTTTTACATGAGCTTCTTTTTTTCCATTTGCCTTTTTTCGCGGGCGCCCCAATCTTTTACGTTTCGGTGGCATGATTAGTTGATCATCTGCTCCTTCGGGGGATATTTACAACAACACAACCAGTTTCTCTCCTTAGTTAATTTTGATATTACTTTCGCTCAGGCGCTGGGCTTGGCGTTGGCTTGTTAGGGCTTCAGTCTATCGCTTCGCACTCGCCACGTCACGTTCGCCTATCTATATGACACAATTGACACATGTCACATTGGGGTCACAGATAAGAAAATCTAATTGCGGCTTCACACTACCCGCAAAGTTGACCGAAGTTGGGGGAATGATAGTGTGCGGGGCACTTCACTGCGGAACCCCCTATTTTTCGGCCGACTTCGCCTCGCCCAACCCCGCAAGTCCTCGTCAACTTTGCAAGTAGTGTGGAGCCCGGGAAAATCTAAACCACTGAATTATTAGCAACACAAATATTTTTTTTACAAGCTTTTATTTAACTTGCATTGTATGTTTAATGTATGTTTGTTCGGGTGAAATCTTGCAACTCAATTTTGAAGCAGATATCGTCAACCGATTGAGCTGAAATTTTGCATACTTACTTAACTTTGATGACAATACAATAATATGGTACCTTGGGGCTGATCTGATGATGGAGCCGGAAGGTAGCCATAGGAACTCTATAATAGAAAAAGCAATCCTACCGAGCTTTAGAATCGTCTCAGTGAGCATTTGATGGATATCCAAAGAAAAGTACAGTCGGCTATATAAAAGCTTGCCACAAATATATAAATTAAATTAAATCCAGGAATGGCAGCTCGAGGCTTTTGCCAATGTCAGTTTATGATAATATTCACTTTATAAAGAATAAAACCATGAATAAAAACAAAAATTAAATTATTAAATTAAATTAAATTAAATACAGGAATGGCAGCTCGAGCTTTTGCCAATGTCAGTTTATAATAATATTCACTTTATAAAGAATAAAACCATGAATAAAAACAAAAATTAAATTATTAAAACATGAGATGAAATGAACATGAACAAAGATGGCCGATGAATCCACAAATATATAAACATCCACAAATAAAATGTCATTTTTGACAGAAACTTATTTTATTTCTTTTTTATTACTATAGAATGGTAAAACATTGAACAAGATGTTGAACGAAACAGGCGGGAATTTTAAAATATTAGTTTGCTTACGAAAATCCGGCATGTAATAAATAAATAACGATTTAATATGTATGATTAATTGAATGTTAGAATTCATGAATACAAAGGTAGGATTTTTCCCACTCTACTCCCCACTTTCCACGTGAACATAAACGGTGACCATAGCAACAAACAGTAAACAAAGATACGCCAAAGTCATTTATGATACTCATACTATTTTCGTCAAGTAGTTAGGAAAGTAAGAAAAAGAAGATTAAGTTAGATCGATTTCAAATTTCCTCTTCATTCTCAATTATGAGCAATGGAAAAGGAATTGGATCCCAGTATAATAAAGTCCACACAAGCGAGTCTTGGAAAATACGTAAAGCGTCCACCGTTGAGTGAAAAGTTATTAAAGAAGCCACCGTTTAGATTCTTGCATGATATTATAACGACGGTATGTATTGATTATACTCAATGAAGGTTTCCAAAATTGCCTTAGCCATAAGCTTTCTTCTTTTTACTTCGCAGGTTTTAAAAACTACGGGATTCTTTGAAGGTTTGTTTGAAGAAAACGAACTAATATCTGAGAATGTCAAGGACCGAGAGAGTAAAATATTATTTCTTAATAAAGTTATATCGGTTGTTGGTAAGACGCCTTTTTCTTAATCTTTAATTTACCTACTTATAGACATCACCGATACTAAAAGTTAGAGCTCACTCTAAAAGGGGAGCTTAGCTGTAGAAGTACAGGACAGCTTATCTCCAGGATCTTTGATTTACTTTCTCTACGCCCATATTGTTAAATTCAATTACTAGTAACAAGTTCATATACGGTAGACCAAAATCAGACATATTATTTCATAACATTTAACATTACGATTGCTCGGGCAGGGTCGCTTGCAACTAATTACTTCATATATATCTACATAAAAGAAAATCTGTGATACTTATACCTAATGATGAATGAGTGTAGATAAAGTAGTACAGCAACTGCACATAGCTAATCATCAAAGGGCGGACAGTGGATGCAATATACGACAAAATCATGTCAAACGATATGTAATATGGATATGACTACAAAAACTGCATACATAAATGTAATAAGTCTTATCCATGTTGTGCTTTCGTCACCATATTGCATCCACTGTCCGTCCTTTGTTAATTAGGCGTTAAAACAATCGTGTGATATCATAAAACTCGTCATAGGCACGTTTCATACAACCACACTCGTGTTTTAAGATCTCTCATTATGTAACAGTTGCATAAACTACTATGATTTAACTTACAACTTCCGAAAAAGCCTTAGCCTACTAAGAAATATTTTTTTCCTACAGGTTTGGCCAATGGTAAAACATTGTCTGCAAAGCCATCGAAAATAGTTGCAGGGCAGGAGCCCGATAAAACAAACGAATTGCTGCAGTGTTTAGCTCAAGTTCTTGATAAAAATATATCTTCAGATGAAGCCGTCAAAAAATATAAAGAAGGCGCAAAATCAACGACAACTGATACGAATTCAAAAGAACCTGCAAAAGCTGTAAAGAAAACAACGGGACCAAAAAGTGTTACATCGAGAAGTAGTGAAAAATTAACTAATCAGAAGAAAGAACAAAAAGATGTCGTAGTAAAAAATGGAGCTAAAGAAAGAGTAAGTAAATCAAAAGAAAAGGAAAGTAAACTCAATCAGGAATCACCCCCAAAGGTATCAACGCAAAAATCAAAAATCAGTAGCAAAAAAGCCCCAGTAGAAAATGCAAATCAGCATTCCAATATTAATTCACAGAATAACAAGAAGCTATCGAAAATTTCGAGTAAAGATCAGAAGAAATCAACTGAAGAGAATGATGAAAGGGATAACGGCACAGAAGTCACTATTAAGGAACCAGAAAGTTTAGTTCCAGTCCCAGAGACTACATTACCACAAGCACCAGATGAACTTACGCAAGAGAAACTAGACACATCTTACACAATTGCAGACACTGACTTCAATTCCTCTTTTTCATCTCAAGATCTGTTGGAAACTGGAAATAAATTTGAAGAAATCCAAGAAGCAAAACTTAAGACTCCAACTTTTCCCGATACAACAATTACTGAAGAAGAGAATAATGAGACACTGTTAAAGAAGGACGTTAATGACATTCCAGAAAATAAAAGAGAGGAGATAATTGGCAACAAAGTACAAAATGATATAAGCAATTTTCGCCAGAGCATTGCTGATGACTCGGAAAAAAACAATGACGATAGAGTAATCTCAGCCAAAAAGAATCGGGCCGTGTCTAATAGCACAATAAGACCAACTAGTGTTAGACCATCATCGTCAAGGCCTGGAGCGCCACGGTTCAGAGACAAACATGGTGGAGCAGCGCAAGAAAGTGACAACCTACTTGTGGGGAAAGTAAATATAATAGTGGAGAACACACCCAATGAAGAGGTAAATGGATTTTCGAAAACAAAAACAATATATTTAATTGCACAAAAATACTTAGCAAACTTGTATTTGTTTTTCAGGAAGAGGATAGAAGCATCATTATTGTTGAGCAGCAGCCAACCAATGACTTATCAACAGACCAGCAGGATAATCTGGCATCAAATCAGCATGGTCACTTGGTTCAACAGATTTTGGACTCACAGAAAGAATTTTCACAAGTCACTGGCAAGACTGAAATAGTAAGTTCATACAATAAAATTAAGGGAAAAATAAATATCCTGTTAGGTAAGGAATATTTAAATAATTGTTTATCATCAACAGGAATGGCAATTTGGAGCTCAAAAAGCGAGAGAAGCATCAAATCAAGAAATAGAGCAAGTTAGGTTCAATATTCAAGCTCTTTCGCGCGCTGCGAATCCACTGGGGAAATTACTAGATCATGTTCAAGAGGATGTGGAGGTGATGCGCCAAGAGTTGCATCAATGGACACGAACTTACGAGGAAACCTCTAAGGAACTTTCTAAACAAAAGGCGTAAGTTAGCACTAACTTTACAAACTTAACATAGACGTGATTTTTAATAATGAATTTTGATATTTGTTTCCAGAGCCAATGATGACTCTCTGCTACCACTTCACACAAAGATTAAACAACTGGATATAGACATAAAAGAAAAGCAAGACAAGATTGATGATCTCAAGATTGTGATACACAAGAATTCATCTAGAATTGAAAAGTTACTGGCAAGTGGGAATGTGCAATAATGTTAAATATTTTATATACTTAATGTAGTTTATATTTCAATCTAGACAAATAAATAATGTAGTCAAAACTGTTTTTCGCTTTTGCCCATATATTGTATATAGATAGAAATGAAATATGTTTCAGTATGAAATTAATATAATCTTCTAGATAGAGAAAAACATAATTTATACATACATACATACTAGTGCTCAAAATTAGCCTCAACTTAAATGAAAATAATCTTACAACTATTACATTTAATTTTATTGGAAGATAATACAATTATGTTATGAGCAATGAGTCTGCTGTATCAAGTTACTGAAGAAAATAACTTAGATTCCAAAGGATGTGAATGCTTGATTTTATTAACATGCAATTTAATACTAACTTGAAATTGGTGTGTCGAGATACAATTACATATTAAGAATTATGGTATATCCATCATCATACGGTCAAAGATAAAGCCAGTTTAATAAGTTGTTTGGATAAGGCAAATTGAATGTTAAAGAAACAAAATAAATATGATTGTAATTAACATTGAAATTTCTATGCTTATAATGTTGCATAATTATACTGTTAAAACCTTACTTAACTAGACTTATATTTTATTTACACCAATACTCATGAGAAAACTAGCTTAATTGTGGATAAAATAATATTTATTTAGTGTGCTAAGGACAGTATAACATTACCAATTCTACATTCAAAAATATAACATAAATTTAGATACTAGTAATACATGAAATAAATTGCCCCGGTTAACAACAACAATAATAATGGAGTGTACAGGTTTAGTTTATTTCTTAGGGATTCTATAAATAAGATATTCGACACATTATTTAGGTACTGGAGGTTGCGGAGGACCATTTGCATTGTTGTCATACTGACTAACGTAACACCCGCGCCGAGCACCTGTCCTAGTAGGGCACTGGCGTTTTACCATATTTGCAGCTTGTTCAATACGCATCACCAGCCTGTGTTGGCTTTCCAGTTTCTCCAAGCAGCTTTTGCAAATAGTCTTAGGTAAGGGATCAGATTGAGAGACCTGAAAGAAAGTAAACATAACATTAACTAAACCCAGTGAAGTGAAATTGAGAAATTTAAACTCGTAAGTACACAATAATGACATATTTCTTTGTGTTAATCTCTGGACTACAGATTGGATGATATAGTATATTGTGCAACAAGGAATTGTATACAGCCAGGGCTCATGACTAACAAAATACCAATTGCATAGTACAAAACCAGCTAAAAATATCCTTTTATTTATGTTACTTTTAGAGACCTACATAATTTGTACTTCTTTAAAATTGAAACGTAGTTTATTAAGCAAAATTAAATGCTGTGCAAGACTAATTCTAAACGAATACTCACTCATTTGCTATTGAAAATCATGGTACAAAATAGTAATTTACTTACGTTTATAGATAAATGTCTATTGATTTTCTCCGATATGCATAATCGTATCCCTTCTTCGCCATAAATATGAAGCACTACTCGATGCATTTCAGAACATAAACGGCAAATGAATCCTGTCAGGACTCCTCTATCTAGGCTACCCATTGCAGAAACTAAATAGTTTATTATTAATCACTAGAAATCTTACTATACAACTGAAGTAATATAATTTTCACAATAAATTGATCTCGCTACTTCACTTCGTCTTATTTTTTTTCTTGTTTTTGTTATATATATTTTTTTTCGCTGTGGTTACTAGTAGGCCAAGGTCACACATCCTACAGCCAACGACAACACTGAAGCAAGGTTCAACTAGCGAGCTTTTTACGCTTAAAATCGTCAATTTGGCCGTCTGTGACGTTTTAGTAGTTCGTAATCGAAATAATTCTACTATTTCGCGAAATGTAATAAATAAACCAAAATTTCTTTATTTATCCATTTCATCGAAATTTCTTACGTCGCTTTTCATGTCACCAAAAACTATTCCACGAATTACATTACGATTTTTTTCTAATCACATAATCATCAATCCATTGCTTTTTATTTCATCTAATCTAACAACTTTTCATCGTAAATCGTTTCGAATCTGTCTCAAATCGTAGCGTAACGATTCATCGAATTTAATCGAGTCACACAAACATGATTCATAGATGGTACGTTCCACATATTTCTGTAAAATGATGGATTCCCGATTTTCTCTTACCGTTCCTATATTTCGTAAGTAATGGGCGTTTTATCCGCGCGTTTCTTGAGTTGTCCGTGTTGCACGGTTCTTCCCAAAACGAAAGAGCAAGTCGCAATAACTGATCAAATTCGGAACTGATTCAGACTTTGCCAAGATACCAATGACGAAAAATATCGGCGGACTATTCTCCTTAGCGCCATCTGTTGATAAAAATGTCTTTGTCTTCTCATCACTCCGAAACGGCTGGACGGATTTTAACCAATTTTGGATGTCCACCTATCCCTGTAGTCCCTAGCTGGACACCCAAAGATGGTTAGAGGATTAATATCCTCCTTCCGGTTATTTCTATAAGTACAATATTGTCAACATGTCAGCAATGTGTACTCACCTTGCTGACGTATTGTTTTATGCTGTGCCACATATGTAGGTACTTCATATGAATAAAAAAGAAACATGAATTAATGAAATCAATTAAAAATTATTTAATTCCTCTAATAATGATTTACATTTTTCTTTCAGTAGCTTAACAGCTTCAACAAATATGACGTTAGGTGCCATTGCTCCAACAGACTCCACATTAACTGAAAAGAAAAACGCAATGATTATAATCAACAAATACGAGAAACGATTGAGATCAACTGATATTTTAACTTCAAATGTCCCGCACCGATCCGTGCTTACGCATACCAGGGGTTAATATCAAATATACAGGGTGGGCAAAAATAAAGAAAATATAAAAATTCATTTTGTACGAACAACTGTACAAAGGTTTCCCATGACTTACTCTTATATTGCCACCAGTGATAAAAAAATACTTTCGTACTCCCCACGTAGATTAGTATATGATAAACCTTTGTAGGGGTGTTCCAAATCAACTTAACTGCTCAGCTAGTCGACGGAAATCTGTGTCCCAGACGCCAAGCAGGCAGCATAATTATAGTACGACATTGTATAGCGGCAAATGACGTCCTGGCATCTGTGGCACAGCTATACGTCAACGTGATTTCCCGTGGCGCTCAAAAGGTTAAGTGATTATTGTTACATGAAGAAATTGTGTATTGAACATAGCAAGTATAACTCAAAGAAAACCCTTTTTTAGAAATAAAAATATATAAATACATTTGCACTTCTTTTTAATTTCCTAAGCTAGCTCTATGCTATCTAGCTACTAATAAGGTTAATGTGCTGTTATAGGTGCTTATTCAAAATAATGATTTTTCGAGCAAGATTTTATATCTTTTTATATTTATTGCTTCAGGTTCATTATTATTTTTCCATCCTGTATATTTCATAACTTACATATAAAATGATCTCGAACTCTGCTTAAAATCACTGAATCTTTGATTTCATCATATCTGTAAACATTTCTGCTGCAGGTGTCATAACGGGCGTCGCGAACAAAAGCTTGGCCATCAGGGTCAATGCCAATGACTCCTGGGGAGAAGCAGGTCTGCAACAGAGTTGCTTGACTCCCGCTTACTTCTCGAGTTAATGTGATTTCTGGCAGTAGGCGGTATGATGCAGTAGCTAGGCAAAGAGAGTTACAAATGAGAAATAGTTTATATAAATAAAATAGAAACATGGACAGAATTCATAGTACTCAGGAGACTATTTAAGGAAGGAGTATTAATAAGACTTAGAGCTAGAACATTTCTTTTTGTCTTAGTATATAGGCAATATTCATGTTACAAATAAATAGAATAGGAACCCCAGACAATGCACTTCTGAAGCCCACCTTTCCATACTTAGGTAGATGATGTGGCTTATAAGTACCACTGAGCAAATACACAGTGATCTTGAGATTAGAATTCAGCCTGATTATGATCAATTCGAAAATAGTGTCCATAAAATAAAAGGCATTTGGTGGGGGTGTTCGTTATCTTTACAGTTTATAAACCCTGCCTCTGGGTACATCCCGCTGACTTACCTACTGGTGAGAATTTGGCATGATCCTTTCCTATCCCTTTCACTGCAACTAAGTGGAGATCTAATTCATGGCCAGGCCTCATTTTCGAAATTAATATTCTGTCATCCACTGGACCCACATCAGCCTCCTTGTGCACAGATGCTTGGTTGCCAATGGGATGCCATTTAATCTGAGATGAGTAAACTAAAAACAAAAGAGGAATACACATGTACAGTAATTAGTTTTACTCATAATCATTAAGCCCTCCACGCACTAGGCAGACTTGGTGAAGCAGCTAGTGGAATATAGGACAATCTATGCAAGCCACTCACCACAAACTCCTATATGTGTCACTGGCTGCCTAGTTCGACCCTTGCTGTGGAACTAGTACCCCATAACAAAGTGCGCAACTAGTACTTAGTAGTAGCTTAAGGGTTAGTTAGAGCAAATACTACAACATTAAATTTAAATGTATAATATCCTATTTAACATTTTAGTTTCCCCACAGAGTTTAGAAACAACTTTCCATTCATCTGGCTTCTCTAATACCCTAACCTGGGTTGCTTGTTTTTCGGATAGACACCTTAATTTATTGCCAATATTTTTTTTATTCTTATTTTACTAAATGGAAATACTAAATAGTTGATTCAAAAATTAGAGATTTCCTGAAATTTTTTTTATTGTTTCAGTAGCTGCTCTTACTGACCCGTTTGTATGGTCCACCCTGTATAGGTGCATTTTTACATTTAAAATTACAAACACATGAAATGAAATGAATGAAATAATTTATTCAGTAAGTTGGCCATAGGGGCACTTTTACAAGTCAGATTATGAATCTACTGGCATTTTGTAAGAGGAGACCGCTGTTGAGACTTACCACTGTGATTGACGTACATGTCTTCTGTCCTAAAAGAGTCTTTGGACTGGGATGTGTTGGCACTGCATTTTACTTTCAGTGTAAACTCCAGTGTATCAAATTCAGTACCTTCTGTGGCATCTGTAAAAAAAATTACAGTCAGATTTTCAGTTTATTTGTATTTTGTTTTTGTTTTTAGGTAAGCTTGGTTTTTAAATTTCAAAGAAGTTTGTTTGAATGCAGGTTTTATAGATGCATACCTTCAGGACGATACTCAAACAATCTTGGGTCAGCTTTCAATGGTATGAGGCCCAACCTATGGGCAAGCACTTCATCTTGAATTATAGAAGTATTATTTTTTATCATCACTTTTTCAATAGCCATGCTCGGAACCTCACTGAGCATCAGTCTTCGAAAGGCGTTCGCAAAGGCTGGTTGTATGCCGATAAGGTCGAATTCCATTTCGGAGTTATCCATTTTCACAACAACTATGCGAAAACCTTTAACGAACTTTTTGAAATTCCACTTCTCGTCCGCCATTCCGTAATCATTCGGGGCATTCTGGAATTAAGAACGGATAAATTAAAAATACATTAAGATGTATATCGACGAGATGTGACAACAACAAAAATTAAATTCTGAATCGCCTAAGAGGTTAGAATCATGTGGTTACATATTCTTTGTCGACTAGGTTGGATAAGATCGTAATAAATACCTTAATACGGAATTCCTCTAATAATGCTCGGGGTCTGTTATCTTGTTCAGGCATTATTTGATCTGTTAAAGTCTTTACACGGCCGCAACTATTTTATTTAGCTATTCTTTTGGTTTAAAAGTTTAATTAAAGCGAAGCGAACGTCGTATTCACAATGATCGCATGCATGTATGTACTTATTGTGTTTCTAATTTCTATCTAGTGAATCGAATGACAGAAACGGAACGTTCAGTTCAGAAGTGACAAAATAATACCTAAATATTAAAATTACTTGCAAATTTATACAATTTTGCAAGTAATGTTCGAAAACAATTCTGCTCATCACCAGTGTAATTAAGTTAGCGTCGTGATAATTTTCCGAATATAGTTAATGTCAATTTCATGGATTTTACAGAAATCGATGCATATATATCTTGCTTTTTCTGAACGTTCCTTAAATTGACAGTTCGAACTTCTAACATGGGAACTCCCGAGCAACTCCGACTCCGACTGGCAGTTTCTTTTTTTGGCAGCTTTTTGCTATAACAAATTGATCAGGAATAATGTTATTACTATTATGTAAGTCTTCTCATTTCATTAATAAGATAACTATTCTACATAAGATATTTTTAATAGTTTATTTAAGTACTACGGAACTAATATTCTCTATATTTAGGTACTTTTATTCGCTTACATAGTACAGTCAACTAATTTGATTTCTAGGTCACTATAGAACCTTGTCACAATGATAATGATATGAAATTTCAAGCGCTTTCATATTGACGTTCACTGTGACAAGGTACGAAATGTCCTAGGAATCAAATTGGTTGACTGTACATGGCCGGTCTCCCACTGCTGGGTAAAGGCGCTCCTTCTTCGCCGCGATGGCTAATCGTTCTGGATGATCAACATAAAATAAACAGAATTAAACAGTTAAAAAAACGTTGCCTTTTAATTTGATAATTACCTATAATCGACTAATCCAAGTTTTTGTCATATAAAATTTACCGTTTTCTGTGCGGTAAAGACAGTAAAAATGTACTAGGCAAATGACATGCTCAAAATGCTCAAGCGATATTATTTTACAATTGTACGCCAAAATCATTTCGAGTAGGTTGGTGCGCTTTACCTACCTCTGCTGTCTGTACAGAACTTGTACTATTTATTATCTATTCTGTGGTACAGATATAATTTCGCGTTAGTGGTACTAGGAGTACTACGTATTAAAATGACGCCAACTATGTGATGAGGTGGATTAGCTTTGGAAAGAATTAAAACGTAGAAATACAAAACATTGTTTATATTTGTATATGAGAAAGAATAGACAACTTCACATGACACTGTACATCAATCAGTTTTTTTTTATAATTCCTAAAACAAATTCAAAATATAACATAGACAAACATGGACAGCATCACGACCTTCCAACACCTTCTCCTGATGTTCGTTCATGTTGCTGAGACACGTCTCTATACATGCATTAATCTTGCACAGTGTCTTTCAAACTTTACTTTTGACAGTGGTTTTGTCATTACGTCAGCTAACTGAATCTCAGTTGGACAGTAGCTGATATTGATCAGTCCGTTCACAAAGTGTTCGTGTATAAAATGGTATCGCACATCTATGTGCTTCGACCTTTTGTTGAAGGATCCAGATTTCACAAGTTGAATCGAACTTTGGTTATCAACGTGTAAATTTATTTTTATATCCATATTGGTTATTTCCTTCAATAAAGATTTCAGATGCAATGCCTCTTTGCAACAGTCTGCTGCGGCTATGTACTCGGCTTCGGTCGACGATAACGCTACTATAGGCTGTCTCTTGGATGCCCATACGATTGGTCCATTTGCTATCATGAGCACGGAGCCAGAAGTGCTTCTTCGCGTCAATGGATCTCCAGCATAGTCCGAGTCGCTGTATGCATCGATATTCTCTATTGGCGTGTTTCTTTTGTACAAAATGCCTTTGTCTTTGGTTCCAACCAAATATTTAAATATTTTCTTCAGTTTTGTGACATCTTCTCTAGTGGGATTTTCGACCTTCCTGCTAACTTGATTGACCGCTTGTGCGATGTCTGGTCTAGTTCTGGTAGACAGGTACAGTAAACTTCCCACTGCCTCCCTGTAGGGATATTCCTTCTCCTGGGCAGTTTCCTGTATCGACTTCGAATCGCTACTTGTACTTGCGGGCGTGTCACAAGCTTTGGCATTTTTCATATTATATTTTTCCAGTACATCATTTATATAAGATCTCTGAGTAAGAATGATTCCTTCTTTTGAATTTCTTATTTCCATACCCAGATAAGTACTTGGATTTTGATTCTTTTTCATTTCAAATTTGGTTTCAAGCTTCTTCAAAATAACTTCGATCTTTTTCATGTCTTTACCTATGACAAGTCCGTCATCGACAAATAATCCGATTATTATTGACTTATCTTCGTTTATGAAAACGCATCGATCGGTTTTTATCGTCTTGAAACCCAACTCAAACATCGCTTGGGTAAAAGTTTTGTTCCAAGTGAATGGTGCTTGTTTTAGTCCATATAACGACTTTTTCAGCCGGCAAACTACTTCAGTAGTGTTGCAGTCAGTTTTATAGCCAACAGGTAATTTCATATAAACTTCATCTGTCAACTCTCCGTACAAGAATGCTGTCTTTACGTCAAATGTCATGAAGTGGTAAGATTTGGATGCGGCAACGGCTAGTAAAGTTTTCAATGCAGATTGAGCCACGACTGGACTATATACGTCTTCAAAATCCAGGTTTCCCTTCTGTTCGCAGCCACGTACGACTAATCTGGCTTTGTACGTACCGTCATCTTTAATCCGAAATACCCATTTGTTCGACAAAATTTTGTGTCCTTTGGCTTCTGACCTGTCAACTAGTACCCAGGTGTTATTTTTCTGTAATGAATCCATTTCAGACTGTATTGCCTTCTCCCAATTTTGTCTGTCGGTGCCCGTCACTGCATCTTGATATGTAAGAAATGAACAATCATAATCATCATTACTATCTGAAGTAAACATAGTCACGCAACGACTTAACTCATAGTCTTTGGTCCATATTGGTGGTCTCACTTCTCTTTGTGGTCTTCCACTTGAGGGAGGTGGGTCAATTGGATCTTGACTGGAGCTGGAAGAAGGAAAATTTGTAGGTTCCTGAAAAGGTAAGTTATTATTAATTTTGTTTTTAATTTCAGGTTCTTCAATCTCAATTAATTCGTCCGATTTTGGTCCTAGAGTAGAGTCTTCGTTTTTCTCAGCAGAAGTATTGCCATAATGCATCTTTTCGATTACTTTTACGTCTCTGCTGATAACAACGTCATTCTTTTCCGGTATGTAGATTCTAAAGCCTTTGGTATTATTCGCATATCCCAAAAATACTCCTTCTGTCGCTTTGGCTGTGAATTTTCCTCTTCGGTTCTTGTTCATCACAAATGCTCTATTTCCAAACACCTGTAAATGATTTCCCGATGGTGTTCTTCCTACCCACTTCTCATATGGGGAGTTTCCTTTGAGAGCTTTTGCAGGGCTTCTATTTATCAAATAGTTTGCTGTATTCACTGCTTCTGCCCATAGATTTGCAGGAATATTGGAATCCAGCATCAGACATCTTGCTTTATCCATCAGCGACCGATTTTTCCTTTCACTCATGCCATTTTGCTGCGGTGTATAGGGTGCAGATAGTCTTCGGCTTATACCATTATCTTTGAGGAATTTGTCAAACGCCTTCGACCTATATTCGCCTCCATTGTCAGACTGAAGGTTTTGAATTTTCTTCTTATGAAACAGTTCAACATAGTTTTTATACTCTTTGAATTTTTCGATTACTTCGCTCTTTTCTTTTATGAAGTAAACACAGCAGTATCTTGTATAGTCGTCAATAAATGTAACGAAATACTTTGATCCGGCCATTGATTTATGCTCAAAAGGGCCACATACATCGCTGTGAATTATCTGGAGCACTTCGGTAGAGATTATTTGTTCATGGCTTTGGAATGGTAGAGTGGTAAATTTACTCTTGATACAAGTCTCGCAGGTACCCAAAATTTTTTCTTTAAAGTCAAGTCCTCGCATCATTTTATTTTAAACCATTTCCTTTAGGTCTCTTTCATTGACATGACCTAATTTCTTGTGCCATTTCATAATTTCGCTTTCTGCTCTGGGCGTGAAATTTGCTGTCTCTTCCGGCTTATCGAATTCAATAAAATATAATCCATTTCTTCGTTTAGCTTTTAAGCTAACACTTCCGTCTTTTATGACGCTGGCTTGTTCCTTTTCAAATAAAACTTTATAGCCATGATCTGTAATTTTGCTTACTGACATCAAGTTGTTTGACAAATCTGGTACATATAATGTGTCAGTTATATTATGCTTGCAATCTTCTGTATAGAGTTCAGCTTTTCCTTTCCCTTTAACTTGGGTCGTATGCTTTTCTGAAGCTAGTCTTAGAGTGTCAGACGCAGGGATCAAATTACAGAGTATACTTTTGTCACCCGTCATATGTGACGTACAGCCACTATCCAGACACCATAAATTGCTTATACATTTCGACGTTTCTGTTGTTAAACAGATGTTGTAGGTCTTTTCTGGACCTTTAGTTTTATTAGGGTTATCAGGTCTCTTCTTTGACCAACAATTTTCTGTGGAATGCCCTTTCTTCTTACATTTGTTGCAATATAGTACCTTTTTCTTTGTTTTAACATAGAATGCTTCTGAAGTTTGAGGTTCGCTTGCTTCGCTTTGCCTTCTTGCTTCGTATTCCTCTATGATTTTTACTTTTAACATGTCAGGACTTGGTAAAATATCTCTCGACTCAATTGCCGTTCTGAAGCCATCGAAATTTGCAGGTAAACTGTATAGCATCATAATGCTTAATAATTCTGGATGAATTTTGACATCCATGTCTTCTAATTTACCCACTACGTCCATAAAGTTACTGAGATGGTCTCTCACATCTTCTTGTGAAGTCATTTTCTTTAATACTAGCTGCTTTAATAGCGTAGCCTTTCTCGCAGGTCCTGAACTTTGGTGTACAGATTTTAGTTTATCCCACACCTCCTTGGATGTGTTACATCCCTTTATTTGCTTAATTTCTGGTGGAGATAAAAGTAAAAGTAGCTCCGACCTTGCCTTTAAGTCTTCCTTTAGGAACGCACTCTTTTGTTCGGCAGTCGCAGTTGCCGCTAACGTTTTTTCACCACTAGCGTAATCCCACAGATCGTATCTTATGAGAATCGCCTGTGCTTGTAAGCACCAGGTATCGTAATTTGATTTTGTCAGCGGTTCTATGCTTCTTAGACTTGAGCTCATTTTTGAAAATTTTATTATCTCATTTACTCACGGTTTTAATTATTTTTCTTCCATTTGCCACTAATTATTCAACGCTCTGCTACCACTGATGAGGTGGATTAGCTTTGGAAAGAATTAAAACGTAGAAATACAAAACATTGTTTATATTTGTATATGAGAAAGAATAGACAACTTCACATGACACTGTACATCAATCAGTTTTTTTTTATAATTCCTAAAACAAATTCAAAATATAACATAGACAAACATGGACAGCATCACGACCTTCCAACACTATGAAGCTAAATAAGTAACATTTTGTGAAAATTGAATCGAAATCTGTCCACCTTTTTTAGGGTTCCGTACCCAAAGGGTAAAAACGGGACCCTATTACTTAGACTTCGTTGTCCGTCCGTTCGTCTGTCACCAGGCTGTATCTCAAGAACGGTGATAGCTAGACAGTTGAAATTTTCACAGATGATGTATTTCTATTGCCGCTATAACAACAAATACTAAAAATAAAATAAATATTTAAGGGGGGCTCCCATACAGCAAACTTGTTTTATGGTATATATTATACGGAACCCTTCATGCGCGAGTCGGAATCGCACTTGCTCAATTTTTTCGAGTTTGCTATGGACAGACGGACCTCTGGACGCCGGACACCGTATGGACGGCAAGAAATTTATAATATAACAGGCATATAACAGCTCACGTAACGGTCTCTTGCGATCTTAAAGATATGACAGAGTATTGGAGACCTTTCCACCATATGGAGAAAATACTTCTTTAGGCGGCTTCATTTAAATTAGACGAATCCACATTGTTCTTTTCAAATAAATCGCTGTCCTTTAACCGCGCTTTGAAATTAGTAATTGTCAACAAAATATGCTTAATTATAATTAATCACAATCGGCAATGACTCCGCATTAGTCCAAAAGCCTTAAACTGACAGTCTGTCGAGGAAAAATGTAGCGAAAGTATTGGTGTCCCCCAAATGATATCTGTATTAACGGCGGTGGTACTTATGCAATGCCTAGTACGCCGGCGTGTCAGCATCAGTAACCAACGAACTCTCCGCTCAACTGCACTCTAACTTTGACAACCTTCTTACAGTGCATACATGCCCTTAGTTTTATTTTTAATTTAACAAGTGGCCAGTGTCCCGATGTCTACACTCTAAATTTTTGGCGGTTAAATTTAAAAGTGGAAAAATGTACTTTGCAAAAGTTTTGTTTGTGGTGTTTTCTGTTGGGATTTTGTATCCAGGTAGGATATAAAGTTTTTTTTTCGGTTTATTTTTCGTGTTACTTACGGCATCGGCAGTTGGTGGATTCGATTAGTTACCTACTCCGAATATTTCAGGCGTTGCCTGTTTATAGTTGGGCCTTTTCGCTGTTACTCGTGTCCCTACTTTTCGTTAGACAATTCATATTTTTCCGAAGATACACAATTTTTAAAACGACTGTAATGAAAGGAAATGAACAGTGTTAAACCACTGCTCATTTTTCTATACAAATCAAGGTTTTGTTCTCGTCTGTTTCCTCCTCCTAAACTTAACCAATCTTTACGGAGGAACTGAATAGGAAGGAAATGGTCTGTGTCGGACCGTTTCGATTTTTGCGCAAGTCGTTATAGAATTTCTGTACTAGGCGTTCGTTTGGCTTGGTTAAGTTTGGACCTCATTTGTATTCGACGCCAAAGTTACCAGGGACAAACTTAACGTAAACTTTTATGGGAAAAAAGCTAGTATGGGAAAAGGAGGAGTGATATATACGAGGAGTCCAAATATTTGCACCTACGTATATCGACTATTTTTTTTTTGTTAAATAATGTACTATATCTATGTATTAAACATTTTAAATGTTGTCAAAATTGACAAATATGTCTCACTTGAATGTGGATGTGGATGTGACATAGGCTACGTATTTTCAAGCGACTTCCAAAATCTTAACTTCAAAATATTTTCGCAAGCTGATGATAGGTACATTACAGAAAACTATATATTTCATAGAATTTGTAAATGTTTCGTAAAGTTTGTGTTATAACAATCCCAAAAAGAAACGGTTTGCATATCACCATGCTTTGTAATACTTATCTCTTGGTGTTATCATATTATATCACTAACCTTTAATTAAAACTAGCTGCGCCCCGCGGTGTTACCCGCTCATCACACGGGAACACTACATTTTTCGGGATAAAAAGTAGCCTATGTATTAATGCGGGATGTCAGCTATCTGCATACCAAAATTTATCAAAATTGGTCCAGCCGTTTGAGCGCGAAGAAGTTTCAATTTCAAACGTACAAACACACAAACGTTCGTCTTTATAAT
Source organism: Apotomis capreana (assembly GCA_947623375.1). Lineage (NCBI taxonomy): Eukaryota > Metazoa > Arthropoda > Insecta > Lepidoptera > Tortricidae > Apotomis > Apotomis capreana. The sequence continues at coordinate 9,830,167 of OX392516.1, forward strand.
TGTGATTAAAGCATCTATCATTCTATCCCTTGATCACGAGCGCTGCAAAGAAAGAATAAAGATTCGAAACAGACCAAAAAAACATTGACCACGAGTGATAGAGATCGAAATGCTTTCGTCGTTTGAGGTAATTAAACTTATAAAATGCTCTGTAGATTGAAGATTAATTGGGTCATTGTCAGATTTTAGGTGCGCGTCTTTCCGGTGGACATTTGCGAAATTAAGGATGCCAGGGCCTAATTATCTGATTAAATGCCTGTGAGAGTAAAGAACGTTCCCTCTTCTATAATACGACGTAATAGCAACATAACTTTTTTGACCACCGAAGGGACAAATTTTGTTTTTTGAACTGAATGACCCAATTGCTCATTTATAAGTTGACTAAAAAGTCTATAGGTATACTTAGTACACATGTAACAGACCGGTAAGCATTATGTAACGAAATAATATTAATCGCTCAGACTGAACGCATCGGCATCTCATGCTCTCCTTTCATCTCAGTGGGACACACATTCTTATAATATCGTGTGGTAACGCATTAACGCATACTTATATTATATGCCCTGGATACCCAGATAGACTATAAAAAAATAATTATTCCGGACTTTATTTTTATTACCAACTCTTTACAAGTTGGGTAAAGCATATTTGTAGAATGATACAAGTGTACCTACAGTATATATTACTTTACCTAAAGGTACTCGTACAATAATGTGTCCCCAGCACAATAATGAAATTCTTTTGCGGGATCGAGAACTTAAGGTACACGACTTAGGCTGCGTTTCCACCAGAGATGTGCGAGGATATGTTTTTGTTAACCAATGGAATACATTCATTTACAGCTCAGCGCAACTGATTCTATTGGTTAACGAAAACACATCCCTCGCTCTCGCTTTGCATGCTCGCACTTGGAAAAGTAGCCTAAAGATATAGATAGATATGGGAATGGGATATAATATAAATACTATTTTTTTTACCGGGGCAAAACGCCCCAAGTCATAAGTCGTTCACTCGTTCATTGAACCATTTACATTGTGTTGGAATGATTATTAGATTTATTAGGGTAACTAATAATTACTGAATAAGATCAATACAATTTTATTAGGAGTAGGTTGTCGCATACATCTGATAGAGTTGTAGAGCTTTTTTGGAAGGGGAAATTGTGGGTCAATAACGAGACCTCTCGCTTTAGTCGCTTTAACGTAACACACCTTTTGTTTCACAATTGACTTACTCTTAAGAGGTTCACACAAAAAGTACAAAAAAAATATTATACAAGCCTCTTTCTTCCTTTGTACAAGACTATACTTTATACTATTGTTTCGTTGTGATTTTTGTAGTCTGGCGAAACTATAAGGTAATCGACAACTTCAATCGAACTAACTACTTAATTGCAACTTTTGGTTGCTAATCACTGGGTTTTCTTAACGAAGGTTGCGTGCATTTGAAGCTACGAAGATTGAATTTTTTAAATGGATCAGTAGAGAGGATAAAAATATTGGAAGTAACAGAGTGACACTCTCTCTCTCTCTTCCCGACTATGTATCCCACATGGTGGTGGGATCAGCCTTCCTTATCTTCCTCCTCCACTTCGCCCTATCCCTGATGTCGTCTTCGGAAACATCGCATTCTTATATGTCTGTCAGCAACACATTTGTCCAGGTGGTCTTAGGTAACAGAGTGACACTATCACACTAATATTACCTATAAGGCCAAAGTTTGTGAGTGTGCTTGTATGTTTGTTAGATACTTATTCACGCTCAAATGGCTGAACTTTGGCACGGAGGTAGCTGACACCCTGGATTAATTAACACATAGGCTACTTTTTATACGAAAAAACCGGCCAAGAACATGTCGGGCAACGCTCAGTGTAGGGTTCCGTAGTTGCCCATCCTTCTCAATAAAATTCACTTAAAACAGCGGTTTTATGCCTGAGGTTTAAATTATGAGAAAGATTTCAAGCTCTATTAAAAGGTCGTAAACGCCAAAGTAACTGTTATTACTTATTATTTTCTGGAAGTTATCTATTATACGGGCAAGATTGAGCGAAATGTTTTAATACAGTACCTATGGCACTTAACTAATATTGTGTACCTAAAGTTCGAAGTATAAGGACACCGCGCGGCACTTACGTCATTTGAAAGAAAACTATGAATTTTGCGATAACTCAAAAACGGCTCGACCAATTTTATTCAATATAGTTTTAAAATTGAAGTGCTTATAAGGCCGCATTTTTATGAATTTTTCCATAATTTTTTGACCCGTGGTTGAAAAGTTAGAGGGGGGACGCTATTTTTTGTATTTCTGGAGCGAATATTTATTTGCTGACTTTATAAAAACATTATGTTTGAAGACCTCTAATATTTTTAAAAGACCTATTCAGCGACACCCCACACACTAGTGTTGGAACGAAAAAAATTCTGCTAAAATCTTGGTTTGAAATAATATGTACTGTGTGAAGTCGGTTGGGCCGAAGCTAGTACTAAATATATCTTAATGTTTTTAGGTTTTGGCTTTGTGTTATGGTGGTTTATAAAATATTACAATTTACTTTTAAAAAATAATGTTTGGAGACCCCTATTATTTTTAAAAGGCCTATTCAACGACACCCCACACACTAGAGTTGAAACAAAAAAAAAACACCCCCGCTTTAGGTGTACGGGAGAAGTTTTTTTTTTAGTTTTTATTTTACCGTTTTGTCGGCGTGATACATATACATACTCATACTAAATTTCAGCTTTCTAGTACAGTCACGAGCTAAGCCGCGGACGGACAGACATACAGACAGACGGACATGGCGAAACTATATAAGGGTTCCTAGTTGACTACGGAACGGAACCCTTAAAAATATTGTTCTTGTGGAATGAGCGGGCAATACCGCGGTGCGCACCTGGTCATTCGTCTTATGTCGTTTGCCTATTTTGAGTGATTTATATTATTATTGAACTCAATTTACCTCTGGCTTGCTGAAGAACACGTTTAACGCATCATTTTTGATGCGTACCTAATAACTGTAAACACCACACCGCCGACTCCCAATTTCCACATCCAGCGACAGATAATTGCTTGACACGTTGAATCCCGAGTAACAAAATCAGAACAACTGTCTTTTTCGCTGACATTAATTGACATAGAAAATTTGTCTAGGAGAATCTGTATGTAAACTCTTAGAGGGGATTTGGGTACGAATGCGGTATTATCTGCAAAGAGCAGTGAATCGACATACATATAATAAATATATTGGCTAAAAAGCGCATTGTAGAAAAAAGTATTTACTTTCGGGAATATTCCAGAGAGTATTAGAATGGCACGTCAAAAGTGCTTTAAATCAAATCCTCATCCTTCCAGTATATCGTATACGGTTTATACTTCTAAGCACAATGTGCTGAAACATAAACGTAAGAAATCCTTAGATGTAACTGACTAACTGTATAACATAACATCTTATGTTGCAACTGGATGGATAACTCGATAACATTCATCGGTGGTAATACACGACCTATACCTACCTATAACAGCAATTTAATGAATTACTATAATCTGCCGTACCGTAGTCGCTGACCGTAGTGCATCGCGTCTGCGTGCGTTATGAAACCGTCGAATATTGTTAGGCGGTTATCACCCAGCACCGTACACCGTTTTAACTCTGACTGTTAAACTGACTGACTTTTGATTTGTATATATAAGAATAGCACTGTGCTATTGACCGAGCGAGAGAAGCGTCTCCGTTTCAACTTGGCCATAAAAACTTTCGTGTGTCCGAATTCCGGATGTCCAGTTCTCCAGATTTCTGACTGTCTACGTTCACGCTTTTCTCAACCGATTCTCGTGAAATTTTGTGAGCAGGGTCGATAATGGTATATACCTGGATTTTTTGAGTCGAATTAGTTTATTTTTAGTTATACATTTATAAAACATGTAATGTTTAATTTTTTTTAGTATCACCACTCACCACAATTAGTGGAAAATAGAAAACGAAACATAAAATTAAATTATCCGAAAAAAAAAACGGTTGCAAAACATTATTCGCTATATCTGTAACCGCTTATGACCGTATTGACCGGTTGCAACTGAAAATATTAGGTAGGTTTGATAACATTCATAAGTGCAAAATATACTTACATATAGGTACTTATTTATACCTAGTAATTTCCTAGACGGTGATTTGCCGTGCCGTTTACATTCGCGTCTCGTCTGCTTTGTACCTATTATGAAATCAGCGGTTAAGTTAGGGCGGTTAGCCTACTTCGCGGTGCATTTTCGTCGACCTTGTGAATGCAGCCGCTCTCCGCCAGATCAACTGGTTGCATTTGCATAGGATTTGTTATATATACTATGCCAAAAATTTTGGTCTACCATTTTTAGACGTCCAAAAGCGTTCGACCAGTTTCTTGGGTGACTGATGTAGGTACTCTGTTCGCTGGTACATCACATTTAAGAAAAATATTAATAAAAGTTAAGCCATACTACGAATAATATTTAACGACTTACTAACGTATTCCGACTGTTACTGACTGTACTCTGACATAATTCGACGTGTTCTAAAATAGATCAAATACATAACTTCTTAACTCAAAGGTTATCGGGAAGAGCAAAGGCGAACTTATCCCTTAACGGGATAAGTTCGCCTTTGCAAGGAATGTTTATCTGTTAAAATGTATACATATAAAGCTAGTAAATGTAGTGGGTGGGCTCCTTGTCTGTGATGCTCATACCTTCGGTGCTGGTGGTAAATTTTTTGGTCTTCACCCGCTTGGTAATATTATAGCTTGAAAGTATAGGTAATATATTGGGTATCTATAATAACAAGATCAGTCACATATAAAAGCTAACCTTGGTCAGAACTCAAATTAATAAAAGTAGTCGACCCAAATAACCAATTAAGACCTGAAAAAATATTTTATAGTGTCAAACTTATCTAAGTTATCTAATATTAATTACTTAATCTAGTTTAACTACGCGTATTAATCGGTGCTCTACTTATGCAAGCTCAAAATGTGCATCTGGTCGGCCTTGGGCCAACCGCAGAAACAACCACGCCCAAGGGTGCCCAAAGTAAGCGAAGCCAAATGGACTTGAGTCAGTTGATTTATTTATTTCATTCACCACTGTCAACGTGAAATTACAATATAAAGACGAAAGTTTGTGAGTGTGTTTGTAATGCTTGTTAGGTACTTCTTCGCGCTCATGTGGCTGGACCAATTTTGATAAAATTCGGTACGGAGGTAGTCGGCTACTTTTTAACTGAAAACCGCGGGGTACACCGCGGAGCGCAACTAGTATTACTATAATAATGTTGTAATGTAAATAGGAATTTCTTGTTAAGCAAAAGTTATATCAATTTTAATGACTAAATTGACACAATTTATTTATTTCTTAATGACAAATTTTAGAGACTTTTTTTTTTTAAGTAATGGTTATTTTATTTTAGATCATTTTAATGATCCTTGACATGTTTTAATTTTAATGCTTTTAATATTTTATGATTTTCAATAATTTTTCTTTTTTATGTACATGGCGAAATTTCGTACGCCAAAAGGCACATCATAGCTGTACGCTGTACTATGTCTCACAAATGTCACCTTATTTTACCTATGCATGACGAAATAAATACTTTTGAATTTGAATTTGAATTTGAAATGTATTTTATACTAATTGCGATTCTACCCAATGAAATAATCCCTTCGCGCATATATCCATGAAAAGAAAGAGAATTATCATTCGCAGATATATCAAGTCTTCGCCTGTATTTAACTAATTGACAATTAAATACTTAGTAGTTAATTATACAGATGCGTGCGCGCACTGCGCGTGTAAATAATGCCACAGAGTATTCAGTATGTAATCAAAGTTACATAAAGGGCCGTGGAACATAGGCATTTATTCACCTTAGCACTCAACACAAAAGAAATAAAATGCTGAATGGAGTAAGGAAATAGTGAATGAGGGGTAAGTAATATAAGATATAAGAACTTATACTATAATATTCATATTATATACGCTCATATTGTATAAGCTTGTTTTGTATACCGTTCAAGGTGTATAACGAACGTTAGATATAACATCAAAATATCTATTTTGGTTAAGTATAACGTTATTTAAGTATAATATCATATATAACGATCATAACGTATAACGTTCATAATATCTCAGATTTAGAAAGAAAGAAAGAAAGAAAATAAATTTATTGAGACAAACTAAACAGCACCAAAACCATAAATCATAATAATCAAACATACTTAATCTAAAAAAAACCATAATACAAACTTAAATCTAAACAATGGGTAGACAGAAAAATTAAAACAAACAAAGTAATTAGAAATAACGAAATACAAATAAATGGTGCTGTCATGTCAGATCCCAAAAGGACACCACTCAGCATATGCTACGGCATCCAGGAGATGTCGCAACGCTGGTCTTCCGTGGCACCCAGAGGGCGAGCAGGTAGGTGGGAACAGCAAATGGTGACGTGTGTTTACATTCCAGCGCATGTAATTCATGTGTATGATGTGTTGTGACGTATTAGTTTATATAAATAAAATAAAATATATTAAATACTTACTTAAAATGGCGAGCAGTGTTACCTATAGTGTATAGGATAGGATAAGTAGTAGAATAGTGGAAGTATCATACTTAAGATAATATAAGCTATATTGAAGGAGGTGTAATTTATTGACAAGGTGTCTGGAATTAAGAATTGGAGAGTTGGAGATTTAATAGATGCCTGCGAAACTTAAATTTAAAAGTGCTTAAAGATTTAGCATTCCTAATGGGTGGAGGGATATTGTTCCAACATCTCGTGGCAGAGTAGCGGAAACTTCCACGAAACGCTGCTGTCCTTCCCGGCCGTGAGCAGATGAGTCGGACCGCCTCTCTGGCTGGCCGCGTAGAAAATGATAATTTCTCAAAGAGGTATTGAGGCTGCTGAGAATGAAGGACTCCAAAAAGTAATGAGGCAAAATGCAAAGATCGTCGTGCTTCCATCTTCAGCAACCTGTGATCATTAAGAAAGGGAGTGACATGAGCTCTAGGAGGAATGGGAAAACAGAAACGAGCACATGCATTCTGAACACGTTGGATAAGAGCCCTCGAGCGTGCCAGTAAACACCCGCTAATCACGGTGTCGACGTAGTTAAGCTTGGACAGGATCAAAGCGTCACATAATTTTATCCTAACATCAACACTGAGATAATTTCGAACCTGGTATAGAACTTTTAGCCTGTAAAAGCAGTTTTTTACCGTATCTATGATGTGCTTTTCGAAACGTAGCTTGTCGTCCATGAGAAGATCGAGATTGCGGGCCTCAGTAACACGCTCAAGACGCTCCCTTCCGAGTACTACAAGAGGGTCCCATGTAAGAGATTTTTCTATCAGACCTTTCGTACCAAATATAAGGTACTTAGACTTAGAGGGATTAAGAACTAAACCGCAATGCTCAGCCCAATCATCTACACGCGCTAAGTCTTGATTTAACAATCTTACAGCATCCTGAGTTTCACGTGGGGAAAAAGCCTTGTAAATCTGCAAATCATCTGCGTATAGGTGAAAATTGCAGTTTTTAATGCAGTTTGTAATGTCCGCTATATACAGTATGAAGAGCACGGGCCCAAGAATAGATCCCTGTGGCACCCCGCAGTTCACTGCGATATCTTGAGAATACTCTGCTAAGCCTGATGAATTTGTCATGCCAACCCGCTGCGTCCGAGAAGACAAGTAACTCGCGAACCACTTTACAGTTTGGTCGGTAAAGCCATAGAACGCAAGTTTTGAGAGAAGTAAGGAAGAGTTAATTGTGTCAAACGCGCGAGAAAAATCTAATAGAACAAGCAACGTTGCCTCTCCCTTATCCTGTGCCGACAAAATATCATCGATTACGTCAAGCAGAGCAGTCGCTGTGCTGCGAGCTCTACGAAATCCAGATTGCTTTATCGGTAGTATGTTATTTCTTTCCAGGAATTCGGTTAGTTGCAAACAAACTACTTTCTCTAAGATTTTGGACATAAAACATAGGATGCTAATTGGTCTGAGGTCCTTCAATTCAGTCGCTACTTTCTTTTTAGGTATAGGTTTAACAATAGCGGATTTCCAGATGTCAGGAAATGTGCAGGTGCGAATAGATTGGTTAATTATCGCTGTAATAATACACAAGGTAGTCGGTAACGTCAGCTCAACCATGTCCAATGAAATGCCATCAGTACCAACTGCATTACTAGAAAAAGACTTAATGATTTTTAAAACAGTCAGTTCATCAACGGGTTTTAATTCAAAAGTAGAAGAGCCGAACCTATGAAACTCGTAAAATGTCAAGTCGGAAATGGATACATCTCGTCTGGAGGGCAAGTTAAGGAAATGGTCATTAATTTTATCCGGGTCAGTAAAATTTGACGGCAAGTCATCATGTTTTTTAAAATCAAAAATATTTTGTTTTATGTTTTTCCACAGATTTCTAGGGTTATTGGAGTTATTATTGATACAGGACTGATAAAAGGCTGATTTCTCTGTATAAAGGGCCGTGTTAACAATGCTTTTCAGTTCTTTATAATACTGCTTATGCGTATCAAGTCCGGTTCGCCGGCTTCTTGCATGGGCGTCATCGCGAAGCTTCATCATCTCCTTTACCGTAGGAGTTATCCACGGTTTGCTCTTCTCTTTAATCAAAACCCGTTTTAGAGGGGCGTGACGGTCAAAAATGTCTAAGACGTGGAAATTGAAATAAAATAGTGTTTCGTTAACGTTATCACAACGTAAGCGCTCCCAGTTTATAGACTCAAGGTCATTACAGAATTTATCAATATCAATATCCTTGAGTGGGCGATAGACTATCCACCTTGGTGATGGTACATTTTTTTTAAAGTTTAGTTCGCAAGTTAAAAAAGCGTGGCTACTGAGATCAGAAATGAAGTTGACGCATACATTAGTTATATCCGTATCCGAACTAGAACAAATTAAATCTATCAGTGTCTCAGAATGGTCGGTAAAATGGGTAGGTTTATTTACATACTGAGTGAGTTGCAAGGTGCTTAAGAAATTAAATAAAACGATAGTGTCGGGGTCTTTGACGCGTGCGGTGTTAACGTTGAAATCTCCTAATAAAACAATGTGGTCATAAGATGAAAGTGAGCATATTGAGGCACTGAGTGCTCCGAAAAACACATCTGCACTTTGCCAAGGGGGGCGATAAGCGGTACCAATAGCAACCTTGGTACAATTAAGCGTAAAACTAAGCCACATTTGCTCAATTTTATTAAAGGAGCCGTAGGATAGTTTAATGTTCTTGTTTTTATACCGTCTCGAATGTAAAAACCAACACCCCCGCCGCGTGTGCGCGGCCCGTCCGGCCGCGGCGTGTGACGTAAACGGTACCCGGGCGGCGCAGGCGCGCGCTCCTCTTGGCCCATTCGCAGCCACGTTTCGTTTATCGCCAAAATATCTACATTATAGCGGTTCAGAGCCACCAAAAACTCATCATGTCGAGTCCCGAGAGAACCAGCGTTTAATAAACCTAGTGCATAACGCTTCATCTTTTTTGGGTATTGAATAACAAAGGAATAAACGATTTGGCAGTACATGCAACATAAAAGAAACCCTTTTAGGTAGGCCAGGTGACGGCGTTCGAGAGATAGCAAGAGTAGGGATCCTGATAATATAGTAAACATACTATCACCTGTGTTGCTAAAGTTGTATATATTATATAGGTATTTTGCAGGATTACAAGTATAAACAACATGCAGTATAAATGTAAACATATTTATATCATAAAATATAAGGTTGTAAATGTGACAGATATTAAAATGTATAGATATTGTGTACACTCCAAGATGCGTACATTTTTTAAGCTGGAGTGAAACGTTGCTTAAACACCACATATTATTTGACATATTATTTCTAGACATAACTTGTAGCCACATTGTATTAACATTGGTTACTAGCTTAGTTATACGTGTTACAAATATGAATAATTCAGCATACCTCATCATGTATATAGAATTTGGACATACATAGTCATAATTACTATCACTATAGCACATTTTATAAATAACAGTAAAGATCCTACTACTACAAATTATACTACGCGCAAACTTATTCATTACTAAAAACCCTTTTAATATCTGCTTCAGAACGAATTCTTTGGGGCGGGCAACCCACGTCGCGTCGGACTAAAATATTACCACGGCTTGTCCATGGGGCCCGCCAATGCAGGTGCCGAGCCTCCATACGGGTTTTATAAAATAGTTGCCGATTCGCATGTGTTAGTCGCTCGTTAACGTATATCCGGGTCGGTTCACCAGGTAAATCGAAGCCAACGGTATCGATGACACGGCGCACCCGGGCCGCACGAAGCAGGTCGTCACGTTGTACGCGCCGCACTAGCCGCACGACAAGGGGGCGCGACGCCACGTACGGTGCCGCAGAACCCACTGCACCTGCACCACTGTCACTTGATGTAGTTTCCCTCAACACGCCACTTTGGTCAGTCAAGGTGACCTCCGCTAGGGACTGGTTCCCTGCCATCTCTGGCGCAGTAGAAGGTTCTTGGCGCGCCGGCTCGCCCGCCCCGACCAACGGCGCGCGACGTACACCAACTCGAGAAACGCTAACTACGTCGAGTTCCGAAAGAGACATCCCAATCTTTTTGGCTACAAGTGTTACGAGATGCAGCTGGTTTTCATTTGTAGTCTCCGGCAATCCTGTGATTTCAATATCGTTCATAAGTAATTCTTGGTCACGGTCATTGAGGTTACACTTAAGCCGTTCAATTTCAGCGGATAATTGATTTTGCACAGTGGTAGTACTTGCACCGTCATTTAGGCGGCTTTCCAAAGATGTGATACGTTCGTCGAAACTGATGAGGCGTGAAGAGATAGACTCCATAGTCGTTGTCAGCCTGTCGAGGCGCGAGAAAAACTTGTCAGCAAATTCATTCAGTGTCGACATTACATATGTTTCCATAGTAGATTTAAAGCTGGCTTGAATCTGTTGTGTGATATTTGTGGGACAATTTTGGGAGTTTTCTGGGGCACTACTCTCTTTTGTAATAGGCAAGTTTCCCTGTTTGGTTGGCTTTCTGCGCACAGTAACATTTTCAACCGTCGAATTAACATTGTTTTTATTATTATTTAGTGATGTAGTACTTTTGGAGCTCCCGCTCGGAAGTGGGGTATTGATGGGCCTAACAGGGGAGTTTTGATTGTCGGTTTTAGGCATATTATTCCGACATTCGGGGCAGGTCCACTTCTCTCTGCGTTCCATTTCCATCGCACGGAATACCTGTTCCGATATGCTCACACAGTCCAGATCATATTTCAGTTTGCACTGTCCGCACTTCAAAAACTCATTCGTAATTTGATTATTACAACCCGCGCATACGCAACTATTAGCGACACTCATTTTAGTAGTAGTTTTAAAATCAAACGAAGTTGTCTCACAATATAGCGAAAACAGCAATCGCTGGAAGCGTAACTGGTTATAAGCAGCGCGCTGCGGTCTAACGGGAAATAAGAATGCGCAGCAGCTGCAGCGCTGAGCGGTCGTTTCGCCGATAACGAAACGGCTATCAATGTCCGTTGATCACATACACTTTTTAGTCCAAATAACAAGTGTTCGTTTCATTTAAGGCACGAAAGGTAACTTCACGTATCGAAGATTTTTCACGGTATTTAATTACGTTCACCACTATGTTTATAAGTCACTATTTTATTATTTTTCGATTTAAATACGCGGAGCGTGTAAACATGACGTCTACTCAGTCGCTGTTCAGCGACTGAGTAGACGATTTATAATGTATATTACTCAATACTTACATCTAACACCAAAATGCATAATGCTCGTATAGAATAACCGCCTGCACATCAATTGTGTACATACTTATGCAATAGTTCGCTGTTAAATTTTAATATATGTACCTCCATGCAAGCAAGAATTTTGACGCTACGCTCGCTTCGCTCGCTCCGCTATCCATGGTCATAAAACAAACCTAACCTAACCTACAGTTTTCGGTTTTTGACCCATATTCCATTTTGTCGCAGTTCTTCCAAACGTTATACTCGTATTTGCCAGAATTTCATCTGCCATTATCAATTGTGTACATACTTATGCAATAGTTCGCTGTTAAATTTTAATATACCTCCATGCAAGCAAGCATTTTGACGCTCCGCTCGCTTCGCGCGCTCCGCTATCCAAGGTCATAAAACAAACCTAACCTACAGTTTTCGGTTTTTGACCCATGTTCCATTTTAGGGGCATAGGGGTAGCAGTTATAACCTATTTAGTATCTCATACGCTATTATATTTTCTAATCATTATACTAAAAGAAAGTATATACTATGATCGATATACGTTATGTATGTATATCAACTGAATTTAGAGTATTTGAGTGTTATATAAAAAATCATTCTACAACATGAGTATTATGCTAATTGACCGTTATTCCTAATAAAAATATTGATTTTGATGTTATAGCAAAAGTTTAATATATCTTGTGAACGTTATTAATATGAAATTATATATTATGTAGTTATATCTCATGGGACGCACCCGTGAATGAGAACCTACTGGCTTGCGAGATTCAAGTCTTTGAGGTACTTAGTTTCTAAATTTGCTTTCGTTTGATCTACGTGTACTTAAAATTATTCAAATGTATTTTTTCTAATGTAAATATATCATGGTCAACCTATGACCACATTTCATTTCATTATATTACATACATTTCGAGCACACGTTAATGGATGTATAATTTTGATTTATATTTTTACAAATTCATAGATTAGTTTTACAATTGTTTTAGAACTTTTACTAAATAACCAGCATATTTTTATTTTTGAAGGGTGCTCACTCAATCCACACGCACACCGCCATTTTTAGGGTTCCGTAGTCAACTATTAGGGTACCGTAGTCAACTAGGAACACTTATAATTTCGCCATGTCCGTCTGTCCGTCTGTCCATTCTCCGAGCGTTCTAGACGCGCGGATCTAGATCCGGAAGAGCCAGTCGTTTTAATTATGATCTAACTAGGATCGCACTCGGGAGTGGCTTCGGGATACATAAAAATCTACTTCCAACAATCATCTAAATTTAACAATATTTGCAGAAATGGGAATGACGAAATAAAAACGCCTTACAAACGCTGAATATGAGGCCATGAAAATGAGGCCTTATAAAGTTCTTTTAATGAAAACTATATTGAATAAAATCGGTTGCGCCGTTTTTGAGCTATCGCAAAAAATCATAATTTTCTTTAAAATGACGTAGGTAAGTGCCGCGCGGTGTCGTTATACTTCGTACGTTATCACATATTAGTTAAGTGCCATACTGGATTAAAATATTCCGCTCAATTTGTCGCGTATAATCGATAACTTCCAGAAGGTAATAAGTAATTACAGCTAATTTGGCGTTTACGACCTTTTTAATAGAGCTTGAAATCTTTCTTAATTTAAAGTCTATTGTGAAGGATGAACAACTACGGAACCCTACACTGAGCGTGGCCCGACATGCTCTTGGCCGGTTTTATATGTTTTGAGCCACTTTCCCCTAGTGCATGACATCTTTCCAGCGGTATCAATAACACCAGATTCAAAAGAAGAGCGCTACTAACGGCACAACCTTACCTAACCCAAGGCGAAAGCTTAGCTCTGACATGAGGTTACCAATTTTACCGGACACAAAACCTGCGTAGTTAACCAATGGCTACAATAATATACTATAATAAAGTAGGTAAATCCGATATATTTATTTGTACTGAATCAAATATTTATCTAATTTATTCAGTCATCCACCAGAAACGACTTCCAAATCGGGCTGGCTTGCGTTCGTCGCATTCAAAAGAATCAACAGAGGGAGTAGCATCGGGCACTTTGGGCTCACACGGGCAGGGCGGGCCGGGCGGCGGTTCATTCTTACTCTTATGCACTCGGCCACGGCAAAAGTAACCAAAACCAGGGCGATCCACGCAAAACGTGTCTTTCATACACTTATCAAACACCGCTTGAGTGGTTCGGCAGTGCTTGAAGCTGAAATCACCTGAGCTCTTGTCAATGCAGTCTGCGTATTGGTTGAACTCTTCACGGCAATCAGCTTTGATGGAACGGAAAACTTTCATGGCACAAGTAGTAACGCGTTTGCCGAGTTCGACGCAAGCCCGAGCATCTTTGGTCTCTTGTCGACAGAGCATGAATTCGTTGTTGATATTTTCGCAAAGTTTGCCAACATAGGGACCAGCGGCGAGGAGGGTTGGTGTGGACAGGTTGATTTCTTGTACAGTTAACTGTTCGACTTCGGGCAGTGTTATGTCTTTCGTTATCACCATGATGATTTGATATCCACTTACTATTTGCTGTAATATTTAATAAAATATTTGCGTTGATGAAACAACAATAATTGTGTCAAAATTCACTCATGTGACAGTATTTATTCAAATCAAATAAGTGAATGATTAAAAATCTACTTTTATGACTTATACAGGTTGTATACCTACCTGCATAGAAAACTTCAAAACAATAACTATATATGTATAGCTGCGCCCCGCGGTGCTACCCGCTCATCCCCCGTGAACACTATTTTTTTTTTGAGATAAAAATTAATTAAAAGTAGCCTATGGTTAATCCAGGGTGCTAGCTATCTCCATACCAAATTTTATTAAAATTGATCCAGCCGTTTGAGCGTGAAGAAGTAACAAACATACTCACAAACTTTCGCCTTTATAATATTGTTAGTGTGATAATTAATATTAGTGAGACAATAACGGTCACTATAACGGTAACGGTCAAATTGGATGCATCTTATGCATAAGGGAACCAACCGACACAGTCAGTTTTTAGGGTTCCATAGTCAACTAGGAACCCTTATAGTTTCGCCATGTCCGTCTGTCTCTCTGTCTGTCTGTCTGTGTGTCCGTCCGCGGCTTAGCTCCGTGATCATTAGTACTAGAAAGCTGAAATTTGGTATGAGTATGTGTATGTATCACGCCGACAAAACGGTAAAATAAAAACTAAAAAAAAACTTTTTCGTGTACCTCTGTGGGGGTGAATTTTTTTTTCATTCCAATTCCAACATTTGTGTTTGGGGTCTCGTTGAATAGGTCTTTTAAACATCATTTTTTTATAAGGTCAGCAATTTTATAAATATTCGCTCCAGAAATCCAAAATATAGCGTCCTCCCCCTCTAACTTTTCAACCAAGGGTCAAAAAATTATGGAAAAATTCATAAATATGAGGCCTTAAAAGCACTTTCAATGAAAACTATATTGAATAAAATCGGTCGAGCCGTTTTTGAGTTATCGCTAAAATTTATAATTTTCTTTAAAATGACGTAAGTGCCGCGCGGTGTCCTTATACTTCGAACGTTACACATGTTAGGTAAGTGCTATACTGTATTAAAACATTTCGCTCAATCTGGCGCGTATAATCGATAACTTCCAGAAGGTAATAAGTAATTAAAGTTACTTTGGCGTTTACGACCTTTTTATAGAGCTTGAAATTGTGAAGAATGGGCAACTACGGAACCCTACACTGAGCGTGGCCCGACATGCTTTTGGCCGGTTTTTAGGGTTCCGTAGTCAACTAGGAACCCTTATAGTTTCGCCATGTCCGTCTGTCCGTCTGTCCGTCCGTCCGTCCGTCCGTCCGCGGCTTAGCTCCGTGACCATTAGTACTAGAAAGCTGAAATTTGGTATGAGTATGTGTATGTATAACGCCGTGAGACCGGTAAAATAAAATTTAAAAAAAAATTTTTTTTTCGGGTACCTCTCGAACACCTAAAGTGGGGGTGATTTTTTTTTTCTTTTCAACACTGGTGTGTTGGGTATCGTTGAATAGGTCTTGTAAAAATAATAGGGGTCTTCTAACATTATTTTTTGATAAAGTCAGCAGTTTTGTAAATATTCGCTCCAAAAACAAAAAAATTAGTGTCCCCCCCCTCTAACTTTTCAACCACGGGTCAAAAAAAATCGGAAAAATTCATGTTAATGAGGCCTTATAAGTACTTTCAATGAAAACTATATTGAACAAAATCGGTCGAGCCGTTTTTGAGTTATCGCCAAATTTCATATTTTTTCTTTAAAAGGTCGTAAGTTGACATCCAGAAGGTAATAAGTGATTACAGTTTCTAGGACGTGTACGACCTTTTTATAGAGCTTAAAATCTTTCTTAACTTAAAACTCGGGTTTAAAACAGCAGTTTATTGTGAAGGATGAGCAACTACGGAACCCTACACTGAGCGTGGCCCGACATGCTCTTAGCCGGTTTTTTTATTATACCCTCTCACTCTAACATAAAGTAATACAAACACTTATTGTGGGTTGGTTCCAGTTTGCGATACGTCCCATTAACCGAGTCATTGCAAGTTCTTGATAATATTAAAAATTTGCATTTCAGCAGTCGACGCCCAATCGGTAGTATGCCCCGCCGTTCGCACGACCAGCGGCTGGCTGGACCTATTCCCGCTGCCATGCCGAAAATCTTCTGAGTGCCGCACGGTCATGGGTCCATCGCACGTGTGCTGCAAGGGCTACTGCACTAAAGGCGTCAGCGCCCAGATCCGGTAAGTTCAAAATTAGAACGGTTCTCCCCAATCTCCAGTAGTCGGCGGTGTAATATTAGGACTACAAAGAATCCTAGGATTGGAGCCTTAGTGGTGTGCGACGAGTAAGTGATAGCGGTGGTTGGAATCGTATCCGTCTTGCGTCAGCTGAAAGGGTTTATCCACGTAAGGGCGTCAGCCCGCTGTCGCAGATTCGGAAAATTCCAACAAGGTTTATTTCAAAATTTGAGGGACTAATCGGGATGCCATTCCCACCTTTATAATGCCATCTCAAACGTATTGAATATTTCTTTTTTATATAGGTACACTTGATAAAATGAGCCACCGTGCACTGTGAAACTATGCTAGTATTGTATTGTACCATGTCAAATTGATGGTTAGTTATTATTAAATTAATTCGTAACAATTCAATTCTTACAAATTGACTATACTTAATTCACGTTAATTTGATTACGGTTTTCCATGGCGGGTCAGGTCATCATGTCGATAGTACCAACCAAGTCCCGATAAGTCCAATCCAATTATAATAATGATTTAATAATGAAATACATTATTATCAGGGAGGCGAAATAGCCGAAATATGTATACTTCGTAATATGTGGTAATATGAATAAATAAATTTATGTATATGTATGTATACTTCGATAGTGACATTTCAAGAGCATAGGGCACGCGGTTAATTAATTGAAAAGGCGTTTAGTGTTATTGTTATGGCCGAACCACGATTTACATTGACCGTGACATTTTGTTACAAAACGCTGCGAAAGTTGTGCAAATTATTAAATTGCATATTTTTTCGCAAGTTGGGAATGTTTAAATGTAGGTACCTACCATACTTATTACAAGTACTTACCATTTTTGTAAAAATTAAAAGAATCATATCATATTTTTATCTCGTGTTGGTGGCTTTTTAGGGTTCCGTACAACTACGTACGTACGTACGTTCAACTAGGAACCCTTATAGTTTCGCTATGTCCGTCTGTCTTTCCGTCCGCGGCTTAGCTCCGTGATCATTAGTACTAGAAAGCTGAAATTTGGTATGAGTATGTGTATGTATTACGCCGACAAAGCGGTAAAAAAAACTAAAAAAAAATATTTTTTTCGGGTACCTCTCGAATACCTGTGGGGGTGATTTTTTTTTTTCATTTCAACCCTAGTGTGTGGGGTATCGTTGAATAGGTCTGATTAAAATAATAGGGGTCAGCCAGCATTACTTTTTGATAAAGTCAGTAGTTTTGTAAATATTCGCTTCAAAATAAAAAAAAAATAGTGTCCCCCCCCCCTAACTTTTCAACCACGGGTCAAAAAAATATGGAAAAATTCATGAAAATGAGACCTTATAAGTACTTTCAATGAAAACTGATCAAAATTGATCAAAATCGGTCCATCCGTTTTCGAGTTATCGCAAAATTTCATAATTTTCTTTAAAAGGACGTAAGTTGACTTCCAGAAGGTAATAAGTAATTACAGTTACTTTGGCGTTTACAACCTTTTTATAGAACTTGAAATCTTTCTCGTAACTTAAATCTCGGGCTTAAAACCGCTGTTTTAAGCCTGTCTCTTGTGAAGGATGAGCAACTACGGAACCCTACACTGAGCGTGGCCCGACATGCATGCTCTTGGCCGGTTTTTCTATTCGCTATTATTAAATAAAGTTGCCGAAAACTTGAAAAGGCTGCACCTACGCTGCCGTGCTAAGGTAAAAGGCGACCTTATAGAGCTCCATATAAAAAGGTCACCTTTTAGCTTAGCACGGCAGTACGTGACTTAGGTACGTCATATTTGTGCGCATTATTTTAGTAAAATGTATGGATTTTCTTTATCATATGAATTTTAAACTCTGAATAGGGAATGCAACTAACTTTAATCCCAAATCAGTGCATACATCATGATATTACCCCGATTAGACAGACGCGTGGGGGATTTGAGATAAATAAGATAACAATGTAAACATTAAAGAACATTACATAAGATTGTTGCAGTCGTAGAGGCAATAAGAGCTTGCGCATATTGTTAATGCAAGTTCAGTGAACCATGAAGTTTATCTCCATCAACGCGTCGCTAATGAGAAGTATCCACATGCTATGCATGTAAATAATTAAGATTGTGCTATTTTTCAACTAAGTGCACGAATGTCTTTTCCGTTTGTCTCAATCAGCTATCGGAAATCCGGCACATTATAGTGCTTGGTGCTAGACTTAGAAATACAAAACACTAAGGTACGGAGGTTGCGGATCGCATATATAGACATTTTTAGAGCACATCAGGGATAGCTCTACGCACGGCTCGACGGGCGATTAGCGCCCGTACCGCATAAGGGCGCCCTCAGCGCCCTGCTTCCTTGGTTGAGCGGTCAACATAGACCCACTTTACCTACCTACTCGTAACGTATTGTATAGGGTTTTACTCTTTCAAAGTTCGAAAGAAGATCTTCAAATTGTGCTGACTAATGCACTGGTCTGTGTTATTTAAAAAAAATTACTAAACCTATTCTATAGGTACAACGCTCTTCAAACAATAGCTTCAACTTCATCGTTTTGATCACAATCACGAGTTACAAAACTGAACATTATCCAAAATCCATCACAATTGAAATGTTACATAGCGTTGCAAAACTTTCATTTGTTACAATGAGCAATTTGTCGAGTGACACATATTAGGAGCAGTAGTTACAACGTTACCTACCTACCTATTTTCAATGCGCAATCGACTCTCTTTCGTCTTACGACATGAAGATAACCAGTTATCAAATCACTATTTACTTGAAAGGATATGGACTTGTCGGGTGTCAACTAGACTTACTTAGGTACCTATGTTGTCATACATCAATTAAATCTAGACGAGGGACGGATAACAGATTTGCTTTCGTGGCAAATATTTTCCTCATTCCTTGGGACTGGCTTTCCGCGATAAAAAGTAGTATTATGCCTTCTTCAGCCCAGATACGTGTAGCTGCATGAGATAAATGGAACTCTTTGCCGGCTCATGTGTTTCCAAGCATCTCTCGGGCCAGCTAGCAGGGTTAATTTGGTTTCTAGTTAGTTGCCATTGTGACTTGGGCTCCCCTTTTTGCTTACCATCAGGCGAAGTGGAGCCACTATGTTGTCCCGTTATATTTTTTTTATTAAAAATAACAAAATAAAGGATCAATTTTTGTCCCATTATGTAACGTTTATATAGCATCTAGGATTCTAGATATTCGAAGCAGTATTTAGATAATGTAGAGAGTAGAGACACTTTCAGTAGAAGTGATGAAATGCTCCTAAATATACGGTTGGCTTAAAGTCTCTAGCGAATAGTGCTTCAATTGTTTTAAGTGCTTCAATTGTTTTATTTTAAGTGACTATTCGCTAGAGATTCTAATTAAGTCATATACAGTCGACAACAAAAGTGCTTGCTCTGCCTGATTGCAAAGATTTTCGTTGCCCTGTGCACAGCCGCCGAGCTAACTTGTCAAGCGTGTAAAGCCTGTTTATTACATAATCATGTCTTGCATTACATATTAAAACTGAGGGGGTTGACTCGGGTCATAATTAAAGCTTGCACCGCCTGCAATATCTATGTAAATGTTTTGAGAGCAAACTTTACACTTTATAGATTTGTATACCTACTTACTTTGTGGGGTCTAATGCATGCTTATTGACATCTTCAACCCAAACAATGAAAGATATGCAAACACCAATCTCATTAGGGATTGTGCACAAATTACGCGAGGTTTTATCGCCTACTTTTTGACCCCCCTTCCCCCCTGGTGATATTTGGTGAGGTTCTTCGCTAACCCTCCCTCCCCCTCACATCCTCAAGTGTATTTTTTTGCCAGGTTTTCGTAAATAAGTCTCGCTATTTTGAAGTATTTAACAAGTGAAGATTTATTTTTAACGAAACCGAGAAAAAGTATCGACTCGGATTTTATTCTTAGTTCGTTCACTGTAGAAAATACACGTGAGGTCTCCTACTGCTTATACCCCTCCCTCCCCCTACGTGATTTGTCGTGATTTTTTCGTAACCCCCTCTATCGAACCTCTCGTGATTTGTGCACAAGCCCTTACCAGATATCCTTCGGGTGGCACGAGTTTCTGACCGCTTGATTTAATTATTTCTACTTTATAGAATGCCTTCAGACAGTCTCCACTAAACAAACATTAGGGCTAAACAGAAACATCGTGTGGTGCAGGGTCTGTTATAACGTTTAGAGATATTTTTCAAAATCAATTTTAGATACCTGAAGACCTAGATTAACGGCCCAGCCGCGACCTTTGCGGCAAGCGGCAGCGGTGCGGGGGGACCGTACAAGTGTCCCGCTTACTCGTATTCGTATGGCCGCCACGCTGGAACCCTTCGCTCCACCGCTGTCGCTTACCGCCGAAGTCGTGGCATGTCCGTAAGCTATTATACCGTTATATAAACACCGACCAGCCACAACGAGAATAACAATTGCATATGAGAGAAAGAAAAAAAATACATTATGAATTTCATTTCGTGCCGATGGCCGCAATACGACAAATCAGCAATGCTCATAATCATAACCACCTATGTATCACAATACAATTAAATCTTGCACCACTGTCGCACTGCACCGCTTTATAGGTTGTATAAGTACCCAGTATATCTCTTACCAACTGACATATTATAATAACAAGTAATGTTTTGCAATTAACCACTATAAATATAATATGCTTTCAATGCAATGTAAGTGCCACCTATTTTATGCTTTTGTTTTCAGTTCATCCCTTGGTATTTATTTGGTATACTTATCGCGTAGTTCATTATTATTATTATTACTAGTGAATATAAATTTCAGCTCTAGATATATTATAAAACGTACCTCTACCATATTCTTTGTAACAAAAAAGTTGGTAAGACTACCCAACTATGTATAGGTATGTAGGTATACTCCAGTCACACACCATGGTTCAAATTAACTCAAGAATACTAGCAATCATTACGGATAAACTCTAAGATGATGTTGATGACTAAACAAATTTGAATAAAAACTTATAAAATCGTTGATAAAATATGAATTTTGATAGAAATGAATGAGTTTTGTTTTGCATCATAGTTGAATGACTGGAGTAGGTATAGTTGGGTAGTTTTACGGCAATCACATGGGAAAGGCTAATAACGCTCCTTGACGTTATATTTTTGTGAATAATTAACATTATTTTTGAAGTAAAAAGCGTTAACTATAGGTAGTGAGCTCACAACAAAGCGCTTTTTTCGAATTGTGATATATTTGTCTAAATTCCGTAACACAAGAGAAGAGCGGTTGAGATGCTCCTAAGCCATTACCCAAATTACGTTGTACCATTTTCTTAGTTGTATTCCCGTATTAATTTCAATGTATTCTGACTAGGAAATTTATTTATTATTATCAAATTACTCGTATTTTATTTATTTAATATTATCTATATATTATTTTATTTATTTAATATTATCTATATATTTATTAATAAGTATCTCATAAAAACAATCACCACTCACAATCAATGCTCCCCAAGCATTATCATCGGTGATTTCCATTTATAGAAACGTGACTAACCAGACCAGCACAAGCACAACCACAAGCACTAGCACAACCACCACCACCACAACAACAACCACAACTACAACGACTCCAAGTACCACCAGCACGACGACGACGACGACTACGACGACGCCGAAGCCGACTACGACGACGCCGAAGCCGACTACAGTGGCGCCGCGGCCGTACTTCACGCTGCTGCCAATCATCTCTGCGCCGACTACGAACAAACCCACCAAGGCTACGGTGAAG
Organism: Apotomis capreana; assembly: GCA_947623375.1. Classification (NCBI taxonomy): domain Eukaryota; kingdom Metazoa; phylum Arthropoda; class Insecta; order Lepidoptera; family Tortricidae; genus Apotomis; species Apotomis capreana. The sequence goes on from OX392516.1 coordinate 9,852,474, forward strand.
AAAGGTAAGAATCGGTTTTAAGAAAACATATCCACGCTCATTTTCCCATACTGTCAGTTTACGTTAACGATAAATTTAAGGATGTTTTACCGTCTGGGGAACTGGTTTCCGTCGATGTAATTTGGCATCTCAGGCGCGTAACTCTATTATCAAGGCTCATTAGCAGTCGGATCTATTATAATTTCCCGTAGGTAATAAAATAGAAAATGTTCTAGTTTTGCGTTGCCTTGACGTTACAACCCAATACTTTATATTACTTCCTTACAGATGCAATTATCATTTAATATATTTAATGCGTCCTCTGCACTTTGCTTATGTAAGGTAAAATTAAGTAACAACAGTTTAGTTTAACAACCTGACAGTGCTTGTAATGTTTTCTTCTATTGTTTCCTAGTTAGAAAGTAAAGTAATGCCTTCATACATAAATATCAATGTTATTGAATTGCTAGGAAGTGCCAAGTATATAGGTACTGGGTAAGTACATATATTAAAGTTAGTATAGTACCTATTTAATGAGATACGTTATTTTAGGGCGCGTTTCCACTAACGCTGAGCTGACCGTAGTCATCATCATCCACTTAGAGCATTTTTATTGACAGCAGAGAATTCTGGTACTGGTCAACTGACGCTACGTTCCTCACCAAGTCTCCACTCCTTCCAGAACTACGTTAGTGACAACGTACCCATAGAAGAGTTTTAAACGACAATAGAAACGACGGTTTCATTACAAGCTCGATACTTCAATTTATATGTTACCAAGATCACTATTATTTTTTAATTTGATTATTTGACTTTATAATGTTTTATTTTCTCATTTTATTGATTGACATGGTTGTACCTACATATGAGTGGTTTCTTCTGATATTGACATTTTACATTGATTAATAAAATTACGAAGTAGTAAAAAATAATGTAGCATAGCTGATAAGATAATTATCATAAAATTATTGTACTTTATTTTACACCACCGCACTATGTTGTTATCAATAAATTACTTCAAATCCGGAAAGGTCACGGACTGTAACCAAAAACGCCTTATTTTCCCCACAGGCAAACAACAGAAGCTGGTGTGCCCGAAGTCGGGGCAGGCGGCGTTCGTGTTGTTCCCAGTGCCCTGCGAGAATAGCGCTCAGTGCAGAAAGAGCAGCGGGCCGGATCAAGTCTGCTGCGCGTCGCGCTGCGTCAAAGGCGTGCCGGCGCCCCGCTCCGAGCCCATACAGCAGGCGTCGCATCAACGTATGAGCACTGATGTTTATATCATGATCAGCGGGCCT